>WOXC01007329.1:75000-103534 GCA_011680675.1 Gymnobelideus leadbeateri | reverse complement strand
TTAAAGTTCAGTATTATTGACCGGGCCTTTTGGGAAAAGACACCATGTTTGTGCTGAGCAGGATAATTCCCCCTCCCCAACCCCCCCCCCCCCCCCCCAGTGTTTTTCTGGTCTGCGTCTTGCTGGAGGCTTCTCTCCACTCACAGAGACAGGGAGGCTCCAATCTTGGGGATTTTTCTTTTCAAGTAACCTCATCTCCCAGGACCAAACTAGAGACCTTTGGATCAAACTATTTAAGGGCTGAAAACCCAATGATGTTATTACTTCAGAGACTCATTTGTTACAAAAGAGATGAATCATTGGAAGGTCCAACTCACCAGCAGCTTAGGAGAACTTAAGGGCTTCTGAGGCTGTTGGGCTTAGGACTGTCCCTGCACTGTCCTCCTTCCTAGGATCTTAGCCCCACGTTGTTGAGTGGCCCCTCTGCTGCCTCCCTCACCAGTGAGCATCTGGCTTGGCTTAAAGCCCTTTCAGGAGGGCGAACCAGCTACCTCCCAGAGCGGCCCATCTCCAATTGGAACAGCTTGGAGGCTTGGGAAGCCTGCCCTGACAGCCCTCCTGAGTCCCTTCCTACACCCATGGCTCCTCTTTCTGCCCTTGGGGCCCAGCAAGTCTGGGCCCTTCTCCCTCGGACAGCCCTCTAAATACTGAGAAGGGACAGATCCTGCTACCCTTTTGAGGCCCCCCCAGATCTTCTCTTTCAGACCAAACCTTAGCTCGCCTATTGCTGGGCCTACTTAGATCTATGGGTCTGAGCCCCAATGTTCTTTTAACCATACTCTGGACATCCTCTCTCAGCATCCTTTCCTGGAGGCCCAGGGATGCTACAGGAACCCTTCTTCATAAGGCATCATGTTCATAGGGAGCATCTCAGAACAAAGCAGGCTGCTTCACACACGCAGCTAACCCCCAGACCTATTGCAGAAGCACCAAGCCCTCCCTTTCCTCCCACCTCTGTGACTTCTCTTTCCATTGCATTGTAGCTGCGTGTACAGCAGCATCACAGCCCTGGGGTCTCTATGGCAACAGAGGTTTGCTTGGGCCCCTATGGAACTCAGGCAGTGCTGGGGGATTTGGGCTCCTTGCCCAGAATCTGCAGCATATATCATCAAAGGAGAAAAACAAAGGTATAGTCAAGGACGGCAGCAGAGCGCCAGGGAATGGGCCACTGCGAGGCCAGTGTGGTCAAGATGGGCCTGCCACTAATCTGCCAGCTCTGGAGACCCTGCACCCTTTCTGAGGAAACAGGATCAATAATAGTGTTTAGGAAAATCTCATAAACTGCCTCAACTGAGCCTGGATGTTTGAGCCCATGAGGAGAGGAAAGAGACAGAGAAAGGGACAGACAGACAGAAGGAGACAGAGAGGGAGAGAGAGACAGAGCCATCAGACTTCTGTTAGAAGCTTCTGCTACCATTGTCACCGGATGAAACTATTAGACTCTAAGACCCACTTCCCAAGGAGACCTCAGTGTCAGCAAACAAATGATTAGAAGTGATACCAGTGTGCAGATGGGTTTGCTAATTGTTCTTCCCAGCCTAGTTCAGGCCCATATGCAAGGCCTGGGTGGAGAGACCAGACTGAGATGTTCTCTAAGCAAGCCCTGTCCTTGGTTCTCCCCTGGGCCTTTCTGAGCCCCTGCACCTCAACCCAGATTCTCCTTCCCTTGTCTGATCTCTCCTCCTCCCCACCCCTCCTAGTTTCTCTAAAAGCATTCCTTTTGTCATTTCCGTAGCACAATAGCCTTCCATTCTACTCATATGCATATGCTTGACCATTCCCCAATTGATGGGCTTCACCTTCATTTCCAGTCCTTTGATGCCACAAAAGATCCTGTTATTAATATTTTCGTGTGTCTAGGCCCTTTTCCTCTTTCCTTCATCTCTTCAAGTTTGCTCATAACAGGATCCCTAGGTGAAAGGGTACGTACAGTTTAATAGCTTTTGGGGTATGGTTCCAAATTGCTTTCTAGAATGGTTGTGAGGTGGACCTTCCTACTTACAGTTATTTACATTTCCATAACTATTGGTGATCTGAAGGTTTTTTTTGTTTGTTTGTCTTTTGTGGCTGTTAATAGCTTGAATTTCTTCCTTTGAAAACTGAATGTTCGTATCTTTTGACCACTTATCACTTGAGAATGGCTGTTATCTTTTTTAATTTATATTTTATTTTCCCCCAATTACATGTAAAACATATTTTTAGACATTTTTTAAAAGTTTTTACTTCCAAATTCTATCCTTCTATCCCTTCTTCCTTCCCCTCCTTCCCTAAGACAGCAATCAGATCTAGGCTTATCAGATCTATGCACACATACATGTGCAGTCATGTCAAACTTTTCCATATTAGTCATTTTGTACAAGAAGATTTGAATAAAAGGAAAAGAATGAAAGAAAGAAAAGTGAAAAACAGCATGCTTTAGTCTGTATTCAAACTATGTCAGTTCTTTCTCTGGAGGCGAATAGAATGCTTCATCACTAGGCCTTTGGGATTGTCTTGGATCCGCGTATTGCTGAGAAGAGCTAAATCATTCACAGTTCTTCATTGGATAATATTGCTGTTACTATGTACAATGTTCTCCTGCTTCTATTCACTTCACTTTGCATCAGTTCATATATGTCTTTCCAGGTTTTTCTGAAGTCATCCTGCTTGTCATTTCTTACAGCACGATAACATTCCATAACAGTCTACCGCAGCTTGTTTAGCCGTTTCCCAATTGAGGGACGTCCCTTTGATTTCCACTTCTTAGCCATCACAAAAAGAGCTGCTATAAATATTTTTGTACAAATAGATCCTCTTCTGTTTTTTGGATGTCTTTGGGATGTAGACCTAGCAGTGGTATTGCTGGATCAAAGGGCAGGCCCATTTTAAGCCCTTTGGGCATAGTTCCAAATTGCTCTCCAGAATGGTTGGATTAGTTCGCAGCTCCACCAACAGTGCGTTAGTGTCCCAGTTTTCCCACATCCCCTCCAACATTTATCATTTTCATTTTTTGTCATATTATGCAATCTGTTAGTGTGAGGTAGTACCTCAGAGTTGTTTTAATGTGCATTTCTCTAATCAGTAGTGATTTAGAGCATTTTTTTCATATGACTATAGAGAACTTTGATTTCCTTGTCCAAAAACTTTCTGTTCATATCCTTTGACAATTTATCAATTGGGGAATGACTTGTATTTCTGTTCATTAAAGTCAGTTATCCATATATTTGAGAAATGAGGCTTTTATCAGAGATACTTGTTGCAAACCTCTCCCACTCCAGTCTTCTGCTTCCCTTCTAATTTTAGTTGCATTGGTTTTGTTTGTGCAAAAGCTTTTACATTTTATATAATCAAAATTTATCCATTTTATATCTTGTAATGTTCTCTGTCTCTTGTTTGGACATAAATTCTTCTTTATCCATAGGTTTGACAGATAAGCTATTCCATGCTCTCCTAATTTGCTTATGGTATGACCCTGTAAGGGTAAATCATGTACCCATTTTGACCTTATGTTTGTATACAGTGTGAGATGTTAGTCTATACCTAGTTTCTGCCATACTGTTATACAGTTTTTCCAGCAGTTTTTGTGTAATAATGAGTTTTTGTTCCAAAAGCTTGGATCTTTGGGTTTGTCATATACCAGATTGCTGTGGTCATTTACTATAATGTAATTTGTACTTAGTCTATTGTGCTGATCCACCACTCTATTCTTAGCCAGCACCAGGTTGTTTTTATAATTACTGTTTCATAATACAGTTTGAGATCTCATATGGCTAGATTGAAATGGTTGTTATTCGTAAAGATTGAAATCATTTCCTTTCCTAGGAAACAAGAACTTAATCGCAGAAACTTGCTACAAAGATTTTTCTCCCTAGTTGACTGTTCTCCTTCCAATATCAACTGCTTGGTTTGGTTTGAATGAAAACTTAAATTTTATTTAGATAAAATTATCTGTGCTACCTTCTGTCGTCTTCTTGGTTTCTTTTTTGGTAATGAACTCTTCCTGCATCCAAAGATCTGAAAGGTAATTCTAATTCCCTCCTTGCTCCTCAAATTTCTTTATGATGTGACTTTTTATGTCTAAGTTATGTATGTTATTTGGAGCTTATCTTGGTAAGTGGTGTGAGATGTTGGTCTATACCTAATTACTGCCTGACTGCTGTCCAGTTTTTCTAGCAGTCCTTACATGGGAGAGAAAGGAAAGTAATGAAGGAACTAATTGGAAGGCTAATTGTTTGGGTGGTTGTTTTCTGCTTGGAATACTATCTGAAGTTGACTCAAGACAGCAAGCATCAGTTTGGATGGATGGCTGACCTTGGAGTCAGGAAAATTTGAATTTAGATACTTGCTAGCTTTGTGACCATTGACAAGTCTTACTTAACCTTTCAGCCTCAGCTTCCTCATCTGTAAAATGGGCATAATAGTATCTACCTCACGGGGTTGTTTTGAGGGTTAACTAAGGAGTTAAAGTATTTTGTAAACCTTAAAGCACTATATCAATGCCAGCTATCATTATTATTAAAGTTATTACTAACAGACTATATTCTGAGCCTGTTAAGTGGTGCACTTAGGGAGATTCCTCCTCACGTTTCTGAGTCTTTTGCTGTTTCTTGAAGATCGTGATGCTTGTAAAAGAAAACCCTCTGCTGGCTGAGGTGGATGCCCTGAAAAAATGCTACCGAGTGATGGATCTGATCTGTGAGAAGTGTATGAAGCAGAGGGATATGAACGAGGTCCTGGCCATGAAGATGCATTACATCAGCTGCATTTTCCAGAAGTGCATTAAATTCTTGACTGAGCGAGAAGACAAGCTGGACGGTTTCATCAAAAGGTGAGATCCTGAGCTGTCCAAGGTTCTTATGGGAGGCAAGTGGCCCTGCTTCAGTGTGAGGTGGGGTGGGCAGTGGCCTGAGAGTGAGCATGACCTTTGCCAGGCCTGATGCCAAGGACCTTGGGCCGACTCTTCATTCCTGTAGGCCTCCGCTTCCTCACCTGTAAAGTAAGACAGTCAGACCAGAGAAACTCCCAGGCCGTCTAGCTCCAGATCTAAAATCCCATGACATTTCTGTGTCCATGACAATAGCTTGTGTTGATGGAGGAGGAGTATCATTGCTGGAGTCAAGTCTGCAGCTTTTATTAGCTTCCTGCTGTGAACTGGACCGCGTGCTAAATGCCGGGGATACCAAGAGAGGTAACAGCGGTCTCTGCCCTCCAGCAGCTCAGAGTCAGCTCATCTGTGGGAGGACCAAGCCCCAGGCTCCACCCTCAGTATCCCAAAGGCCAGAGCATGGCCCTGTGTCCACCTCCATGTGGGTGCTTCTGGGATTGGGCTCATCCAAGGGTGGGGATGGGATTCCTGGCTCTGCTTATGGTCATAGGGCCTCTCCATGCTGCCTCAGTTACATTCTCTTTAAAGTGAGAGTGTTGGAGCAAATGATGCCAAGGCCCTGCCAGCTCTGAGACTGTGACCCTTTCAGGTGGACAGACCACAGCAGTGCTGAATTACTTGCACCTTCATGTCAGTGCTTGGTGATATTTGACAAAAGGGTGAGACAAATCATAGGGGGTAGGGGAGGGCCTCCTTCAGAAGAGACTTGAAGGAAGCCAGGTGATGGGGAAGAAGAAGAAAGGTTTTCTAAGCATGGGAGAGCCAGTGAGAATGCCTGGAGTCTGGAGATGGCATATGCCATTTGAGGAAGCCAGGGCTACTAAATCACAGACCAGGGGGGGGAGGGGGGGGGCGGGAGGAAGAGGACTGGAAAAGTGAAGAGGGCAGGTTAGGAGGGCTTTGAATGCCCAAGAGAAGAAAAAGGATGATGTCAACCCCACCACAATCTGAGATGATCACTTTGACAGCTGAATGGACAATGGACAGGAATGAGAAGAGACCTGAGGCAGGCAGGCCTCCCAGGACCCCAACAGCTACTGCAGTAGTCCAGGCATGATGTGGTGAGGGTCTGCACTAGGGTAGGGGCTGTGTCCAAGGAGAGAAGGGGGTCATTGCAAAGTCAAATGAATGGACCTTGGCCCCAGACTGGAATGAGGAATAGAGGATAACCCCTGGGAGCCTGAGAGGATGAGGATGGTGGTGCCCTAACAGTGATAAGGAAGTGAAGTCCTGTTTGGATGTGTTGACTTGGAGGTGTCACTTTACTGAGGAGGGCCTCACAGACGGTGAGAATCAGAAGTGTATTTGAACCAGGGCTCCCAGCTCTCATCAGGCCATGTGCTCTCTCCTTTTTAACATGAAGTAACAGCCACTGGGAAAGCGAAGCCTCTGAACATTATTTCTATTTTTTTTCTCTCTAGTTTGTTAAAAGGCCGAGAAACAGACGGCTTTCCCGTCTACCAAGAAAAGTTCATTCGAGACTGTATTCGGAAGTTCCCTTACTGTGAAACCACCCTCCTCCAGCAGCTCGTCAGGAGCATTGCCCCCGTGGAAATTGTAAGAACTTGAACCCAGAGAGCTGAGGCACAGGGGGGCTGCAAGGTGGGAGCAGCTGGGAGTCTGGGGAACCAGCTTGGTTCTTCTGGGAGGGCAAGTGGAGAAGTGTTGGTACTTCCCACTTTGATTTGGGCCAAATTATTCAAATGACTAAGTCTCTGACATGGAGGAGACCTCAGAGGCCATCAATGGAATTCCCCCGCCCCCAGCCAGTGGTCATCTGACCATGGCTCAATGGCCCACCACCACCTGAGGCAGCCCTTTCCATTCTGGGATGATTGGCATGGGCAGGTGCTGTCCAGCCATAGGAAATCATGGACCTTTAAACCCACAGAAAGAGAGAGCAGTGACTAAGCTGCCCTCTGGTCATAACCAGTTCATAGCACAGTGTCTGGAAGCTAGTAAGAGATTACCAATGTTTGTGTCTTGGTGGCTAGTCATTCCTATTTCCTAATCCAAACCTTCCAAGAAAAGGGATGGCTATTCTATTCTCAGGGACCCATGGTGTCAAGAGGTGTAGGAAATCCCCTTCTATAACCCAGTTTCCAGCACCCTTAGGATGATGATTTTCATATTCTCAATTTTCCCCAGTACAATCCCTTAGAGCCTGCTTTTTTCATTAAAAAGAACCAGGAGGGGCCTAGCTGTCCTGAATTAGCAATTATAGTAGCAAAACTGGCTGCATGAAATGTTTTACTCAAATTCCTTAATATTATTTTTTAAATGCACCTAATTAAAATATCCATATGGCCTTAAGACCCACGTGTCTTGGCTATGGTTCCGTGCTCCAAGGACGATATTCGGTGTGGACTCCTTGGGACAATGGTAGTGATTTCACTTGGATGTTCATCTATCTCTGAGACAGCTGAGATTTCATCATGCCCTTTGTCCTCTGACTGTGCCATGCTCTGCTTCCCTTCCTCAGGGCTCTGATCCTACAGCCTTCTCTGTGCTCACTCAAGCCATCACTGGTCAAGTGGGATTTGTAGATGTGGAGTTTTGCACCACATGTGGAGAAAAGGGTGCAGACAAGAGGTGTTCGGTGTGTAAGATGGTAAGCTGAACCCTCGATTTCAGCATAATGCCCTATGTGAATAGCTATCCCAACAGATCCCTCGGGATGGGTCTGTCATCTTCCTGGCTGGGTACTCCCTCCAGCATGGCACATTACATCCCATCGGTGTCAGTATCCCATGTAAACTCTGTCCACATCCTCCAATAAATCACCCACAGGGGATTTACCTGCCAAGCCAGGGGCCTTCTTGGCATCCTTTCTTCTAGTCAGGGTCTTTCTGACAGCATCCTTTTGTTTCTCCTTACTTCCTTGTTGGTAATATGTACTGTCTACTCACAGCTCTTAGCTAGTGTTTGGCCCATCATAAATGCTTTTCAATTCATTCATTCACGAAACTATTTCCTTATCCATTAACCCTTGAGGTGAATGCCCTCTTAATATAACTAACTACTATGTTTCTTAGTCAACGATTCTCTTTCATTCTCATTCCACCATCCTCTTTCTGAACCAGCTGGCAGGTTCTTGCCCTCATTCCTTCCTTGCTGCCTCTCCCTACTCTTCCCGACCTCAGCCTCTCATTCAGTCAAGCACGTTTTAGTCCCAGAGGCCCATTAGAACAGTGTAACTCAGATCACTGCCAGTCCCATGCTTCCCAAGCCTGTGCTTAAGACAAAGCAGACCCTTAACAGATACTTTCATTTGATTGATGAATGTATTGTCAGAAACCCACTTTTTCCAGTGAAGAGCAAGTTGGGGGGTTTTTCAGGAAATGATTTGAACCAGAAGCTTGGTCACTTTCAGGTCATTTATTGCAACCAGAATTGCCAGAAGATCCACTGGTTCACTCATAAAAAAGTCTGTAAGGTGCTGAAGGCTGCATATGAGAAGCAAGAGCTAGAAGCCGCCAAAGAGAAGAGCCGAGAGGAGAGCGCCAGCAGTGGTGAGCAGGGTTGGCAGGGGGCTCCTCTGAGTTCTCAGGCTGTGGCATGGGGGCAGGCAGTGGTAAGCCAGGTGGACCCCAACCCTCACTGGGATGCAGGATCTTGGAGGGCAGGGACTGGATAACGGTTTATCTTTGTCATCTCCAGAATTTACTATAATGACTTCTTCATAGTAAGTGTTTAGTAAATGTTTGATGAAATGAAATGGCTCTTTTGGCAGCAGTGAAGAGGAGAAAAGAAAACTGCAGCTTGGAAGAGATCAGCATCGGAAAGGATCATTAAACCCTTATTCTAATCCCTTCTTCTCCCGGGGGTGACAGGCACAGGAAAAGCTGATCATGCCTCTGACATCCAGGAGGAGACAATGGTTCTCCGCTTCCTGGGATGCTAAGCCTGTGATCTTATGGGTGTGGGAAGTTCCCATCTTTACAAAGGCAGATTGCCAGTCCCTATGTAGTTTGTACTCTTGGAGAATTGCCTGGAGCACTGGGGTTCATAGCCCCTGTGTTAGGAGTAGGCCTTGAGCCTCGATCTTGCCAACTCCAAAGCCATTTCTCTGTCTAGTTCTAGACTTAAGTACTCCCTCACTTCCAATGTGAGTATTTACTGTCTCCCAGCTTGGCAGCTTTGGCATTATCCTCCTCACTCTCTCTCATCCCACATGTCCAATTAGTTGCCAAATCTTATCATTTCTACTGCCACAGCTTCTCCTTCTCACTCTTCATAGGGCCACCACCCTCATTGTGGCCCTTGTTACAGCTCACCTGATCAAATGCAATCCTCCTTTCATGACCTCTCAGTGCCCCCAAAATTCTCTCAGACCTAACGTTTAGAGACACCGCTGGAGGGGGTCTCCACACTGGGAGTTCTCTGCACCAGGGAAATCATAGATAAGGCCATGGTGGGGAGGCAAGAGTGTGAGTTTTTACTGTTGTTCAGTTTTCAGTCCTCTCTGACTCTCT
The DNA here is from genome assembly GCA_011680675.1 of Gymnobelideus leadbeateri. Taxonomy (NCBI): domain Eukaryota; kingdom Metazoa; phylum Chordata; class Mammalia; order Diprotodontia; family Petauridae; genus Gymnobelideus; species Gymnobelideus leadbeateri. Next base: position 94,195 of record WOXC01007329.1, on the reverse strand, counting down.
GGGATCCCATTTGGGCTTTTCTTGGCAGAGATACTGGAGTGGTTGGCCACGTCCTTCTCCAACTCATTTTATAGATGAGGACACTGAAGCAGACAAGGTTAAGTGACTTGCCTAGGGCCACACAGCCAGTGAGTGTCAGGCCAGATTTGAACCTGGGAAGATGAGTCTTCCTGACTCCCCACCTTGCTGCCTCGTGGCATTTCAGCATGGAGGGCCTTTTTCTTTTCTTTCTGTGGGCCTCTACACATGAAGGGAGGCCCCATCCTGGAGGTGGTGTGTCCCAGTGGAAGGAACTCGTAGACACAGGATCTGAGTTCTCACTTTGGCATTGCCATTTACTGCTCCTTTTAACCATGACAAGCAGCTCAGCCTTTCTGGGCCTCGGTTTCCTCATCTATAATATAAGGGGGTTTGCCTGCATGACCTTTGAGGTTTCTTCCAGCTCAGGCTATAGGGTCATGTGAAGGGACTTAACACCCCTGGGCCTCAGTTCCTCATCAGCAGAATGACAGGGTTAGACAGGATGCCCTCTGAAGTCCCTTCCAGCCCCACACCTATTCTCCTGCCCTCCCAGCAAATGGTTTGTCAAGAACTGGGATGCCTCCAGATGCTCTCCTGATTGTGATGGCCTCTGTCCTGTTTACTCAACCACCCTACCCCCTGTAGCTATGAACGTAATTATCAGTCCCTGTAATGGACAGTGGCCCTCAGTTAAACGAGTCCATCATGAGGTCCAAGAACAGGGACGTTGGCACAGGCCAGTCCTCACCTGGTGACTTACCTTTTTCCTTAGAAAAAGAGCCAGATGTGAATTCGAATTCACCTAATGAGAAGCAGCCAAGAAGTGACCCTAGAGATACCAAAGAAGACCTTGCGGATCTTGCCCAGGAGGAAGAGGCCCCCCAGCTGCCTTCGGGGGCGGACAGTGACGCTGACCTCCAGGACATAGCAGGGAGTGTGAAGGCACCGGAAGAGTAGGGCCTGGCCAGCTCTGGAGGTTGGCGATGATGTATGAGACAAACAGCCCGGCCCTCGTTGCCATGGAGGGGTGAGCCATGACAGGCAGCAGGGGACTGTTCCACAGAGCCCACCTTTCATGGAGCTATGCTCTCCAGTGGGTGCAGGTCACCGCTCACTCTCCCCTTCTCATCCCATGTGGCCCTTATCCTCTGGAAGCACCCCACCCAACCCCATCATGCTGGTCTTCACTCCATCTCTAGACATGGTATGGATGCCCGTCGTGTCCCCAGGGTGCCCATCAGGCACCCCTAGCTCTCACCCCCTGCCTGGCTCACTTTTGCCAGGCAACCCTTTGCTATCACGTCTGTGGCTTTTCCTACATGTCTGTCACTGGCAATATGTTTCAGCCACCCCCACCTAGCACAGTATCTAAATCAGACCAAGCACATGCAGGGCAGGGCAGCACTTGCTGTGCCACCGTTCTGAGGGAGCAAAGGCATCTCATTTTGAAATATTTGAAAGAAGGGAGGCTTTGAAACACTTGGGGGAAAGTCACAGACTTGATTGTTGTTGGATAGGCTAATCAATCAACAAACGTTTATTAAGCACCTACTGTGTCCCAGGAGCTGTGTTAGGCCCTGGGGGTGCCAGTACAGAGACCTAAGTTACAGAAATGCACTGGTTACTGACCAGGCCGTGTCAGCCTGGACTGAGTCCCACCTCTGTGCAACGTTCGAATAACTTAAGGTGTTTCAAGGGGATCCTAGATGCAGTTGTGGGAAGGGAACACCCAGGCTTCCATCACTACAGCAAACCACAGGTTATGGTCACACCATCTACTGAAAGTTGCCCTTTGCCTTTATTGGTTGTTGCCAGTTTTAAGAAAAGCATTTAATCGGGGTGTCTAAGTGGTACAGTGAATAGAGCACCGGCCCTGGAGTCAGGAGGACCTGAGTTCAAATGTGGCCTCAGACATTTAACACACACAAAAATAGCCGTGTGGCCTTGGGCAAGTCACTTAACCCCAACTGCCCTACCTTCCCCTCTTCAGAAAGCAAAAAAAAGCATTTCATTTAGTGGCCCATGTGCTGTGCTCAGACTGAAAGTGTCTCCTGAGCATGAATCGACATTGTAGGAGATCCCTTCAAAGATGACAGACGGGGTTCTGAGGAGCTGCTCTCGTACACAGCATGAGGCGGGAGGCATGGGCCAGCCAAGGGCATGTGCCACCTGCCTGCCAGCCAACAGCCCAGTCTGAATGGCACTGCAGGTGGTGAGGGTACTGAGCACAGGACAGTGTGAACCTCCCCGGGCCTGTCATCTCCCGACACCTCCTTGCAGCAAAGCTACCCACGGCCCGCTGTTTGCCCACTAACTTCCAGCACGTGGTAGAAGCTGTGTTCCCTGGGGAAATCGATTTTTTCAGTGGTGGAAGGTAACCTGTCCCAGGAGTGTTCTCCTTTCCCCCACCCAGCTTCTCACAAGTCTGCTGTGACTCCCCCTTGCCTCTGCAGAGCAAGCCTTTTATCTAACCTACTTAAAAGCAGGAAAGATCCCAAATGGAAAGGAAATGGTGAGACAGGGCTGGCTCATGCCCCTTTGACAGCATCTCCCTCGTCCGTTCAGAGTCGGGGACCTCTGCCCGTCTGCCCGCTGTAGGACTGTCAGAAACCAAAGGGAAGAAAACAGAAGATTATCAGATAGGAACTACAGGAGATAGTCATAGAACAGATTCAAGAGAGTCAGGGCTTCAGACAAAAGGAGTGATGTTCCCTGGAATCGGCCTGAGTCTGTGGGATAGTGGGGAAGCCCAGACATTGGGAGGAGGAGCCCTGGGCTTGAATTGCATCTGTTTCGGGGTCCTGGGCAAGTCACTTCACCTGGGAGACTCAGTTTCCTCATCTGTAAATTCCTCTAAGCTTCCCACCTCTAAAATCCTTGCTCCTGTGACACACCCAGGAGAATATAATTCAGAGAATGCTAAATTACTCCCAATCACTGCCTCTGGGTGAGAGTGATTGCTTCCTTAGGTTGGAGGGAAATAATTGACTTAATGACTCTTTCTGGGGGGAGGGTGATCAACGTGAGTAGACTGACCCACCTGAACTTGTCTTCACTGAAGACCTTCCTAGAGGTGGTTGGGGCTGCAGAGCCTCTGAGAAGGAAGCCAGCCAGCAGGGGACCTGTTCACATGGCTTGTCTTCTGCCCTCTGTTTAAAGATAATTAATGGAATATCTCAACAAATGTTTCCACAGCAGGCCAGTTTGATGCATGGAATCTTCAGGCTCCCTCCTCTGAAAAGAAGTTCTCCAGAGTCAGGCTGGGTTTCCATCCTTGTCCTGTGTGTTTGAGGGGAGAGGGGTATTCATGGACCCACTCATATTTGGAATGCCCCATTCAGAAGGGCATGTGAGCCTAGGCTGGCCTTGGAAGCTCGCTGACCTGGAATGCGTGGCATCTGAGAGGCGGCCGCCCCACCCTCCAGTCTCTTGGGAGAATTGAAATAAACATGCCGCCCCATCCTAACATAAATACAAACTTTACAAGGAGACTCACTCACAAAAATGGCCAGAATCCTCCAAGTGCTTCGTTGGCCTGACCTAGGTTACATTCTGCCATCTGTCCCCCTGCTGCACCCTTGCCCTGCCACAGGGTGGGAAGGATAGAAGGGCAGTCGAGGTGGGTGCCAGGAAATGAAAGTTTTAGTGGTCCTTGTCTTCCAAATGCTTCCCCTCTTAGAAACACAAGGTTGTATGAAGAGACCTCACCAGTGCAAAATGCCAGCCCCAGAAATCTGCCATGTAAGCAGTGCTGCCCACCTTCTGGCTTAGCTGCCGCTTGGTTCTCCTAACAGGCTTGAATTCCAGAATCTCAAGGGTCTGATCTGTGGATCCACAAATCAGCTGAGTCTCAGGAGAGCCACTAATTTCATCTCATCACTACAGCAATTGAGTTACAACTCAACACAAACTTTCTTGTTTTATTTTGGGATACTCAGAATGTCTGTAAATTGGTGTTTATGAGCAGATAATTCAGAGAAGCCCTCCTCTGCCCCCGCAGGTCACCTTTCTCCGTTAAGCTTTCTGAACAAGTGGCCCCTCTTTAAGCTTCCTGTTATCCTAAGGAGCTCCTCTCCTGGCTTTTCTCCTCCCTGAGGTGCTGAAACTACCCTCCAGGGTTTGCCCCAAACTTCTAATTGGTCTAAACTGGGGAGTGTCTGGAGGGGATGGTGATGGACCTCAAGTCCATTATGTGTGAGCATTAGTCAGAAGAATTAAGGATGTTTAGTTTTGAGAAGAGGGGTTGGGAGAGTCAAGGGGAGTTATCATATGGAGGAGGCAGTAGATTTGTCCTTTTTGGCCCCAAAGTCAAAACCAGGTCCAGTGGGAGGAAGCTACGGTAAACCAGATTTCTAACAGCAAACATCGTAATAGAGCTGCCCAAGGTAGGAGGGGCTAACTAGAGAGGAGGTGAACTCCGTCCTCACTTGGAGGTCTTCCAGAAGAGTCTGCGTGGCCCCAGTCAGGGAGGGGGTGTTGTAAACAGAATACTTGAGTTCCCTTCCAAGTGGTGAGATCCTGTGGTGTGCACTGCCCTTAAGAGTACAAACAAGCCCCAGGATCCTCGGGCAGTGCCATGTATAGAGCTGGCAAATAGCAAATGTCCGTCCATTTTTTTTTTAATTTTTTCATCCATTCTTGAAGAGGACCAATGACATCCCAGGGTGACTTGCAAGTGAATTGGATTTAAGTGAAACAAATTAGTTCAAAGTTATCATCCTCTCCCTGCTAAATGGATGAGTGAAACCCAAGGTCATTATGAGCCTTTGCTTTGGGACCCCTGGGTTCTGGGGGATGCAAATGGAGGACTCTGACCAGCCCCTGAATCCAAGTTCAGGCCCTTCTAGGCAAGAGTGGCAGGCTCTGAAGTCTAGGTTTCTGAATTTAAGAGAAGAAATGTCTTTTGGGAGGCAGCTGCCCACACTTCTAATCAAGGTGAATAACAGGCTCGATTTCCAAAAGGCATTTCTATGAGTTTCTTAAAAGATTTCTTCTTGGATAGCAGCCACAACCCTCCACTGCAAGTGCCTGCTTCCAAGTGACTGGCTGGAATGAGCCCGCTCCTCTGACAGTGGGCACCAGCCTCAAGGCAGTCTGGAGTCAGAAAGGCCCAGGTCCGGAGCCCACCTCCAGCACTAGCCTGTGACCCTGGGCTTCTTGCCTCTGAGGCCCAGTTTACCTATCTGTAAAATGTAGAGATTGGATTTGTTGGGTTCTAAGGCCCCTTCCATCCCTAAGTCTATTAGCCTGTGGTCCTGTATCTATCAATGTCTAGAACATCTGACACTGACCCTGGCCTGGGCAAATACTCTGAACCATACAGATGGTACCTTCCCTACCCCGGCAGAGTCTTTGGCTTCCTTACATTGGCCAAAAATTCTCTCATCCAGGGCCACATTTCTTCCCTTAGCACTTAACCTCAAGCATGTTGAAACCCCAGTGTCACAGGACCATAGATTGGAACCAGAGACTTGTAAGCTCCTTGGGGCTGGGCAAGGACTATCTGTCTTTGGATCATGCCCACTTCCCACAGTGTCCCAGACAGGAATCTGCATACAACACACACTGACAATCTGCATCCAATGTTAAACAAATGTAATTTCTGAAAACCATTCTCATGGAATAGCTGGACAGAAACATCTCCCCACCCCAGAGCTCTGGGGAAAGTGCCCAGTGGTTATCTGATCCTGACGGTTGCCCACTCCACCGGTCTCCCAGCTTTGCTCTCACAGTGCCGCTCAACTCTGGTAGGGACAGTGTTCCAATCCACAAAGTTATACTGGGTCACAGACCTCTTCATTGACCTCACAAAAACAGCATCTTCTTTGTTGTGAAACAAGTTCCTTAAGAGGAAAAAATATATATGTATATATATAATCAGGGCTGTTAGGAAGAAAAACCCACCAGCATTCTGCTCCTAATAAATGTTCTCTTAAGGAAATTAGAAATTTATTCAGCCAGCATTAAGTTGGTGCCAGTCCTTGTCCTCAAGCATATAAGATATCTAAGGGTGTTTCCCATCCCTTGTGGACCATTGAGATAATGACCAAGTGGCTGTGACGTGGCTCCCGGGCATTTTTATGCTAATAACTTACCTCATTTATTCTAAATTCTGCTCTTCCATTGGACCTACACCTGGAGCTCAGTTGTTCAAAGTTAATGCTTTCAGAGATGATGGGTTTGGAGCCATGAGGTGGCCTTGTCCAAGCCCCCATTTTGCTGATAAAGAGCCACATCTCACAGTGGTGAAGTGGTTGGCCTGAAGACCACAGCTGGGATCCGAACCCAGGCCCCCTTGCTCCACAGCCAAGGCTCTTTCTGCCTTGCTTTGGGATACTTAGGTTCCTGTTTAAAATCATAGGATCAGAGTCCTAGAGCTCGGAGGGCCCTCAAAGGGCCATCTAGTCCAGGGGCCATGTTTTACAGAAACTGAGGCAAAGGGAAGGAAGAAGAATTGGCCAGGGTCACATGCTAGTAAGTGCTAAAGCTGAGATTCAGACCTGGTCTCCTGACTCAAAATCAATCATACATAATCACACAACCATTACAATCATACTTTAAATCAGTGTCTGTGTGTCTGATTGCATTTATCTTAGCTTTCACATAGAACGGGATGATGAAAACTCATTAAGACAAAGGGGCAGCCATGGCTCTCCCACCCACCGGTTGTAACATTGGCAAGATGATGCCTGAGGGGTCTGGACCACCTAGGTGGTCTTGAAGGCTGCTTCCAGCTCTAACATTGTGAGAAAGCCTGGGCCTGTATACAGAAATCCACCCACCAATGAATGAATGTCATGAGCTGGGGCTCTGATGGGAGCCTCTGGGAAGCTCCAGAAGCTTGAGCCAGGTTATCAGAACCTTGACAGGTGCCTGGCACCACCTTGCAACCAGAGGGATGCAGCCAAGGGTTCTGAGTGACCTCTTCAGAGATGACCAACTAGAGAGAATCCCCAGGGTGCCTGTCAGTCCTGTTTGGTACAGCTGACTTTATGGCCTGTCACTAAGGGAGCAAGGTGACAGAATGGATAGGGGCCTGAATTTGGATTCAGGAAGACTTGAGTTATTCTTTTTAGTGAAACAAATAATCCTCTCATTTAAAATTCTAATAATTGCATTAAAATCCTGAAAATTTCTAAGTCTGAATAAATACATTATCCCAGGGAAACAAAACAGATTTGTTGTTGGGGTTTTTTCTGCCTAGTTGAGGTTATGTGTCTGTGATTTCAATAAAAAAAATACTTTCAGAAATGACTCAAATATTTGGGCATTTACAAACCAAGACCTACACAACTCCTACAAAAATGCAACTATCAAATAATTGAATTGGAATAAAGGGGGGGAAAACTGGAAACCCAGTGGCCATGATTAGGTGATGCCCACCTAGTAAAAGTGGGAATGAAATCTATAACTCATAGGTTTAATAATACATGGATTGAGGGGCGGCTAGGTGGCGCAGTGAGTAAGAGTGCCGGCCTCGGGGTTGGGATGACCCGAGATCGAATCCGGCCTCAGAAAATGAGCACCCACACAGAAATAATGACTAGCCGTGTTAACCTTGAGCAAGTTACTTAACCCCAATTGCTTAAAAAAAAATACATGGATTGAACTTCAATGGTAATTTTGCAAAACTAAAACTAAAAACAATGAAATAATAACATTTATATTGAAAAACAAATGACATAAATGTCAAGGGGAATTAGGGAGAAAGGAAGATGAATTGGAAATTGTATTATTATAGACCAGAGGTGTCAAAAACACTGTGGCCCACTCCTGGTTGTCTGAACCAGATTAAAATGTAAATGGGAAATATTTAACAAGATTAATAAAAATACAGTAGACCACAGACAATGCTAACATGTGGCTTTCTAGATAAGTAAATGGCCAGAAGGTAACCTGTGTGTGTTTCACTAGGACTACTGTCCTAGACCACATTGCACTATAAAAATAGAGCTGGTCACAACTATATGGTACTAAATATGAAATATAAATTTAATCAGTGAAACAGCAGAGATGATCTAGTTTAGAATTAAAAGCATATTATAGATTAATATTTGTTACAAGATTATAAAAACACTATAGAAGAAAATTATTGTTCAATAGAAACTTGGAAAACTAGTCAGTATTATATTAGAAAATGCATTAGATCTTCATTTTGCACCATTATAAATTTCAGGCAGATTAATACCCTAAATATATAAAAATAATTTTTAAAATGAGAAGAGAAATAAGTGACTAGTAGAGAAAGGGAAGATGGGTGTCTCTTGAACAAAGAGAAGACAGGATAAAACAGGAAAGGTGGTACATTTTATGAGGTGAAAACCTAAGAGTTGATGTGGTGAAATGAACTGATAACTGTCATCAGGAAGACTAAAGGTTGAGTCACTTTGGGTAAGTCACTTCCCTGTTCTGGGCCCTAGGAACCTTTCTAAGACTCTACATTTTAGAACAAGTATAGCTCTGGGATAATAGAGTTAGCTGATAAAATTAACATCTGTGCGAGCTGGCACACACACGCATGCGCGCGCGCGCACACGCACACACACACACACACACACACACACACACACACACGATATTTAAAATCTATAAGGATTTGATGAAAATTGTCCAGAAGCACAAATTGCCCAGAATGACCTGAAAAATGTTTCCAAATGCTACGAACCAGAGAAATATCAGCAAAGCACCTCTAAAAGCCCACCGAACCCCCACCCATGAAGGTGAAGCCAGTACTTACTTGTCGAAGTATGTAGACCATATGCCTTCTAAAATGACAAGAGATTTTAAATTAGTCTTTTCCAAACATCTGTGCTACATTTAAAAACATCTATCCTGCATCTAAAAGCCACTAGTAAATAGTCTTCCCTTCTTGGCTGAGGAGTTAGTATTCCTCTTGACCCTAAAACACTGTTCTTTACATAGAAGACTATGAATGAATGAATGAATGAATGAATGAATGAATGAATGACCCTAGATTAATCCCTCACCCGTGCCAAGGACTGTGTTGGGGGTGGTGAGAAGCTTCTATTGGCATATGCTAATGCCTCCTCAAACATTCTTGCTGCCTCTAGCTGGACCTTCACTGCACCTCAGCCAAGGATCTGGACACTCATGCCCCTGAGGTCATCATTCCAAACATTCCCACTTTCCTAATCTGAAATTCCTCCCTCTGACCATAACCAACTGCCTGGCGTCTCCTCTGTTCTGTTCTCACTCTTCCTCCATTCAGAACTAGTTTACTTTCTGCTATGGTTGACTCTGAAATGCCTGTGCCCATTGTTCCTTTGCAGACCCCAGCCCTGAATCACTCCCACTATCTGCCTTCCCCACTCTAGCCCCAACATGCCCAGGAGGAAGTCCTGAATATGCTACAAAAGTGTTATCCAGCTTCCCGGAGGCTCCCACCGCCAGGATGCTCCTCTGGTTCTATCACATTCCCCTAGGACCTGTCCCAAATCTCTCCTCAAGCTTTCCATGCTGTCTCAGCAGAGAACCTGTACCATACTTTTCTGGGCAAAAGCAGTCCTCCCCCTTTTCCCAAGCTCCACTCTTTAAACCACCCTTCACTCCCCTTTGCTCCAGTCTCTTGAGTAAGAAATGCTGCTTCTCCTGGTAAATCCCTTCCTGTGCCCTGCTCCCACCCTCTGCTGTCATGTCCAGAAGCTTCCCACAATATTCACTCTCCTGATCCATCAGTGCCTTCCTTGCTGACTTCAAATATGCTCAGTTCTCCCTCATCTTTGAAAACCTTCCCTTATGCCTACCAGCCTATAGCCCTTCTCCCTTTCTCCACCAAGCTGCTGGAAAGCTCCACATGGCTGACCTCTCCACTCAGTTCTCAATCACCCCTGGAAATAATCAGGCTTCCTCTGACCTGAGTTCAAATCCAGTCTCAGATACTTGCTAACTCAGTAACCCTGGATAAATCACTTAATCTCTGTCTGCCTGAGTTTACTCAACTGTAAAACAGGGGTACTAACAGCACCTACTTCCCAAGGTTATTGTCTGAATAAAGTAAGATAGTATTCCTGAAGTGTTTTGTAAACTTAAAGCATTTTTAAAATGCTAGTGATTGTTACCCATGGGCCTTAGTGCCCCCCCTTTCTATTCAGTGTGACTTAGAAGTCTTAGTTCTCTTGGCCTGGCCTGGCCCATCCTTCTTGGGCCCCTGTTTTGATGGGACATGGAGTGATCTGCATTCTGAATACCTGAATGAAAGGGGATGTCCACACAGTGCTGGGCACATCACTGGTGCCTGAAAAATGCTTGGGGGCTATTGAGTGACAACCTACCACTGTTACACCAAAAAAGCCAGGGTGAGGGAAACAGAGTCATTTTCCCTCTGCAGCAACAGCTCTTTGGACAAAGAGGGAAGGAAAGGCTTTTACTGGGAGCTCACAGCCCCCTCCCCCTCCCCCAGGTACCTGAGGCCACCGGTGGCTGGGGCTTGTAGGGTACCACACACAGTGTCTTATCCACTTTCCTTCCAAATGCTATTGCCTGAAGAATCCGAGACCTTTCATGGTTAAACATGTGTGTGGCCATTCTTCTTTCTTCCACTGTAATTTCTAAAAAATAGAATTTTTAAAAAAATTATCTCCTACTGAATGACCCAATTCACACTTTCAGTTTTTAACTTGACAAAAAATCCATTTTCTAAATGGATTCAGTCACTGAGGCAATGAGGTGGGTCTGTGAGAAAGCTGGACTTGGAAGCGGAAGACCTGAGTTCTAATCCAGCCCGACACCATCTAGTTGTGTGACCCTGAACAAGTCAGCCCCTGTCAGCTGCAGCTTCCTCATTTGTAAAATGGGCATCCTAATAACACCCAGCTCACAGTGGCATTGAAAAGATCAAGGAATTCACACACGTAAAGTGTTTTGCAAACCCTAAAGTGCTATAGAAACGTGGAATATATATGCATGTATGTCAGGAAAACAGATTTCTGTTCATATTGTATACACACATATATTTACACACACACACGTGCATGCATATAGAATTTAAGCTTTCTAGATACCTTTTAAAAGCCTGAATGCGGCTCAGTTCACAAATGCTTCGGTATCACCACACTGGCATCAACCAAAGCAGCAATACACCCACGGGTGAGACGGCGTCCTGCTCTGCTCAGGCTACAACTGAGCGCAAAGATCTCATCCTCTGCCATTCTTGTTACATTTTCTTTAATGGGAAACTGTCCACAAAGTTTAGATAAAATTTAGGATTAAAAAAAGTCAGTGAAGCCAATGTTAAGGCACTTGAGAAGTTTGAATAAATGTAGCAAACAATCCCAGCACCACCAGCTTTTCGAGCTAAGTGCTTTGAGGGGGGAAACGCAATTATTCGGAGGAATCTCTGCGTGTGTTGGCGGTAAAAACAGAACAGCAGCGGCATTCACGGTCAGGGCTCGAAGGAAAGAAACGGCCACATCGTTAGACAAGAGGGGAGCCTTTCCCCTCGAGGTTCGCTTTTTTCTTTAAAGTATAGAATTTGCTTAAATCCCTGTGTGTAACGGGAAAGCTTTGACCTCTATGAGTTTTCAGGTCCTTTCCTCTCTTATCAGCCGATAATTCGAAGGGTCTAGAATTTCCTCTTGCCCAGTCGTGTCCGACTCTTCGTGACTCCCCTCCCCCCCATTTGGGTTGGGGTTTTTTCTTGGCAGAGATACTGGAGTGGGTTTTCTCCAGTTCATTTTACAGAGGAGGAAACTGAGGCAGACAGAGAGACGTGACTTGCCCAGGATCACAGAACTAGGAAGTGTCTGAGGCCAGATTGGAACTCAGGAAGATGAATCTCCCTGCCTGCAGGTCAGTGCTCTGTGCACCACGGCACGCCTAGCTGCTGCTTGCGTTTTTACCTAGGGTATATTTGGTTTCTTTACCCATCCATTCATTTGCCATTCATTTCATTAATTCACTCACTCATTCATTAGTTTATTGTTGGCTCATAAACTTCTTGTGAGTAGGGATTGTTTCCTTCTCTGAACTGGTGGTACCACGACCTCGCAGGGAGCGTCAGGCATGTCGTAGGCGTTTAATAAACGCTCATTGATCAATTAAGTGATTGATTTACGCACGCTCCGATCCACGGAGGGAGTAAAAGCCTGAACAAATGCCCTCACACACAGTGACTGATCCTAGGCAATCAGCCTCGTTTCTCCCTGCCAGCCCCACTCCCGGGTGGTGCAGCTCTCCTGGGAGCCTGGCGGTGGGGGTGGGGAGGGAGCCATGGACCGCAGCTGGATCCTTGCCGGGTATCCTTTCCACCCCTTGGCTACCTGCCACACGGCACAGGAGGGCTTCATTTCAGTCTGACCACTGCCTCACTTTCCCACCGAAGCCGGCATTTACTGATAGTTCCTCATATAGAGGAAGACACTTACTCAAGGTCAGGAAAGTGGCAGGATTTGAACCCAGGGCTTGCTGACTTAAAGTTCAGTGTTCTGGCAATTACACCTCAGACACTCACTAGCTGGTGTATCTCTTAGGCAAGAGACTCCACCTCTACCTGCCTCAGTCTCCTCATCTGTAAAATGAGAATAATAGCAGAATTTACTTCCCAGGAGGACAGCCAGGTGGTGAAGTAGATAGACTGCCCAGGCTGGAGGCAGGAAGACTCAGCTGTGTGTTCAAATCTTGCCTCAGACACTTCGTAGCTGTGTGACTCTGGGCAAGTCACTTAACCCTGCCTGCCTCAGTTTCCTCATCTGCAAAAAATAAAAATAAAAAAGCCGGAGAAGAAAATGGCAAACTTCTCCAGTATCTTTGCCAAGGAAACCCCAGATGGGGTCACGGAGAGTTAGACCCAATGAGAGCAAAACCTCCCAGGGATGTTGTGAGAATCGAGTGAGGTGAGATTTGTAGGGCACCTCCATGGGGCATAACAGATGCCCCATGAAAGCTATTTTTACACATGCTGACCCACTCTGGTAGAGCTCACCAGAGCTGGTCCTCCTCTGGCATCGCCTTGGAGACCCTTCGGTCATGCCTATGCACTTGGAGGCATCAGAGGAAGACTTCAATGAAGATCCCAGCTAGGAAATGCCACAGGGCACAGAGATTCAGGCTTGGAGTCAGGAAGACCTGAGTTCAAATCCAACCTCAGATGACTCCTAGCTGTGTGACCCTGAGCAAGCCACTCAGCCTCAGTTTCCTTAACTGTAAAATGGGGATAATAAGAGCACCTGCCTCCTAGGACTGTTGTGAGGACTAAATGAAATGATATTTGCAAAGTGCTTCATGATTGCATGCTATTACTTTAAACTGCTAAGGTCTCCCTTCAGGAAGCGTCCTTACCTTTCCTGTCAAGTAGCCACAGGGACGGAAGATGATAGATTGTGTACATGCGATACTGCTTTGCATTCTGGGACAAAGGGTTCCGGTACAGGTCTGCAAAGGGGGCACAGGAAGGTTTATATGTGGCAAATCCTGCCTGCAGCATTTACTCACTGTGTGACCTTGGCTAAGTCCCCTACCCTCTCCTGGCCCCAGGTTCTTCCTCTGTAAAAATGAGGGCAGGCTGTTGTGAGGATCACTTGAGACAAGGGATGTGAGCCCTTTATAACCTTAAGGTGCTATAGAAATGTTATTGTTGTTATTGTTATTAAAGTGTGCTGCAGGCACCCAGGAAGCATCAGCCCCTGGGAAGACCTGAGTTCAAAGACCTCACATACCTAGTAGCTGTGTGACCCTGGACAAGTCACAAACTATCTCAGCCCGAATTTCCTCATCTGGAAAATGACAGGGCTGGACTTGGTGACCAGTTAGTTCTAAATCTATAATCCTAGGATGTCACTTTAATACACACACACACACACACACACACACACACACACACACACACGACTTAATTTTAATTTCCTCCTCTACAAAGTGAGAGGCTCTTCTTGCTCCAGACCCGAGCCTATGACCCAGTCAGAAGCAGAGTCCACTTAGGGAGTCTTTAGCGTGTATAGACAGCTCTCTCAGACCTCCTGCTGCTTCCCTTCCAGGAAGGGCTGCCACAGACACCTCTTCAGTGTTTCCAAAATGCACCACTTCCTTAGAGCAGGGGGAGATGACTGTCAGCATTCCAGGTTCAGTCAAGCCTGAACTTGGAATTCTGTAGTCCCTTTTATATAGAAACATTGCTGCCAGCAGTGAGCAGGCCCCAGACTGCCAGCATCATTGTTTGGGGGGCACTAATCCACATCTAACTGCCACTGACCAACCACACTGTTTTCCACAGGAAAATGCATTAATTGCTAACTCTAAACAGGGAATAGCAAAGGCACTTGGGACATGCCCATCTGGGACTTAGGGGCTGCCTCTAATGTGTACTCAGTGTCCTGAAGAAGCCCATGGTGTCTTTGGTGGATTTTCATCTGAAGGTTGGATTTCTGGGAGGCAAATGTAAAAATGGCAAATTTGCATTAAGGGGACCTCTCTCATCCAGTTACTAAGAGTGTAGCCACTGGCCTTTCCGGTGCCGAATGATGGTGGTGGAGGTAGCAACAGCAGCAGTGATAGTAAACAGTAAGGTGCTGTTTCTCTAGGGCTTTAAGGTTTGCAGAGTGCTTTACACACAGGTGGGTTGTACAGTGGGGAAAGCCCCGAGTCTGGAGTCAGGAAAACCTGAGTTCACATCTGGTCTCCTACTCATATTGTGTGACTGAACAAGTCACTTAACCTAGTCTGCCTCATTTTCCTTTGCTCTAAAAAGGAGTTCATGGGGAGGCAGTATCTACCTGTCAGGATTCTCATGACGGTTAAATAAGATGTTTATAAGGCAGTCTGTGAGGCTCCAAGCACTACATAAGTGCTAGCTGTTATTATTCTCTCATTCCAAATTATCACCTTGCACACCAATTATCCCCATTTTACAGATTAGGAAACTGAGTCAGAGAGCCCACTGGCCAAACAGCTCATGAGTGTCTGAGATTACATTTGAAGCCGAGTCTTCCTGCTTTCAGAGCACAGCTGGGTTTTGCTGCCTCTCAAAGCCAAGCTCCAATGGCCCCTGGGTGGCTGTCCACACAAACCTATTCTGTCCACGCCCAGGAAGGTATGAGTTCCTACCTTCTGCAGGGGTCATTCTGATCACATCTGATTTCAAAGCCACAGATAGCCAGCAGATGGCAGCAGCACAAAGAGCTTTGCTCTCAGAGTACAATCTGACCATACTCTGAGCAGTGTCGTTTGCTGGAGATGGGAGATACTCCAGGGTTGGGTGGCAGAAGCCAGGCAGGTGCAGGGCTGTGCAAAGTCTTGCAGACCCTTGATGTACCCCTGGCCAGCTGTATCTCCTCTATCCTTTATTGGGAACTCTGGAAACCCCACCCGGTCCATCCACATGACTATAGATGGGGATAGTGTCAGCCTCATCAGGAGACCTCAGGGGGACAGGTACAAGCACTTTACAAAGCTATGTCCACATTAAGCCCCTGCCTTGTCCATACTTGTGTGTGGATTTTCTTCCTCCACAACCTCAATGATGTGAAAAGTTTGCACAAACCAGGGTCATGACTAACTCCCCAGAAGTCAGCCTAAGACCGGCAACATCTCAAAGATATCAGAAGCTGCCCTGAGTTCCCAGAATTGGTGCTTAATCTCTACAGTAACATTATGTGCTCATACTAACCTATTCCAATAGTCTCACCATCAAGGCGAATGGGAAGGCCAGTCCTGTGGCTAAACAGCAGATCTGCCCAGGCATTGATGAAACTTGATTTACTTTGGTTTTTTGGGGGAAGAAGACATTACTGTGATTGACATCTTAGTTTTGTACCTCAACTTGTTTTCCATTCTACTAAAAATATCGGAGGGGGAAGAGTTTTCTTTTTGAGCCCTTCCCCCTCCTAACCTATTAAACTTGGAGTGTGTGGGATTTATGAGTTTAGAATTGATGATACTGAATTTCCATAAATTACGTTTCCAAGATCTGAAATGAGTTTCCTGTGTCTGAATGTTTGGAAAGTCTGGCAAGATGTATAGGCACATTCCTTTAGCAAAGATGAAGTGGAATTGCTCACACTTTCACTTTCAATAGGTTAATGCGATTTAATCCGCCTCCCCTGGAGGCTACTTGAGACTGCACACACCTTGTTGGCGCCAGCACTGTCTTGTTCGTGCTCATTTGAGATTCAGAATAGGAGCAATTTTCATTTACCAAACAATATATCAAAACTGACTGTAACAGCTTCAAGCATGTGCTTGAGGAAAGAGAATTTCTTACATGTGGAAATCTATTACCAAAAAAGAAAAAGAAAACTGAACCATTGGTTCCAGTTTGCTATCAGTATAGCAAAAGTATAGTATAATAGTATCAAGAAAATACAATTATTTTTCATATAAAAAGCAACACTTATTTTCAAAGTATATATTTGGACTCACTGGTTTAACTAAGAACATATCCATGTATGCATTCTATAGATGGGCAATAAAGAATGCATCCTGGAGGTTAAATGAACCCATAGGTGTCATGGTTTGAGTACAGACTGAGGTATTAAGCATCAGTTCTGAACTTTTTGGTGGTCTTTATAAGGGCATCGAAATCACAAGGAATTTCCATAACATCTCTAGTCATAAAAGCGATGGCACAGACAATGTTAAAATTATAAGGAGATTATTTTTCTTCAGTGCTTCCCTGATGAAGAACTATGAGCTGGATTGACCATCTTAACAGAATTTGTGATCAAACACAGTGAAAGATCTAATTCTGCATGCAGGAGCCAGAAAGATCAACAGCTACAGGAATAGCCTTGTTTCTTTTAACTATGTCAAGAAGACTCAAAAAATAGAAAAATTCAATACATCAAAGCCTCCTTGAAGCTATGAAAAAGCCACACCTCCCAATTAAATATAGAAGCACTGACAATAGATTATGGTGGAGTTAGGAGTGAAATCTTGTGTTCCAGCTCAGGGACTTGGGTGTTTGTCCCATGACAATTTATGTGAGTTCTTTTCTATCTGGTTAACATAACCAGTAAGGAAAATTTAGTCCATCTACATTTATTATGCCTTCTACTGCATAGTGAGCACTGTCTGAGCCACACAGCTTCCATGATTTTCTCTCTCAAAAGCATAATTACAATTTTGTTTTTCATAAGAAATTAATTCTAAAAAGACCTACATTCAGTATAACTTCTTCAAGAAACCAAAAGGTCTCCAATGCCACAATGTTCTGAACCACTCCACCAGAATATACTCATATTCACCCATTTCACTTTCCTTGCTTGTTATATCCATGGCATTTTGTTCATTGTTTTCTTATGGTACTATCAGATTCTGCATTGTAGGGGAGAGAGAGACAGAGAGACAGAGACAGAGAGAGACAGAGAGACAGAGACAGAGAGAGAGAGAGAGACAGAGAGAGAGACACAGAGAGAGAGAGACAGAGAGAGAGAGAGAGAATGTACAAGAAGAAATACAGGATGATTCAGGGCTAGAAGGGATTTTAGAGACTATCAAGTCCAACCCCCCCCCCCCCCCACTCCTGTGCTTAGGTACATGTCAAGGGTTCTAAGTGTTCTCTCCCTTGCCTTGCATCCCCTCTAGACTATAAGCTCCAGGAGGTCAGGAACTATGTCCTATCCATTTCTGTATCCCCTATAGTACCATTTGAATGCAAGATATTCAGTAAATATGTAAAATGAACGGTGCCTACAATCCACTTTTCTTAAAGAATAAGCAAGTCTTAATGACACTAATTTTCACTTTCCAGGTGACACTCGAGGGATTTCTCCATGAGCTAATTTAGATGTCACAAGAAGCATGGGATGAATTTCCTTATTTTAGACTTTTTCGTTGGCCATACTTAGTGTCTTCAGGTTGTTCATCAGCTTCAATTCATCCACGACAGCATCAAGATTCTTCAGCTGGTTGTTGTGAAGCATGAGGATATTCAGGGAGACCAAGTGTCGAAGGCCTGGAAGAGAGCAGCACGGGAGGAGGGGCAAGGGTGCCACTGGCATTTTTTAAAAGCCCGGTGTGTTTCAAAGCTCACTGAGAAAGGGTTCAAAGAAAGTATTCTAGATCTCAGTGAAGCCTGGGATCAGGAACAACTGGCAAGAAACAGGTTCTCGTCCTGCCTCAGGGGCTTGCAAGCTCTAAGCCCCTGGGCACATTACTCAACACCTCTGGGTCTGTTTCCTCATCTGTAAAATGAGGAGGCTTAACTCGATGACTCCCAGCGTCTTCTCACTCTATCTCTAGCCTAATAGCTCTCAAGATGGGAGGTCCACGTGTGGTCTATGCTCTTTTTTTTATGCTGCCCATCTATTGCCAATGTCATTTTTAGATTTATTCTGCCATTCAAAGAAACTCTCAATCACGAATCAATCAAGGAAACCTTTTTAAAAAAAATCACTCAAATGGGGGATTGAAATAAATCACTTATTGGGGAAACATTATGTGGTTTGAGTCAGAGGATCTGAGTTTATACCCTGCCTCCAATACTGATGAGCTATATGACTTTGGGTAAGCCACTTTCCACCCATGGGCCTCAGTTTTCCCGTCTCTAAAATGGGGAGTTAGGACTAGCTGGCCTCTGAGGTCCCTTCCATAACATAGGTTTGAATCTCTCAGACAGGGATGGGGACTATACCTGTGATTTCACTGGTTTAGGGAGCTCCCAGGTGAGAAAACTCCTTTTGCTAATATAGACCAACACTTTCTATGCAATGTGTAGACATAGAGAGCTGTTCCAAACATGGAGAAGTTAAGTGCCGTGCTCAGAATCCCCTGGGCAGTCTGCATCAGAGGAGGGCCTTAAACCCAGGTCTTCCTGACTCTGAGGTCAACTTTGCTCTATGTCCCTCTAAAAGGATGATGATAATGAATGATCTTCAGGGACATAATCATGCCTATTCTGCTTCAGCAGAATCACTGACAGAAAGCCAGTGATCCCCACCAGCTCTGTTGCCATTGGAAATAGCGCAGGCTGGACACCAAGGTAAAAAGAGGCAGCCTAGGACTCGCACCTCCACAAGACTTCAGGTTATCTGTGATTCCATCCAAGTGACTACTCCCTCCACCCACATCATTACATGGCCCCTGTTACCCACAGCACCCCCTAATGGTCAGAACCAGATTAAAATGTAATTGGGAAGTATTCAACAACATAAATTAAAATAAAATACAGATAATGTTAATATGTGCTTTCTAAGTGTACAGTTTAGTGGCCCCCAATTCTGTC
>WOXC01007329.1:0-70000 GCA_011680675.1 Gymnobelideus leadbeateri | reverse complement strand
ATCCCGGAGTCCTCTTAGGGATACTCAATTCAAATTTTTCCAAGACTGAGTTCCATGATTCCCAATCAGGAATATTATCAACAATCACAAACAGACCCTTGTGTCTGGGAGAAGCTCTCCGTCAGTATATGACCTCTGTTATTTCCCAAGGACATCCCCCAACTCAGGGCCTTTTCCCTGGTTCTCCCCAAGACTGGAATGCTCTCCCTCCTCGCCCTGTCCTAGCTGCCCTGGCCTCTTTTGAGTCCTAGCTAAGATTCCACCTCCTCCAAGAAGCCTTCACTCATCCCCCTTTCCTTTCTCTATTAATCATCATTAATGTATCCTGCCTGTTTGCATGCTGTCCCACCCATCAGATTCTAAGTCCCTGAAGGCAGGGGCTGGTTTTTGTTCTGTTTTTGCCCTTTTTTGTATCCCCAACATTTAACATAAGGCCTGGAAACATTAGGGGCTTAATTATTAATTGTTTGTTGATGTAATTTGACTTGTCTTTTCTTCTCTTGCTCCATCCTAGACCCAACTGATTATACAACAGATTTTTCTAGGGATAACCACTGTGTGCCCTGATTTTCTGAATTACATTACAGCCTCTTTTGACATCCATCACCCTTTACACGCCATAGAGGGAGGAGGCAGAGTGGCTATCTGTCCCTACTTGAGAGATATGGAAACAGGCTTCAAGAGGTCAGGGGATGAGGATTAGATAAGTCTGAATGTCTTGAAAAGCACTGGGCAATTCTGTTCACTCATTAGATCCTGTCCTCCTCTTATTCCAAACTAAAGAGCTTTTTCTGAGTATGCTGCTTCTGCTGTGCCTGTGGGGGGAGGGAGGTGGAGGGTGGGTGGGGAGGTCTGGGGAGGGGGAGAGTAGAGAGGTAAATTGTCTTTTCTTGCCACAGGCTTCCCTCCCACATCACCAATGGATTTCTCTCTGCAAATCCATCTATTTCAAAACCACTGAGAAGCCGTGCATGTTTAGGCTACTCAGGCTGCCTTCCTTCTTGGGGAGGATTTAAATATAAGGGAAAACATAATTCTTTCAACAAAGATGACATAAGATGGATAATTAATGGGGCCCCTCAGGCAGCAGAAAGACACACATCCACTCCCCAAAACGACTGGAGACTGGCTTGGGTCTCCTCTCGAGTCTACTCATATCCTGCTGGTTTCAGGAGCCAAGGGAAGTCCTAGTCAATCATTCAGCAAGCATTTATTAAGTGCTTACTATGTGCCAGGCATTGTGCCTGGCACTGGGGATTAAAAAAAGAAGCAACACAAAGATGAACCAGTTCTTGTCCTCAAGGAGCTTGCAATCCATCCAGGAAGACAAATATAAAGTTTATGGGCAGGAAAGGCTTCAGGAAGAAGATGGCAAATAGAGTGAAGTTTGAAGAAAAGGAGGCATTCCAGGAGATGGAGGTGAGAAGAAAGGGTGCTGCAGACATGGGGGGCTGCCACCCCAGAGGCAGAGAGGGCATGTAGAACACTGGGAATGAAGAGCAGTCAGAGGCCAGCTTGGCTACCAAGGACAGCTCAGGGAGGAAAGAGCTAGGTGGCACCAGTAAGTTATCAGAGGAGTCCAACCTAGGCACTGACCAAAGTTCTACTGCTAAAACCCAGAAAAAACACCAGCTGTCTTTCCAACTGGACCTCATGACCGAAATCTAGTCTTTTCCATGTTTTATCAAAAGGGAATCAAGTTCAGGCTCTCCAGTAGAGATAACAGGACAGTGGCACTTCCTCTGTTTTTTTTTCTCCTCTCTCTCTCTTTTTTTGCTTTTTGGAGGGCAATTGAAGTTAAGTAACTCGACCAAGGTCACATGGCTAGTTTTTGTGTTAAGTGTCTGAGGCCAGATTTGAACTCAGGTCCTCCTAACTCCAGGGCCGGTGCTCTATTCACTTCACCACCTAGTCCCCACTTTGTTTTTTCTTAAACACTGTGGGATAGTTGGGCTTTGGAGTCAAAGGTCCTAGGTTTGAAGCCAAGTCCTACCACTGAATTGCCCCAAGATTTCAAGAAAATCTATACCTCAGTTTTCTTATCTGTAAAATGGGGATTGTACTCAAAAGTCTCTGAGGTCCCTTCCAGCTCAAAATTAAGGATGTTAAGATGTAAAAACAGGTCTTAGAGTCACAATGGAGTTTTCTAAACCTGTGGCCAAAGTCTTTCCTCCTAGGAAACAAGTTGTAGTTCCATTCCAGTGAAAAGTCTCTTCCCCATAGAAACAAGGAGAAAACTGTTCTTTCAATAAGATGCAAAATTCATCAAATAACAAAATCATGGTTGTAATTGCAGAAAAGAAGGAAATTTTTATTTTTCCAAATAAATATGATGAATTTATTTTATCATATAATGAGGGTATAACTTGGATAATCACAGGAAAATATGGCCAGCAGACAAGGTGGTTTTGTTTTGTTTTTATTTTATTTTATTTTATTTTATTTTATTTTATTTTATTTTATTTTATTTTATTTTATTTTATTTTATTTTATTTTATTTTATTTTTGGAGGGCTATTGGGGTTAAGTAACTTGCCCAAGGTCACACAGCTAGGTTTTTATTTGTGTGTTTTAAGTGTCTGAGGTCGGATCAGAACTCAGGTCCTTCTGACTCCAGGGCCGATGCTCTACTCACTGCGCCACCTAGCGGCCCCGTGGTTTTTATTTTTAAACAACATTTCTCATTCATTCAATAAGCATGAATTCATTGCCTACTGTATGCAAGATGCTAAATTGGGCCCTGGGGATTCAAAAACAAGCAAAAGAGCTTCCCCTCCCCCCAAGAGCTCACGTTCTACAGGGGAAGAACAGTGGAGCAGAGACAACATTGTACAAAGAAATAAATATGGAATCATTTGAGGAAGGAGGGAGCTGGGGGGTGGGGTGGGTGGGTGGGTGGAGGTTTGGAAGAGACTTCCTGTCCAAGGTAGTAGTAGAGATGAGGAGGGAGAATTTTCCAGGCAGGGAAGGCAGCACCTACATTTTGGAAGCTCATTTCTAGGTGGGGGAGAGGGGAAGCTCTATTGAGACAGACAAGATCTTATAATTTTCATCACTGGTTTCCTTCACTCCTCCAAGGAAAGACACCCAGTAAGGGGGCTGTGTATGTGTGTCTATGTCTGTCTCTGTCACACACACACACACACACACACACACACACACACACACACACACATCATCTGATACATTCCAGTGTGAGCTCCTTGAAGGCAGGGACTGGTCTTACCCTTCTCTGTATTATTAGCACATTGAGATTAGCACCATTTGGCTTTGGGTTGATTAACTGATCGACTATTTGGGTCCAGATCTGTGATTTCATTAGTACAAAGAACGCCCAGGGAACAAAGTCTACTAATACAGAATAACCTTCTTAGAAACCTATCTGTAACACTGAGTTTTACTGACTTACTGAGGTCACAAATTCAACGTGTTTTGAAAGTGGGATTTGAATTCAAATCTTCCAGACTAGTGGAGAATTTTCTATCCACTTACCCTGCTCCTCCTCCACTATGCTATATATGAGAGAAGTGATTATTAATAACCAATGAGTTGGGGAGATCCAGAGCTCCCCTTTTTTCTAAATTTCTGATTTCAAAAGTTCAGTCTCTTGAAAGACATTCCTTATAATAAGATGGAACTAAATTTCTTAACCATCTTGTTCAGACTCCATCCAGGTGAGAAAGTCACTGAACTCTACTCAAGTTCAGGAACAAATTCTTTGAATAAATTGCTTAAGGCTGGGGGTAACTGAGAAGTAAATGACTAATCAAAGTTCATCTGAATAGGTTCAATCCCTCATTGTAATATTCATTCTCTCATTAATTGTTAACCAATCAGAGTTGATTGGTACTCTCAGGAACACCTCTATTCCCAAGAGCATGTAAGCTGTGAACCCTATGCCATGATTGTCTTTGGTCTATGAGAGAGACAGTCAAATGACCACCCTTTTATAAATAAACATGCTGGCATTATTAACAAAATCATTAATTACCCAGAAATTATATCTCTCAAACTTTAAAAAATCTCACTACACACACACACACACACACACATATATACTTATATGTCTATAAATAACATGCATTTGTAGGTATAAATACACATAGACACATATATGTACACATGTAGATAAGATACATATCCTAAAAATGAGCATTTAAAACTTAAAGCTGCTCCCATTTTTTAAATCATGAAACCAAGAATAGTCATTTAATTATAAAGTGATTTAATGATAAAATGTCTATTACCTTGTTGAAGGAAAGCCATAAGTGTTTTAACCTTTGGAATTTTGCCAGGTCAATGACATCTATTAGCCCCCTGGGGGAGAAAGAATAATTACTTAATAGTAAGTGTTAATAATAAGTTAATAACAATCAGTTACTAATGGGGCCTTTGCCATCCTTTTAAGGGTGCTGAGATAGCCCACCAGGCTACTCCCTGATAGCTAAAACCCTCCTTTTACAGCCCAGCCATTCATGGGGCTCAAGGATCTGACATCTGTCCAGATGAACATCCCTGAGGAAGAGGACACCGTCATTCCCATGCACCTGTAAACTTGGTAGCCGTAAGTTTATCCAACACTTTTCTGAAAACATTTCTCACCAAGGGGCAGAGAGGAGGGCATCTTTAAGCCCAGAAGCCAGCGGGAGGTCGGGTTGGAGCAGCCCCTGCTGGAGTGTGGCTGCCCTGCACACCTTCTTTCCCTTTGATGTTAATATTATTATTCTAAACTACGGAAAGCAACGAATATCTGGATAGTTGCCCTGAACTGGATTTTCCAGATAGGAACAGCAATAGTACCTAGCATGTATGAGTCCTTTTAGTGTTCGCAAACCATTTAAAAAACTTCACTTCATTTTAACCTTACAATGACCTTGGGAGGTGAGTGCTGTTATCATTCCCATCCTACAGATGGAGAAACTGAGGCAGACAGTGGTGTTAGAGTATAATGGGGGTAAAAGTCATTTGCTTTTTAGTGGGTGCTTTAACTCTTTCAGGTCCAGCTCAGCATAGGTTATTTACCTGGGAAGTGAGCTGAGGGGAGCACTGGGCCCAGCTCAGGGAAGGGTCATCATTGATGGACATCATTGCCAGCAGGGTCACCTGACCCATGATGCAGCCCCTCTCCTGCTCCTCCAAGACTCAGCCAGTTTCCTACGCATTTCTAAATGTCTTTAAATTCTAAGGACTCTTCAGATGAACCCAGAGCCCTGAATCTGGCCCAGAGCATACCTTATCCACAGTCTAGCTGCATGCTTTAAGGTTTACCAAGACGCTGCAAACCTCAGTGTACATAATACGGACATTATCTCTGAGCTTGTTTCCCCCTCTGTAAAGTGGGGTTCATAATGGCACCTACCTAAGAGAGTTCTGAGGAATGAAACAACACATATAAAAGGCTTCAAAACCCCTAAAGCTCTGTGTAAAAGCTGTCCTGATGACTATCTCATATGGTGAGAATCAAGATTCTCTGTGATTCAACTGCCAGATGAAGGAATTCCCTTTACCAAGGCAAGTCACTACCTTCTCTAACTGGAGAGAACAAGCAGGGCCAGCCTCTTGGCACATGGGACATAAACTGCCTATGTCCTGCTGTCTCTTGCTTTTTTGCTTTCACCCATAAAAGCATCTGTGGTTTCCCCTTTGCTTCCCAATGATAACCTCACAGCTGAAGTCTTCATCTGGGCCCTGACAGCCCCACTGGCATCACCCCTGGTAGCTAAGCTTGAGTAAATCAGGCATATTCCACCCTCATAGTCTTGTACCATTCAATGCATCGTTGGCCTCAAAGATCCTGTAGTCTACTCTGAGGGTGGTTTTACCCCCCAACCCTCTCACTATCTTGGAACCCCTGAAATGGAGGGTCTTTTCTGTGCAAAAGGGGCAGGCTGGCAAATTGTCTTTGGGGCTCACACGTCATCACCCCAACCTGGAGGCAGGTTCTGAAGCCCCTGGCATCGTGTTCCCATCTCCAGTGGTCCAGAAAGAATATGCCTTAATAAGAACCTCCTTCGGACAAAGAAGTCTCCTACGTGGGCCACCTCTTCCTTTCCCTAGAGAGGGGGCCTGGGCTGCCACAGCATCACTCATCGGAGAGACGTGTGCTACCAACTGAAGGGGCTGAAACTACCTCTTATCCTCCTTTTGAGGCCTCCAACTCAATGGGCCAGCCCTGGGTGCTGCCAAGAGTGGCCCTAATTCATCTCTACAGAGTGAGGTCGATGTTACTTCTCAAGCACTGACTCTGAGTCATGAAGGCCAGAGGGACAAGGCAAGGGTGAAAAACCAGTTACTGCCCTCAAGGAGCTCACTTGGGCTTAGTGTGGTGCCTAATACAGAAATGCTAACCAACTGGCTGGCTTTAAAGGAGGACACAGACTGCAGCCTTCTCCATACTAGATCTATTTGGGGTAAACTGGAGATAATCTCAGGAGGGCACCAGGGCAGGAAGCGCTGGGACAGGCTATCCCACTATTTCCATGCATGTATCATCTGTTTGGAGAGCCATGAGGTTTGGAATGTGGGGTCTTGGCTCTTCCAGCCCACGTTAATGGTAGTGTACCGGTTCTGGGGGTTTTAGGGAAAACCCTGACAAACCAGAAAGCCTGTAGATCCCAACAGTGAGGGTGGTGAGTGGCCCTGAGACTGTTGTATAAGATCAATCAAAGGATCTCGGGACATTTGCCTTGGAGGAGAGCAGATCTGGGGAGGACAGACCAGCTGTTTCAATGCATCCCGAGGGCAATTGTGGGGAGCAGGGATTGTCTGCTTGGCTTATGGTGAGAAGGGGCCAGGTTCACAATGGGGGTAACAGAGTCCTTCTCCACAGGATCTCCCGTCAAAGAATATATTTATTATTGAAAAAAGTCCCTGTCCCTGTCTAGAATTAATTGTTGTGTTGCTTCTGACCCTTTGTAACTCCATTTATGGTTTTCTTGGCAAAGTTATTAGACTGGTTTTACGGTGTCCTTCCCCAGCTCATTTTACTGATGAGGAAACTGAGGCAAACAGGGTTAAGTGACTTGGCCAGGGTCACACAGCTAGTGAGTGTTTGAGGCCAGTTCTGAACTCAAGAAGATGAGTCTTCCTGACTCCAAGCCCAGAGCTCTAGCCATTGGACTGTACAGCCTTGCTGCTCCTGCCTTAAATTACCTTTTATTTCTTTATCTCTGTGTTTTCTCCTCAGTTTCCTTATCTGTAAAAGAGGGGTGATAATACCCACAACACTTTTCTCACAGGACTGTCCTGGGGTTCAAATGAGACCAGCGCATGTAAATTACCCCACAGATGTCAGTGACTCACAGGTATTGTTTGTCCACCCCTCTCCTTCCTTCAAACACCTCCCAGCACAGGGCATGGAGCCTGGAGCTCAGCACAGTGCCTGGCACGAGGGAAGCTCTTAATAAATGTTGATTGACTGATTATGCCCCCCCCACCTCCTCACATCGGGTCCTTCACCACAGGACAACCATGAACCCCACTCTCCTTGCCCCCCAGTTTCAGCTTCATCCTCAGTCTCAGATCACAGGGAAGAGAATCCCAGGAAGCCCTGACCAAAGGGGGCTTTGGCATCCTGCAGCCCCAGCCCTTCCTAGCTCTCAAATACTTGTGCTTACTTTCGGGAAAGGAACAGCTCCAGCACATCAATATCCCTCCTGTGACCACAGAGCTTCTTCTGATCTTCTATGGCCTGGTAACATATAATTAATCTGTCAAACCGCATTCCAGGGAGCAAACCCACAGTCATCTTTAGTCAATCCCGATCACAGCTACAAGTTCAAAGGGAAGGGGAAGTGAGGCCTCCACCACAAACTGATAAGCCCCCAACTTTCTAATTATGCTGCTCACCCCCCTCGTGAGCCTGAATTCTGCATGGAGATATGAAAGTATTTAAGGATCTTAACCCCAGGAGAAGCCCACTTCCACACGCCTGGGCTCTGAAGACCAGGGCGAGATTTTACAGCAGGGCACAAAATCAGGTCATTGAACAATACATGGAGAAGACTTAGGAAACAGAACGTTATCTTTTTATTGTTTTTCAGATTGCAGGAAGATAGATCACTGAGGCATGGGGGGCAGGCAGTTCAATGGAGTCAGTGCTAGGCACAAGAGTCAGCAAGGCCTGGGTTCAAATTCTGACTGAATCTATCCCAGACTGAAGTCCTCACCTCCCAGGGCTTCAATGAGGCCCAAAGGAGACAAGGCCTAAAGAGGACTCTGCAGTCTTTAAAATACTATTAGAAAGCTCAATGAGAGGGACAGTCCTGCTGGGAGAGAGATCACCCAGTCAACATCCTAGAAGATGGAGGCTTTGTAAATGCAAGAGTTTTGTTGTGTGGCTTTCTTAATTTGAAGGATGATTCATCTTGACATAGGGGATAATCCTGGCTGGCTTTGTAGTTTGGAGCTTGGACTCTGGTATGGAGTAGGTGTGTGACCCTGGGTGAGTCCCTTAAACTCACTAAGCTTTGCTTTCCTCTTTTGTAAAATGAAGGCGCTGGGCTGGATGGCTTTCAAGCTCCCAACATTAACTACTCTGTGATCCCATAACCCAGGGGAGAGGAAGAAGGAAGGGATGAAGTCTCTATATAGGACCCTCTATGGGCCAGGCACTGGGCTAAGCTCTTTTCAATAAATGTTATCCCATCTCCTCCCATCCCCTAGCCTGACAATGGGCCAGGGTCACTGGGGGGTGAGGAGAGGAATAAAATTGAGGGCCATACCCAAACTCCAGATTTATAGCCTTAAGCTGCCTATGCTACCCTGTTAACCAAGCTTAATTCTGGGTCTTGGAAAATCCACAGCAAAGGACTGAGAAGTGTGCAACTGTGTCCAGACCCGGGATGGCAGTGTGGGGAGCTCAGGTGTGGAAATTCTTTCTCCTGATAGTGTTCATCCTCTCACCTGTAACTTAGAGCTGGCTGGGTTACTGACAAGTTAAGGGACTTGCTGATGGTTCAATAGCCAGAATTCAGCAGAGGCAATACTTCAGTCTAAATAGGTCTTCTTAACTCTAAGGCTGACTGTCCTCTACCCACACCACCAGGCTGACATGTGATCTCTTCATTTGATGTAAATTAAATTGGCACAGTAAGCAAACAAGACCCAAATATCTTGTAACAGCAGAGCTTGTCTCCTTTCCCACTTTGCCTGAGACAAGCCCTTTTCAGGGGAGATTAGTAGCTTCTGGACTTACCGTCTATTAATTACAAATTTGCAGCAAATAATATAAATGTGAATAAGCTAGAACCTGAGCTATTGATTGAAATGTAAAGGACATAGGGGAAAGCACCGACACAGAAAACACTTTGCTAATGATATGGAAAGCAGTGGGAACCTGTCTTCAGTTGGAGTCAGAAGTTCTAATCCCAGCTCTGCCATCACTTCACCTCTGGGATTTAGTTTCTTTATTAAAAAAAAAAAAGTGGAGAAGGGCAAACCTTCTTGGATCTATAGTCAATCAACGAGCAATTCAATGATCTTTCAAAAACCATCTGTGACACCAGCTCCCACTTCTTTGGTGCCTTTCCACCTAACGTCCCTTAAGAAGCTGGAGGCAATGTTAATAGGTGCCCAGGTGGTGAAAGGGCTACCAAGCAGTGCAATCCAAGCAGAGGTGGGCTCTGATGCCTGCCCCAAGGGCCCCAAGACAGTGGACCAAGAAGGTCTCCAGAAACACAGGTCCCAGGACCTGTGAGCTCTAGTGCTAGCCAGCACCTGGGGGGTCCACCATTTCCAATGAAGGCCAGAGAAGGGCTACACCTTCCCCATGGTCCCACAGTTGGCAGAGCTGTTCCTGGAAGCCAGGGGTTTCTAGTAAATGGGCTAATCCCCTACCAAGTGGGGGGAGTAAAACAAAAATGAAAATTAGTGCCTGGAAAACACTGGCAGGGAGAGAAGCAAACTCCCCGGCATCCGAGGTTACAAGTCAAAGTAATGAGGAATCTGAACACAATGTTAAGACTGCAACTGCTGCTATTTACATAGTGCTTGAGTGTCTACAAAGCACTTCCCAGACATTATTTGGTTTGGTCCTCATGACTGTGAAATAGGTGTTATCATCCCCTTTTTACATAGGAGGAAACTGAGGCTCAGAAGCCAAGTGACTTTCCCAGGCTGGCTCAGCTAGGAGGCGTCAGGGGGGGATTTGGACACAGATCTTCCTTACATCAAGTCCAGGACATTATGCCTTATGCTACCTGGCCTCTCATTATGACCTTACGAATTTGGAAAATAAGGATCAGAGCCCTCATCTAATGTGAATGAAGGGTGAATGAGTGCATTTCCTATGTTTTCTATGGGTCCTTGACACAGGTTAGTGGCCACACTGGAGGGCTAATTGGTCTGTTACCCAGACCAACATACATTTAAGCACCTACTTTGTTCAAATGGCAAGGAAACTAAGGGCCAAGTGAAAACAGGTGTGGAACCCTAGAACGTTTTTCTGCCCCAGAACTCTCCTCACTCCCAAGATGGGCTCTCCAAATTGGAATGGGTCTCTCCCCAAGCACCCCTGCTGTCTGCTTTCCCCAAAGCCTGTTCTCACTGTCCAGTCAAAGTTCTGGGACACACCTCTGGCCACGAGTTCTGCTAGTGAAAGGTTAAGGGAACTCATAATCTATCATTTCAAAAGAACCACATTCCTGCCTCCTGGGATTGTTGGGGCAGTGAGTTGTTCAGGAAGCCTTAGATGTCAAGTACAGCATGTGAGATATATGGTTTGCCTTGGCACAGAGCATGAGCCCTGGTACAGAGCTCAAGATGATGAAAAAGTAATTGTTGTACTGTATCTAACGGAACCGTACTAGGCTGTATCGACACTAACTGTTGGTCCGGACAGGGTTGAGTTGGACTGGACTGGATTTCTATAGGTTAGCCTAGCCTGGCCTGGTCAGAGCGTCTCCAAGCCTAAGACACGCCGTTCCCCAGCTCAGTCAAACAGCATCTCTGGCCTGAGGTCAAGAGCCTGGGTCAGCACCCCTCCCCCAACAAAAGAGAGCCCCTCGGCGTGTGTGGGGGGAGGCGTCAGCCCCTGGCACAGTGGGGCGCAGGTGGGCAGGAAGCTGGGCGGCTACAGCCTCCCCACCCCATCTCCTACTCTCTTTGAAGGGTCCTGGCAGGGCTGGGAGTGGTGGGGAGGTGGGGGCGGAGGGAACAGGATGGGACTCGCCTTTCGGCTTTTCTCCCGGGAGAGGTCAGCCTTGGAGAGCTTGTTCTCTTCAGCGTTCTCCGTCGTTGCTGGGCGCCGCAGAGCAAGCTGTACTGGGGTCCGCGCGCAGCAACGCCCGGCTCGGCCTTGACTCGAGCTCCCTGTGCATAGCGAGATCGGAGTCAAGAAGACGGAGCTGTCCCGCCGCAGGTTCTGCGGGGTGGTGGCGAGGGACAGTGTGGAACTGGCCTCGAGCACCCACTGGGTCGGCCCAAAACGGGAGCCTGGAAAGATGGTTTCTGTGCCTGTGGCCTCCTGCGTCATGGCTGACGCTGGCTGGGAAGTGGGGCTTTGTCTGGAATCGCAAACCCACTGGAGGGGGAGGGGGCGCCGCAGAGGGGGTGGTGTGACCTTGGGTAGGTCATTTGCCCTCTGTGCCTTCTTAGCTCCTTCATCTGTCAAATATGGAGCATGGGCTGGAAAAGCCCTGAGGTCCATTCCAGTGCTGTGCCTGTAAGAAAGATTTAAACTTCATACTTTCATCTATTCATTCCATCTCTGAGATTTAGTGAACCTTATGATGTATCCACACTATGTATAGAATTCTTTCTAAACATGCCCCCTACTTCTAAAAATTCTAAAAATCAAATGCTATTTATAATTCACCCAAGGTTGGATCATCTATTCCAGAGAAGTGCAACTTGGGATAAAGCAAAGGGTTACATGCCGAGTACATATATGGTCCTTGTGCAAATTGTCCCTATGGCGATCTGCTCTGTGTATGTGGAATTGGTCTTCATGCTCACCTGTTAATAACAACAGCTGACATTTCATTGAGTGCTTTATGAATGTTATCTCATTGAATTGTCAGAACAATCCATGAAGGCAGGTGCTTTTACTCTCCCTTGTTGTACAGATAGGAAAACTGAGGCTTCCAGAAGTTAGGTGGCTTGCCCAGGATCATATGGTTGGTAAATGTCTGAGGCTGGTTTTGAACTCGGGTCTTCCTTACCCGGGGCACATTGCTTTATCCAATACTGGGTCACAGGTTAGCAATAGTTCAGTGGTGAGGGCCAAAGAGAAGTGAGTTCCAAGGTGGCTGTACAAATTTGGAGTGGTCCCTTCCTTTGTCTTCAGCCTCAGGTTTTCTCATTTGGAGTTGGACTAGATGGTTACCTTTCCAGCTTTAGGGATACAATACTATGACCTTATAAATGTAGGCCGTGAGCCTTGAGGCTAAGAGGGATGAAGAAAGGCAGAATAGGACAATGGAATGCACATTAACTCAGGAGTAGGTTTGAGATGTCAAAAGGCAACTGGTGACTGGGGCCTGGAGCATGAAAGAAAGACTAGGGCTAGAAACCTACATCTAAGGGTCACCTGCATGGAGATGTTTATTGAGCCCACAGGAACTCCTGAGATAACTGAGACAGTATGGAGGACACAGAGTCTTCTAGGGGCCCAACAGTGAGTATGACTGATGAAAGTCCAGGAAAGGAGACAGAGGGAGAAACAACTTAGCAAATGCAGAGAGAGCAGAGTCCTGAACATCTGGGAAGGATAGTGTCCAGGAGGAGATGGTCACTGCAGTGTCAAAAATGGTCAAGGTTTTGCATGAACAGAATCCCTATGTCTAGAATAAGAAGAAAAACTGGAGTGGGAAGAGACTCTTTGTCAAGATCTATAGGGAAATGGCACAAATGCATAAGACTGAGAGCCTTTCCCCAATACATAAGTGGTCAAACATGTCTCCAAAAAGGATGGAAAACAATGACCATATTAAAATCTGACCTAAATCATTAGTAATGATAGAAATGGAAACTAAAACAACTTTGACTTTCCACATCACACACAACAGACTGTCAAAGTTGACACAGCCACCCCTCCCCCCCGCCCATAGTCAGCATTGGAGGAACATGGGAAGAAAAAGGCACAACACAGTCCTGCATTATTGTGAATGTGACATTGCTGAAGTCGTTATGGATTCTCCTAACAGCACTGTCATTCAGCCCATAGTTCTCTCATTTTCCTCCGCAGGGATGTTCAAAGTCTCCCTGAAGTCCAAGAGACGCTGAAGAGATACTTCATTGGGTAGAATTGGTGCTATGGGTCAGCTAAAAGGTAACAGAGTAGTTCATGTTGGGTGTGGGGGTCAGGCTGAAACACTTTATCAAGGGAGAATTTTGCAGGAAAAGTAGAGAATGTTGGAGAGGTCCATGACCAGCTCATGTCACTTCACTGAAATCCAGGCTTTGTCAAGAAACTTAGAGGAAGTCCCCCAGCATGCTGGCTGGACCCCCTCCTGGAAGGATTTGCTGTAGGACAGAAAGAAGAGCTCCATAGGATGTTATCTGTACTATTCAATTCAACAAACATTCATTGAGTACTACTGCGTGCCAGTCACCTATCATATGCCAAGCACTGTGTTAAGTGCTAGGAATACAAAGAAAGTTGAAAGCTAGTCCCTGATCTCAAGGAGCTTGAAGTCTAATGGAAGAGGCATTACTAGGCACTAGAGATAAAGAAGCAAAAACAGTCCTTGCCCTCAGGAAGCTTACATTCTACATGGGGTAGGGGGCAGAATACACGTCCCTAGAATATGTAAATACAAAGTAATTTCCAGAGATGCTAACAACTGCTGGGGGAAGGGGTAGAAATGAGTAAAGGCTGCACATAGGAGGTGCCCTTGAGCAATGCTTGGAGGAAGGTGGGAATTCTAAAAGGGGGAGATAAGGAGGGACAGTACACTTTGAGGGAACACTCACATCGACCCCAAAGGGCTCAGATCCACTGAAGGATCAAAAATCAATACGTCACTTTGAAGACACAAGAAGAGGGAGCTTAGTTTGGTGTTCTTTGCTCTCAGTGAACTCATGGTGGCCCTCAGAAGCCACATTAGTGTAAATTTGGAGAAAGAGCCGTTCTTGACCATCCACAGAGAGGGAAGTGAAGAAGTGCAATAGGGGACCGAACAGCCTTCTCTGGCCCTCAGAAACTGCCCTTTCTTCCAGGACCTGGAAGTGGTGACATTAGCCGTGTCCCATGGGTGTTCAGCACTGTTGCACAACATCATGGCAGGGCTCCAAGTTCATGTCATCCTTTCTTGGACCTATATCCTTAGTTAAGGTGTTCCTCAATCTCAGCACCTCCCAAGCCAACCTTCGCCCCAATGTTCTATAGCGCTGACACTGCTGCATTGCCTCCTCCCCCAAAGGAGAGGGCGGGAAGCTTTGAAATGTATTTTCGCCAGATTTTCGTCTTATCAATGTTTTTGGTTCCTTTTTCTTACATTAAAAAAAAAAATTGGACTTGTGCCCAGGGCTGGAAGTGCAGCTGCATTTTTTGCATTAATTAAATACCCTCAAACTTTTCACAGTTTCTATCAGTAACTGCCATGGATCTGAAAAAGAGCATTCGCTGGAGGAATGTGTTGTATAATCCAGGTTGATGTAGGTGGTCTAGAAACCACCTATAGAATCTGTGTGCTCGGCCAAGGCGATAACTACAAGGAAAAATGCCGTTTTGACAAAAGCTAAGTCCTCTAAGCTCCCTTGTGCGTGGCTGGAAATCCGACTTTCTGCGGTGTGTGGGAAGGTTCCCATTGTATCACCAATCAAGATATTCCATCTTGAGTGGAATTCCATCCAACTGATGACTCTTCCAGCAGCTTTGTTGATTTTTATAATGCTCAGTATCAGAGCTCTGGTGGAGATGCTATCTTTCAGGGAAAGAAAACCCTCTATTTCCAATCTCTAACGTGTACAAATTGATGACCCAACGGATCACAGATCATGTGCACACTCAGGCATCCATCTGCACACTCAGGCATCCATCTGCTTGGCCCCTGCTGGGGCTGACTCCCCCTGCCAAATATGACTGTCATCTTTCTTTAACCTAATCCCTTGGATTTTTCTTTCTTTTAAAATTCCATTGTCTCTTTCAGGAATCAGATATGCGCTGTCAGAAGGAAGCCCCTTGACAAAATGATTTGTCAAGAAGGCTATTCCCTATAGAACCTTGTCACTTTTTTCTGTTTAGAGGTTCTACCTTCCATGGTTCAAGATATTCTCCCTCTGGCTGTTGCTTTTTCTTTTCTTCTTACCCTCCCCCTCATTTATTTTCACAACATATTTTTTCTCTGAGCAAAATAGTTTTGATTTTTTAAAAATGTCATTATGTTTATGTTGTTTATAGGGATCAAATACAGCCTGAAAAACTATGGCAACATAGCCAGTTCATTCTTTGCATTGAGGCAAGTCCCTTTAAGAGCTCAGTTTAACTGGTGAAATAATCCAGAGGCGCAAGACTGGAGCTTTTCATCAGGGAGAAGAGAAACCACAGGGTCAGGATATCATGACCCAAGTATTGGGCTACAGACCTTCAGATCCCACACTCCCCTCCCCTCCAAGTTAGGTGATTCAGTGGCTGGACTTTTAGACTCAGAGTCAAGCAGACCTGGTTCAAATTCTACCTCAGACACTCACTTAGCTGAGTGACCATGGCAAATCTCTGTGCCTCAGTGACCTCATCTGTAAAATGTGGATCATGACAGCTGCCTCACGGAGCTGGTCTGAGAATGATATGAGATAACACATGCAAGTGCTTGGCTAACCTTAAAGCACTCCACAATCGCTTAAGATGCTATAGAAATATAAATCCCTATTCCTCCTCATCCTCTGCAGTGCTCCCAGATAACATGATTGAAGGAGGGCTGTGGAGCTGCTGCTGAGGAGCTGGTTACCAGGGGTGGAGTCAGTCATGACTCAGGACCTGGCTAGAAGCAGGGCCAGCAATCTTGAGGTGGGGGGCACACAATGTGGCTGGCTCTGGGGTTCACCTACATATTGGTGGCCATTGGTGTTGTCAGGGCTGGGAATGGAGGACACTTCTTTGCCTATGAGGGTTTCTCCCTTGAGTGATGTCTGGGGAGAGGCTGCTGGGAACAGGGCTGAGGGTCTAGGGGTCCTTGCTCTACTCTGGGTTCTGGGCTATCTGCATCAGGGCTGAGGGCTTGACCTGACCAGGGCAAGGCACCTTCTATGCTTCCATGAGTAGCTCAGCTTTGCATCTACTTCTCTTCACAACACCCTTGTGAAGCCCAACATTCTTATAGCAGACGAAGCTGAAGCCTGGAGGGTTGGACAGACTTGGCCAGGGTCACACAGCCATCATGTGCCAGAGGAAGGGCTTGAGCCCTATTTATTCCTGACTCTGGGATCAGCTAGCTTTTTATGGATGACACCAAACCACACACCCTCAGGCTGTAGATAATGGCAAGAAACATGACAGTGATGTATTGAGGCAGCCAACCCTCCTGTTCTCCAAAGCCTCACCTTAAAGTGAAGGGTCCAGGCTTTGTAAAGAAATATTAGTAAAATTTGAGCTTTGGCAGGACCTACAAATGGCCAGCCTGGAGAGGCCTGGAGGCTCATCTCCAGAAGGCTGGCCACAGGGGAACACCAGCAGCACATGAAGCCTGGCTCTCCTCATTCTGTCTCTGTGTCTCTATCTCTACCCCACCACACACACACACACACACACACACACACACACACACACACACACACACACACCCTCTCTCTCACTTTTCTCTCTCATTAACATTTTTCAATTAACCAGAATTTCATTTTCTTCCTCAACCGCCCCCCCACTCTGTACATGTTCATCTGACTATCCCAGACACCTTGGCAGAAGCCCCCATGTTTGCAGCTTCCATCCCTGTTAGAAGTCCTGCCTATGAGGAGTTTCCCAGAAAAATGTCCCATGTCCTGGGCAAGGCCCTGCCTCTCACCCCGCCCCCCCAGCCCTTTCTTCCTTCTCTGCTTATAACAGTAACAAGTAGCATTTGTATACGTTGACTATACAGTTATTACCTAATTTAATTTGCCACAGTTCTGTGAAGTGAGTACTGAAATTATGATTCCCATTTTGCAGAAGGGCCAACTGAGACTAAGAGGAACTTGCTTGAGGTCACATGGTGAGGAGGTAGCTGATGCTGTGGAGATAACCAATTCAGATCAGTGGTATCACACTCAAATAGAAACAGCAACACATTGGCTTCCAAACCACAAATTAACATCATCTATATTGCATTGCATTTTTATTTATTTGTTAAACATTTCCCAAGTACATTTTCATCTGGTTTGGGAGTTTTGTGGCAGGGTCCTCAGCCGCAAGCTGTCTACTACAGCTCATAATACTTTACTGATAGGGAAAACGTTGCAGAAAGTTGTCATCTCACTTCGATGAGCTTGTATAGTCCCACACGGATGCCAGCCATCCCCACCATGATGACACGGCCCTTCCTAAGGGGACAACTCCTCTTCTTTTCAAGAAAAGTCAATTCATTTTTAGTTTTCAACATTCACTCTTATAAGATTTTAGCACTAAGTTGCTTCCTCCCCCCGCTCCCTCCCCATCCCCAGGATGGCATGCAACCTGATATGGGCTATACATGTACGATCATCTTGAACATACTTCCACATTAGTCGCATTGGACCACTTCTAAGGTCTATTTAAAAGACAGTCTTATTGACAGGAGGCAGGGAGAAAGCCTCAGGTCTCTTTTGATCCAAGGACTGGTGACCACAGTTATGGCTGTGCACCTAGCTGGGACACGAAACACATTATCGGTGTCTAATCAATGCTTGTTAATTAAGTTGTTAGTTGACTAACGTCTATGTGCTCCTAGTTAACTCTTTAAAAATATAAATTTGAAAGACAAAAAAGTATCTGTGTGTGTGTGTGCGTGTGTGTGTGTGTGATAGATTCATAAACAGAACACACAACAAATAACTACAGGGTAATTGGTGTGGGGGGAGGGGTAAGCAACAAGAAATGCCAGGAAAGGCTTCATGTAGAAGGTGGCTGCACACCACAGTCTCACAGCAAGAGCAGCTCAGAGGCAGAACTTTTACCGCCTCGTTGTCTTGCCTCCCCAGCTGGCCCTCTACTCCTTGTCACAGCTGCTTCATAGAGGAAATGGAAACTTCATATCTGAAAAAAATGTTAAGTGAGTTTAATTTTCTATTAATTTACCAGGAAGTTTTAAAACCCGGGGCACCTACAGCCTCCAGGGGCCCCAGTCTGTGCACTTCACTCAAGTGATGGAAAGAGAAAACCTTCATGTTCGAGAAACACTGTTGGAAAAGGGATGAAGGGGCGTAATGGGGAACACGTGTAGAGAGGGCTGGGCACGAGGGCGAAACTGATCGCCCGTTGTTTGTTCAGAAAAGAAAACATTGCATTCCAGCAATACGTTGAAAGCATGAGATTTCCAACCCTTGAGAATGCACACATTGAAGGCCGTGGCGGGAGGATCGAGTATCCATCTCAGACTCATTTTCCCCCTCTTTAAATAGGTTGAACATTTTCTTTTGTTTTTTGTGCAAGTACATTAGGTACCTTGGAAATTAACACACTGCACATGGGGTGACATAAATGGGGGAAATGATAAGGGAGAGTAGGTTAGAGCCCAGGCTTGTGATTTCCTCAGGACAGAAAACCCTCAGGTGAGGGAATGCCATTCACAAATGCAGGTCTGCCCTTTCCAGGAGTTTAGGATTATAGAGCATTTCTGGAAGGCCCTGGGAGGTTAAGGGACTTAGCCAGGATCACGCAGCTGGTTTTCATCAAAAGGGATTCTGGAACCTGGGCCTTACCAGCATTGAGGAGGGTTATCTCTTTACTATGCCTTGCTGAGTGGTACTCAGTAACACAGGTTCTGATTTGAAAGGTCACTCATGAGAGAGGAAGGATAGGAGAGCACACACACACACACACACACACACACACACGCACACACACACGCACACACACACGCACACACATACACACACGCACACACGCACACACATGCACGCACACACACATGCACACACACGCACACACACGCACGCACACACACACGCACACACACACGCACACAGAGCCACATAGCCATGTGAAATTCGGTGTTAAGTTAGAGATGGTAAGCTGTCATTGCTGTGTGTTTGTCTTGGTGTATGTGTGTGGTCTTGGGCTTCGGAGGGCTGCCAGGATTCACCGTGAGGTCAGGGTGTGCACTGCACCTAAGGGGACCTTATTTCTGGGACTGATTGCTGCAGAATCCCACACTGAGCTTAGAGCCTGACGGTTTTCTGGTCCAACCCTCTTTCCCTCCAGCCCAGCCACACCTAAATCATTCCAGACAGATGAGAGTGTGCCTTCCACTCCCAAAGACCTCCAGAGAAGGATTCCCCCACCTTACCATGTAACTCTAGTGTTTAATAATCTTTCTGGTCAGGGCCATCCTTCTCACATCCAACCGAAATTCTCTCATGCTGCAACCAAACTGTCTCCTTTTACAAAATCTCTGTGGAAATGCCAAGCCACGGAGTGTCAGCTCTGGACCAGAGCCACATATCTGAGCCCATTATGGGGTGCTCCTTGGTCTTTTCTTCTCCGTGCCAAATGATCCCCCTACCTTTCTCCAAAGTGCTGGGAATAAGCAGTTTTTCCTCTTGTACATGGAGAGCTCTGAAACTGAGTTTCCATTCTGGGGAAGCTTAATGTTTCTTCGTCTCCTCCCACACTTACGGTTCTCTTTATTCCAGAGTTTAAGCAGCCCTGGCTTTATCGGAGGAAATCCAAGGTCCTGGAGGAGATGCCCCAGATTGCTGACAGGCAGAGATGGGAGGAGTAGGGGTGCCTCAGAGGAGTCAGCTAGCATTCGAATCAACATGACTGCAAGGGATGCTGGTACCTGGGGTGGCATTGGTGAATAGGTGAATTAATTCTGGGCCTAGAGTAGGTGTGGTGGCAGCAACATGAAAGGGGAGTCACAATGCAGATCTCAGGAGGGCTTTATATGCAAGGCAAGGTTTCCAGACACTGATGTCAATAATCTTTTCCCAGTTTCTAAATGTTGACTTTAACAATTCATCAGATGACTGACTATGAGATATGAGAGATCCTGGGAGGGCTCTTCGTGACCTAAATTCTCTTGTACTCAGGTGTCAAACTACCTGAAATTCACCATTCATTGATTCATTGATTCATGACCCTGTCCAGTCAGCCTTGTTGACCATTCAAGCAACAAGATAATGGAAAAAAGGACAGTTTTCTGAAGACACCAACATGGATGCTCAGAAAACTTGTCGGCTACTTGAGATTTTTAAAAGACATGTAGCAAAGTGGAAAGCAAGGGCAGGCATCAGGATGATCACAGAAGTACGTCCTGGCCTTATAAGTGGGGCAACAGCACATGAGAAGCTAGGGCTGGCCGGCCATGTGGACAAGAAGGGGCAGAGGCAAGCTCTAGTGGGGAACTAGAACATGCCAGGAGGTGAGGATAACAGCACTGGAGTCAAAGGGCTTCATTTGCCTTTATTTTCTCTGCCAAGGAGAATGACCTTTGGATGGGAAAAGGTAGGACGAAGATGGCTAAGTCAGGACTGATGCCTAAGGAAGTAGGGACGGCACTTGGCCGCTCTTGATGATTTCATGTCAGCATGGCCAACTGAACTGAATGCTTATGCATTTAAATCACTGGCTGACAGAATTGCTGACGTACTCCAATCATCTTTGAGGGACGGTTAGGAGAGCTTAGGAGAAAGATCACTGAATTGGAGAAGAGCAAAGGTGCTCATTTTCACAAAAAGGAAGAGAATGGTGAGTGAAGCATGATAGATCAGTGACCTCAACTGCAGCTCCAGGCAGAATTCTAGAATTCAATAGAAAGAAATGATTAGAAACTGAGGCAATCCCATAAAGAGCCAACACATCTTTAACAAGAAGCCGTGCCATACAAAACTAATTTCCTTTTTTTGTCAAGGATGTTATTCTCTATCTATCTAGCTAGCTAGCTAGCTAGCTATTTATCTATCTGTCTATCTATCTACCTGTCTGTCTGTCTACCTATCCTATATAGGTGCAGGGGAATGTAGTCAACATAACTTATCTAGATTTTAACAATGCATTCAGCAAAGTGGCTCTTGCTACTTTGTTAGAGAAGATGGCAAAATCGTTGCCTAAATAATTACATACACTGTGTCGAAAGGCTGAACCTAAAGAATAGTCCTTAAAGTTTCAATGTCAGTTTGGAAGCAGGTCTCCCGTGGAGTTACCCAAGCAGTACAATTTTGGCCTTGTCTTTTATTTTTTAAATTAATCATCAGTGATTGAAGTTAGCCCTGGCATGCTAGTCATATCTGCAGATTATACAAAGTTTGGAGGGATAGCTAACTTGATAGATGATGGAATAAGGTTCTGGAGAGATTTTGTCGGGTTCAACACTGCTCTGAATCCACCAAGACAAAATGTAATAGGGATAAATGGAAAATCACATACCTAGATTATTTTTTTTACCAGTACAGGATGCAGAGGGGATGACTGAACAGTAGTTTATGTCAAAAGATCACAACAGCCAACATTTACATAGTGCCTTACAGTTTTCAAAGCACTTTATGAAAATGTTATCTCATTTGAACCTCACAGCAACCCTTGGAGGCAGGCACCATTATGATCATCATTTTATAGCTGAGGAAATTGAGGCAGACAGCGATGCCCAAGTGATATAGCTAGTTAGTGTTTGAGTCAGGATTTGAACTCAGGAGTCCCTGACTCCAAGTCCTAGTACTCTGTGCACTGTGGTGGCACCCACCCACTTGAAAACCAATTGTTGGTTGTAGGGGCCCAGAAGGTCCAAATGAACCAGCCATGTGCCCCACAGCCAGAGCTGTCTACCAAGAGCACAGGTCCAGGGTCAGGAAGCTCTGTGTTCCATTGGTCCCTGCCTGGGGCAGGTATTCTCTGGTGTCATAGCATAGAAGGGACACTGACAGGCTGGAGGCCCTCCAGTGTGAAGACAAGAGAAGACCCCAAGAGATGGGTTGACAAACCTCAGGAAATTAGCCTAGAAAAGAGAAGACATTCAGGAGACATAATGTGGTCCTCAAGTAATGCCCCAGGCTGTCCCTGGGGAGAGAGAATACACTTTGTCTGCCTGATCCCAGAGGGCAGAATGAGGTGGAAGTTACAAAGAGGTAAACTGAGGCTTGACTTCAGCAGAAACTTCCTAAGGATCAGAGCAGGGCCAGAGAAGAAGGCTGTCTCGGGCAGGATTCACTTCCTTCTCTGATTATAGAAGGGGTGTTTTTGCTACTCACTGTGCTTGCTTCCAGCCCTAAGGTTCTGGGAGTCTGTTTGATTCTGTCATAATAGCCCATATTCACAAGGGCCTTTAATTGATCCAACCTCCAAGGTCAGGGGCAGCCAGGTCTTACCTTATTCTGGCCTTCAGTGTACACCTGGTCATAGTCCAGCTACGTTCCCCAAGAATGGAGTTCCAAGCTAGGAGAGTCAAAGAGTAGCAAGACTTTATTCAGCAGCTTCTTATGAAATTATACCCTAACTTCTATATCCTACTCTATCATAACTCTACCTCATCTGCAGTTACATCCTAATCCCCATCCTAACTCTACATCCTACCTACCAACCCTTTGAGCTTCCTTCCTCTTATCCCCCTTCAGCCCCTCCTTCCCCTCAGGCAGAAGTTGCCACATTACCAAGTCTGAGCTAAACCCAAGGCAACAAGTCAGGGTCATGGAGCTCCCATCCTGGAACAGAGCTTATCTCACAGAACGTCTGATTCTCCTCCACAGTGCTCAGCAAAACATGAACCATAGCAAGGTCAGCATGTAATTTTCACAAAGCATGATTCACTGCAGGGTCAGCCCATTCTGGGTCTCATGCCTCCAGGGGAACTGCACGTATACCCCCAACATTTAATGTTTCCAAAATACTTTATGAGGAATGGACCCTCCCAACAAGATGGAAAGGTGTCTCAGAAATTATTATTATTCCCATTTTCCAGATGAGGAAACTGAGGCTCAGAGACTAACTCAGTCACAGTCACACAGCTAATAAATGTTGGAGGCTGGATTTGAACTGAGCTCTAGTATTCTTTCCACGAGACCACACTGTCTCAGACTAGTCCTGAATGGTGTGATTATGTTTATGTAGACTTAACTGCCATTCATAGACCTATGTTAGTTGTTGGCAAGACCTTTATTACCCCAGCCTGAAGTTCTAGAATAATCAGTGGATTGTTGCAGACTCTAGTGGAGTCTGGAGACCAGGATTTAAGTCTGGCTCTGCTACTGCCTAGCTAAATGACCTTAAACTCTCTATCTGAGATTCCTCATTTGGGAAATATTTGAAAACCTCCTTCTCACGCTTCTTATGAGCAGCATACATTGTGGAGGAAGTCCCACTGCCAATGTCTAAAGTAAGAGGCATGATGACAATCTGTGCCACAATGTTTGAGGTCCCCGGATTGTTCTCTTCCCAGACTGGAAGGACCAGAGTACAGACTCAGGGAGGGGAGCTGTCATGTCATCTCCAAAGGGCTCCCTGGGAATGTGGGAGCCACACGTAGCAAACCTCACAGCTTCAACAAAAGATAGCCCTGGATGGGACCAAATTGACTCCTTATTTTTTGGCATCACAACTTCCCACATCTAATATGCAGAAGGCTGACAGTGAGTTTGGGATAAAAGTTACAGCACTGAACTTAGAATGAGGTCTAGATTTGAATATCAGCTATGCCATCTGCTAGTAAGACTCACTTTTTTCCTTTGAAAAATGGGACTAATAATACTAGTGGCACCTCCCTCACAATATATGGAATTCAGGATGAATTCTACATATTTTCCATAAAATCACATATTTCAGCGTGCACAATAGATGTTTTGCATCCAGTTGGTTTTACCTCTGTGGGTGGTTAAACCAAATTCTTTTGAATGATCATAGATTTCACTGAAGAGGTTTGACAATATCCCTGGGTTAGATACAGCCAGAACCACATCAACCCATCAAGCATTTATTAATTGTTTACTATGTGTTGGACATTCTAGGGACAGGGACTTCTGGAAGACAGAATCCACAATCCACAAAAGTCTCTCTTCAACTTAGATTCTATACTAGATTCCTTTCATGCCACTAGCACATACCTTTGGTGATCCTACATTCCCATGTTTTATTCCTACCATGATGTTAGTGGGAGAAAATGTAGAATAGCATGTAGAGGGCCTGCCTCCAAGCCAGGATGGTCTGGGGACAAGTCCCATTTCTCCTACTGGCTGTGTGACCTGGAAAAGTCACTTGAGTTCTTAATGTTCCAGGAAACCTTGTAAGATTATGAGTGAAAAATAATTACTGATCTGTATTTGTAAAAGAGGTTGCCTACAGTAACAAAATTATAGGCACAATAAAATGGCATGAGTAATCAGAGGGTGATCCAATAAAGTTCCTTTTGCTGTTACCATCTCCCAGGAATCTTGTATAATTTTGAGGTCTATATGGGAGGCACCTTGCTGGGGGCAGGGAGAGGGGTGGCCTGCTTTGGAGGGCTCCTTTGCAAATCTTGGAGGAATAGAGAGATGAGGAAGGAAGAGGAGGGGTCTTTTTTTCTCTATGAGGAGCTTAGCAAAGACTCCCCAGCAGTGGCAATGGATGGATGGATGGGTTTGCGAAAGGATCTGTGGATGTCAGATGGGTGATGTGACTTGGTTTTACTGTTCATTGGGAGAGGGCCCAAGCATGAGCAATCTCATCCCCCAAACTGGTGAGAAGCTGTGAAACAGAAAGATGGATTTACATGGAGAGCTCGGGTGTAACATCTGAGGTACTGATCTGGGGAGACTGTAATCTGAG
This sequence comes from Gymnobelideus leadbeateri, assembly GCA_011680675.1. Taxonomy (NCBI): domain Eukaryota; kingdom Metazoa; phylum Chordata; class Mammalia; order Diprotodontia; family Petauridae; genus Gymnobelideus; species Gymnobelideus leadbeateri. The sequence continues at coordinate 45,157 of WOXC01007329.1, read as the reverse complement.
ATTCTGAGCTCTAGCTCAGTATCACGTGATAAAGCCAGCTCTGTTCCCTTCAATGGAGGTACTTCTTTCTTTTAACTTCAAGTCAAGCAAATTCCTCGCTGGCAAATTTGAATAAGAGAATCTTTTCTCATAAAAATTCAAAGTAGACTTAGAACTGGAAGTTACTTTTGTGATCTTCTAGCTCTGTCCTCTCATTTGCTAGATATGGAAACAGAGACCCCGTGAATCAGTCCATCAAGAAGCATTTATTAAGTGTTTACTATGTGCCCAGCCCTGTGCCAAGCCCAGGAAACACAAATATAAGCAGAAAGACCCTCCATGTCCTCAAGGACCTTACATTCTAATGGGGAGAGATAACCCATAAAAGGGAGTTGAGAGGTGGAGGTGCAGATGTGCTTGCCCAAGGCATCCTCCTTAAATGAAGGCTCTGGGAGCAGCCACCCAATCAGAGGGAGAGGCTGCAGGAGTGGACTGGGGCTGGAGGGAGATTCCAGGATGAAGAGGTTTCTCAGGCATGGTCGAGCAAATCCAGAGTGCAGACTGGGGAAGAATGAAGGTCGTTTTCCCAGGGTCACCCAGGTAAGCAATGACAGTGCAGGATTTAAACCCTGTTCTCTGATCAGGAGTAAGTTCATTCCAAACAGAACCAGATGCCTCAAATGAACTCCATCAGGGAGATGCTTGCTGGCGGGCAGAAAGTGTGCAGCCTCCACCTGCCTGGCTACCTCTGGAGATATGTAAGTGAGAAGTGGGGGCTGATGGACACTGACAGGAAGAGTGACATTACCCAATCACAATCCCCTCCCTTGTGCAAGGCCCTAGGGGATTCATGATTTCTCGTGGGTCCTTACCACAGACCTGAGAGACCTGCAGGGCAGGCATTTTTTTTTAATTGGGAGAAATAGATTAAATGACTTGACAATTAATTTCTAGGCACTGAATTCTAGAAAGAACATTGGTTAACTGGAATATATAGAGAAGAGGTCAAACAGTAGGGAGAAGGGATCAGAAATTATAGTCATATGAGGATTGGGTGAAAGGAACCCCAGATATGTAGCCAGGAAAAGAGAAGATTTTGGTGGAGATAGGCTACCTGCCCAAAAGCATTGGAAAGGTTATTGTGGAAGAGGAGGGATCATTCTTCTCTTTGGACCCAGAGGGCAGAATGATGCCTGCCAATCACATAAAGGCAAATCAGGTTAATGTGGGAGAAGAATCCACACAGTTCCCATAAGTCAGAGTTGTCCCAGAATGCAATGGGCTGCCTTGGGAGGTGGTGAGTCATTGGAGGTCTTCCAATGGAAGCTAGATGATCACTTGCCAGAGATTTAGCAGAGAGAATTCTTGTTCAATTACAAGTCAAGGGGCGGCTAGGTAGCACAGTGAATAGAGCACTGGCCCTGGAATCAGGAGTACCTGATTTCAAATCTGGCCTCAGACACTTAACACACACACACACACACACACACACAAAACTAGCTGTGTGACCTTGGGCAAGTCATTTAACCCCAATTGCCCTCCAAAAAGAAAAAAAAAATACAAGTCAAGCCAAATGGTCTCCAAAGTTCCTTCTGATACTGAGGTTCTGTGATGCTTTAACTTACCCAAGGTTACACAGCCAGGAACTGACAATGATGAGCTTTCATGCCCACCCCAACAACCCCCTGCCTTGTCCTCCTGCCCCAGAGCTGCCCCCATTTTGTTCTGGCCAGATTCTGGTTGATTAGCCAAATCCCTCTAGTTAATAGCAGCCAGTGCCTTCAGACTACATGTTTGGACCCTATGTCATCCAATGCTTTTGGGCATCCTTTCAAATGCTGGGATGCATCCAACAACCATGTACTCTGACATTGCTCAGCAGGCAGTGATCACAAAGACCTGTAGGCAGGAGACGACAGGCTACAGAACAGTCGGTCACCCCCTCTCGTTAGCTTGTTTTGGCATAGGCCATACACAGTAACTTGTTTGATCACGACTAGAATATGGATGAGCACATACTTGTATCTCTGCACATGCAGCCACGTACCGATGCTCAGTGTTTATCGTGTGTGCATGTGTGTGGAAAAGACTGGGACCTCAGCCCATACGTAGCTAGGAAAGAAGGATTTGCTTTCTACAATGTATGACTCGATCTTGAGTTAAGTCTTAACGTCTGTGGGCCTCAGTTTCCTTATCTGCAAAATGAACAGTTTTGACTTATCTTCGGACTCTGGTTTTGTGATCCTGTGATCTTGATCTTCATTCTTCATGGATGAATTCTGAGGGACCTTGGGCTGGATCCTTTCATAGTATAATTAGCTGTGGTCCATTTCATCTGCTGGATCCTGAGAAATTCTCTGATGTCATGGGGTTCTTCCAACTGAATACAAGCCCTTTGAGGTCAAGACTGTTTTATCTCAGTACCTTGAACAGGGCCTTGTACATAGTCTAATAAACGCTTGTTTAATAAACGCTTGTTAAATTTAATTGAGTTCGAATGATTTAGTGTTCCTGGAATGATAGGGCTGGGATATATGAATTTATCCAAGTAAAGGGGGTCCCTGTATGAGCTTTCCTACCCAGAACTATCCCCTCTGAACTTTATTAGGACATACTTCTTTGTCAACCCCCTTTTCTTGAGAAAATATGTTCACTTGTGCAAAATTGTGAAGTAATAATATTAACAATAACATTACACAGCCCTTACTATGTGTCAGACACTTTACAACAGCCCTGGAAGATATGTGCTATTGTTATCCCCATTATACAGATGACAGAATTGAGACAAACAGGTTTAGTGTATTGTCCAGGTTCACACAACTAGTGAGTATCTGAGGTCAAATTTGAACTCAGGTCTTGGAGATTCCAGGCCTGGCACTCTGAGCACCATGGAACCCCAAGCTGCCCATTCTTCTATTTCTTTACAATCCCCCCATCATCACCCCAAGAAAGTGGGAAGTGGGATAACTTCTTTAGCCTCCTCCACAGAGACCACAAAGGGAAGAGAATGTGGAGAATGAACACTTATGATATTATTTTCTAAACCTCCCATGAAGCAATGTACCCTTTTCAAAGTAGCTTCTCTTAACCAACCAATCAATCAAGTATTTATGAAAACAATAACTTCTTGTAAATTTTCTGCAAATTAAACCAACTTAGAAGTGTAGCAGCAGTGATAGAGCCTCTTTAGCCACAAACTTTGCCTTCAGAGAAGATTGCTTTTCTGGAACACTCTTCCCTAGGAATCCCTTGTCAACACATCCTCAATCTAAGAGCTTACTGTCTTGGGGAATCCCTCAGTCCGGTCCTCTGTTAGGATGGTATTGGGATGGACTCAATAAAAATTCTTCTGCTTGGCAACCCTGATCTCACACAAAGCAAAAGCAAAATTAAACCTTATTAAAAGAGATAATCAGGGAAACTACATTTTACTAAAACATATCATAGACAATGAAGTAATATCAAAATGTTTTACAGCAAGTTTCTCTCATAAAGGTATCATTTCTCAAATGTATAGGCATTTAAGTCAAATTTATAAAAATAAGAGCTATTCCCCAATTGATAAATGGTCAAAGGATATGGACAGGCAGTTTTCAGAAGAAGAAATCAAAGTTATTTATAGTCATATTTAAAAAATGCTCTAAATCACTATTTCTTAGAGAAATGCAAATTAAAACAACTCTGAAGTACCACCTCACAACTAACAGAAATGACAAGTGTTTGAGGGGATCAGAGAAAACATGTACATTAATGGATTGTTGGTGGAGAAGTGAACTGGTCCAACCATTTTGGAGAACAATCTGAAACAATGTCCAAAGGAACACAAAACTGTTTGTACTCTTTGATCCAACGATAGCCCTACGATATCTGTTCCCCAAGGATATCAAAGACGGAAAATGACCTATGTGTGTGTATTAAAAATACCATAGCTCTTTTTGTGGCAGCAAAGAATTGGAAACTGAGGGAATGGAATCGGGGGATGGCTAAGTTGTGGTATATGATTGTGAAGGAATACGACTGTGCTGTAAGAAATGACAAAGTGGGGGGTCAGAAAAAATGGCAAGACCTATATGAACTAATGCAAAGTGAAGTGGGAAGAACCAGGAGATCGATGTGGACAGTAACACCAATGTTGTAATGATGCTCAACTGTGAAAGGTTTGGGTACTCTGATCATTAAAATAATCCAAGATATTTCCAAAGAACTCATGATGAAAAAAATGCTCTCTATCTCCAGAGAGAGAATTGATAAACTCTAAGTGCAGATTGAAGCATAATTTTCTTCCTTCCCTCCTTCCTTCCATATGGCTTATATGGAAATATGTCTTGATATTATTTTACATGTATAATTAACATTATATTGCTTGCCTTCTCAGTGGTGGAAGAGGGATGGGAGGTAAGAAGATGGCGCTGTGAAATTGGAGCCATCACAGGTTGTACTGAGCTAGGAAACCTTCAATAATAATTGCTAGCATTTACACAGCATGTTAAAATTTGCAAAGCACTTTACAAATATTATTCTGTCTTATCCTCATATCCTCAGAGGTAGGTGCTACTGTTATCCCCATTTTCCAGATGACAAAAGGCAGAAGGTGGTTAAGTACCTTGCCCAGTGTCGAGCAGCTAGTAATTATCTGGGGTCACATTAGAGCTCAAGTCTTCCTGAGATTCTAACTACTGCACAACCTAGCTGAGATTTGTGCTTTCTGGAAACAAGCCTTCCGAAGATAAAGATCATCTCCAAAGTCATGGAGAAGGGCTGTCTCCCTCATTGGACCAATGAAGTCACAGAGATTTGACGTAAATGCTGAAGGAGATGGAAAAGCAGCGCGCTCAGAATCCAGAAAAGGGAAGTTCAGAGCCCACCGCGGTCCTCCTTGATCCCGAGCAGGTTTCACTTTGCTCATTTGTAGAACGAAAAGAAGATGGAAAACACAAGAGCCGTGCTGCCCGCGTCGCAGGGTCATTGTGAGGGTCAGAAGCAGTCGCGGACGGCACGCTTCAGAGGGCTCTGTCCACGCCAGGCGTCGTGATTGCGGTGCCTGAGAGCCTGCTCGGCCCCTGCGGGACCTGACGGAGACCTTCTCAAGAAGCCTCAGGATCCCCGCGGAGTGACTCAGGCGGAAGGCGGCCATCCTAATCTTGGGAAAGAGGATGAACTGGTCAAGGTCAGGCTTTTTATCTTGAAACTGTCTCATCACCCAAAGATGTCCCTAGCCTGCAGCAGCAGCAGGGCTGAAACCTTGTTGGCATGCAGCGTCGCTGGAGAGAAGGTGCTGACCTCACCTGCCAAGACAATCCGGGCCCAGAACTCAGAAATGCCTCTGGGCAGAATGAATCCTCTTAAAAGTCAGTGTCGTCTGGGTTCCTCGTGCCCATCTTGGTCTGTGTGTGTGCGTGTGTGCGCGCGCGAGAGCACGTGTGCATGTGCGTTTGGGGCTTGCCTCAAACAAATGAGGCCACAATAACACCTGAATTCACTATTAATAGGCTCTGTGGTCTTCATTCTTCAGTGACATCAAATAACAGTTCTTCTATTTTGACTTCAGTCTACCAGAATTCAGCCATAGCATCTTTGAAAAGTCAATTTGGACTTTTACTATATTTCACTTTTCCACCAGAGGGTGTCTCTCAAGCCTCTCAGCTGAGAGCTTTCCTGACTGAAACAATACCAGCATTCTTATTGTTGGTTTGGTTCCATTTAACTACTGTAAATAAAGCATAGTTCTAGTCTGTGTTCTACCGAAAGCTTTTGTCTGAATCAGAAATGCCTGTTTTTCTTATATTATAACTATCTGGAAAGTAAAAGCTGAATTTCTTTGAGAAGATCTTTCATGATTCCATGATATGCTTAGAAATTCTGAAGGGGGAAATCTTCAAAAGAAGGACACCAAATTATATGAAGAAGTTCCATTTATCTGTGTACTGAGGTTGAACTGTCAGTGGCTGAAGTCAGAGGAACCATCCAAAGCATCTTAACCTTTGACATTCAGACTGAGATGAAAAGGACAGGATTGCACGTTCGGACTGCACTTTTGAGAGAGATGTGCTGGCAAGAGGAGAGCCCAAAGGAAGCTGGGAAAACCAAAGGACGTGAGAAGACCTCTGTTTAAAAAAAGTTTAAAAAAAAAAAACAAGCCAGCAGATCCCAGGAAAGCTATTGGCCATTGGTGAAGAGAATTTCACAGTTATGCTTTACTTCCTCCTTTGGGATGCTGAGATTAGCAATTCAACTCTAAGACATTTTGGGCAAAGAAAAGAAGCTGTATCTTGTGAATAGAGGGCGGGCCTTAAAGAAAAACTGGGTTCAAGTCCTGTCTTTGACACAAATTATTCATATGACCCTGGGTAAATCACTTAACCTCTCAATGCCGTAAGCAACTCTCTAAGACTGTAATTTGTGGAGAAAATGCCAACTTGCATTGATATGGGGACTTTTCTCATCTGGGAGTTCCCTATATCAACTAAATCACAGGTCCCATCCCATCCCTATCTCTATGAATTTGTCATGGTCCTTATTTAATGCTTACATGAATCCATGGTGCCATAGATATACATGCCATCTCCACCGGTGCAGATTCATTCACAACTCATTCACACCTTCACATCCTGAATGATTCTAGTTCTTTCCTTCCATCTCTCCTTCCTTCCTTCCTTCCCTTCCTTCCTCCCTCCTTCCTTCCTTCCTTCCTCCCTCCCTCCCTCCTTCTTTTCTTCCTTCCTTCCTTTCTTTTTTTGACAAGCATTTATTAAATGCCTACCAAAAGCTAGGCACCCCTATTGTCCATATTGTTCTATAAATCTTCTATCAAGTATTTGCCCAACATCCTAGAGGCCTGACTTCCTCTGGACTTTGTAATATTTCACAGATCCCAGAGTTGCCTTCAAACTGTCTAGCTTTTACTTCTCCCCTTCCCATCCTGTCTGGTTCAACTGTTCTGACTCCATAAACCCTCTCTGATGCTTTTCAGATCGTTACCCATGGACACAAGTCATCTCCAGCCTCAGACTACAGTTTCCTTTCACCCATCAATCCCTTTCCACTGCTCCTTTGTTCCTTGGCCATTTGGGTTCTTCTAAAGCCTCATCGCTATGTAGCTTCACTGGGAACACAGAACTGGACACAGAAACTGAGTCTTTGCCTTCTTTCATTGGGGGCACACTCAGGTAAGGACGATCCTTTCATCCATGCAGGTTGTCAACCTCCCTGAGACTTCAAGTCTTGGAGAGCTTCCAGAGATGGGTTAATAGACATACCTGCGGGCCAAGCCTAGGTCCTCCTGCCTTGGTGGTTTTCTCTAATTTATACCTTGCAGTGGGGAATTAAAAAAAAAACACCCTAAATTCTGTATCGTCATGCCTACATAGCCTGTGAAGGTGAAATCAAGTTGAGATGCTTTCTGGTCAAGGGAGAGACCTGACTGGGATACCACTGGGATCATGCTGGTATTAAAAAGTTAGGATTTGGTGCTGAAGTTTCCCCAATCCTGTCTTTCTTCTGGTCAATTCTGAGCCCAGCACTTTGTCCACTCACAAGATGTGTCCCACCTTTGGGTTGACAGCCTTCCTATCTCCACCTAAACTGATACAGTGTGCTACACTTTAGTTTGGGATACTTCCTTCTCTCTTGGTTTCCACAGTGACACACTCTCCTAGGATCCCCTTCCCTCTCTGTCTCCCTTGTTTCCTTTTCTGCTTTCCCATCCAATGCTGGTATTCTCCAAGGTTCTATCCTTGGCTCTCTCCTCTCTCCCTATGCAAACTCATTCAATCACATGACTCTGGCTAATGTATATCTATTTCCAGACCCAACCTCTTTTCCAGACTCTAGATTGGAGCCTCCAGCAGTTGGCTGCCTCCTATTTCCCTCAAGAATAATCAACACTTCATCAATCAGCAAGTGTTTATTAAGTCCTTCTTACATGCCAGGTACATGGTCAGAATAGTGGCTTAGACTGCAGCTGGGAGCTACGTAGCTAAATTCATCTAGGGAAACTGGGAGGCAAAACCTCAAGGTCGACAAAGACACATCTGCCCATTAAATGTTGGGCATGACAAACTTGAGTTACTGAGGAAACTTACACCTTCCATTTTCTACAAGGATGCCAACTTCATACTCAACATTTGGCCAAATCTTTTTTTTGCCTGGCCCAAGAATGCCAGGGTCTGCTGGCATAAGCTCATGCCCCTTCTGTGGGTTCCTCATCTCAGTACCCATGTCTCTAGGTCTTGATCCTGGCTTCCAAACAAGTACCCATACTCCTGGTCCCTGCCCGGATGGGGATGAGCCCAGTTTCAGTCTTTCCTTCTTTCATAGCCCAGCTCAGCCCAGCCCAGAGAGCCTTGAGGAGCAGCATCGTGGGGGTGGCCCGTTGATGTCTCAATCCCATCATGTTCTTAATTCATTTTATTATTTTGTCTCTAGACTTTTACTTGCCCCAAGTTCCCTGTTTCTAAGTGCTGTCAGCCAGCCTTCCTTGTTAAAATGTTGTTGCTGCCTTTGCTTCTTCTTTTTTTCTTAACTTCTATATAAAGTCAGCTAACAAATGTTTAGACCATGTCTCAGTACCATCTCCTACAGCTATTTCCCCTCTGACGCTTCCACCTGTGTGACCTTGGACAAATTACTTAACTTCTCTGGGTCTCAGTTTCTTTATCTGGCAAATGGGGCTATTAGGCTTCTGAAGTCCATTCCATCCATAAATCTAGCATCCTAAAGTCACATGGTGGTCTCTTGGCCATGACTTAGAATAGTCTTCCCACCTTGGCCCACATCTCCTTGCTTTTATAGCACTTCCAGATTCATCGTTCACTTGTAGATACAGTGTGGCACAGTGAACAGGGTGTTGGCTTAGAGCCCAGAAAGACCTGGGTTTGGGTCCTGCTTCTGACACATATGGGCTGTGTGACCCTGGCCACATCACAGCTGCAGAGAAGGTACTGACCTACATGCGTGAAGGGAGCTCCCTGATCTCAGAGGAACCTGTCAGTGAAGTCAAGCCCCAAACCCTATTCCCATCTGGATCCCTATGCACAGTTCTGATTGCCAAACAGCTGATCAAAAATCTTTCAATGGGTCCTTATTGACTGAAGTCCAAACTCTGCAGATGGGCATCCAAGTTACTCCCTAGTCTGGAGCCATCCTGCCCTGCCCATGTGCTTTGCCCCATCCTCTTCCTTTATGTGTAACCCACACTACAGAAGAAGCAAATTGCTTGGAGTCCCCCTCATACAGCTTGCACATTCCAGCCTCCAGACCTTTGTCCATGCTGTTTCTTATTTCCAAAATGCTGATTCCACTTACACTTGCTGGAATTTTATTCTTTAAACCCTAGCTCCAGACCCACCTTCTCCATGGGGCTGCCCAGAGCTTCCCGTTTAATAGGAACATTTTCTTAGACTTCACAAAACGTTGTTTGCACCTCTCTCTCTCTCTCTCTCTCTCTCTCTCTCTCTCTCTCTCTCTCTCTCTCTCTCTCTCTCTCTTTTGGTTCAGTGAGGAAAAAGTAAAAGACATTATTATCATCATGTGTTCTTTTGCCACATGAGAATTCAGAAGCCAGAAGAGCTGACTTCAAGTATCGTCCCTGGTGCATACTGGCTGTGTGACCCTGGATAAGTCACTTACTTCTCAGTGCCCTGGGCACCTCTCTGAAACTAAAAGTTGCAGGTGAAGTGCCAAACTGCATTCATAGCGAGTCCTGAACCAGTGAGAACACAAGTACAGACCGCCATTTCTATTTTATTTTATCAATCAACCAACAAACATTTATTAAGCACATACTACGTTCCAGGCTCTATGCCAAGGTATAGAGATACAAAGAGGCAAAAGGAGCTTACGATCTAACGGGGAACCGGGGGATTGCGGGGCGGACAAGCACGAGAACAGGTACAAACCAGCTACTTGCGGGATAAATGGGAAATGAGTCCCAGAGGAGGCTCTGGGACTCAGAGGGGCTGGGAAGGCTTCCTGTAGAAGGGGTTTTAGCTGGGACCTAAGGGAAGCCAGAGAGGTCAGTGGTTGGAGCCAAGGAAAGCGCTCCTGGAGCGGGAGGGAGAGCTAGGGAATGCCGGAGCGGAGGGAGGGAGGATCTTGTTCTTGGAACAGCCAGGAGGCCAGTGTTAGTGGTATTGGGAGGAGCAAGGTGTGAGAATGGAGAGACAGGAGGGGGCTAGGTCATGAAGGACTTGAGATGTCTGACAGCATCTGGGGTTTGATCCTGGAAGCCATAGGGAGCCACTGAGTAGGGGGCGACACGGTCTTTAGTGGCTGCCAGGGAAGAGGAGGGGGCGTGTTCTAGAGAGGCTGCAGAGGCAAAATCAGCAGGTCTCGGCAGCAGGTAAGATATGGAAGGTGAGAGATAGCGTGTGCGTGTATCCTCTCCCTCTCCTATGGCCCTGGATACACAGTGCTTTGCACGCTATGGATGGTGTCTGCTGGAGACAGCGCAGAGTAAAAACGGACCTGGAGTGAGGTGAGACATCAGCGCCAATCGCAGCTCCAATACCTGCTGATTGTGGGATCAGTCCTCTCACTTCGCTGAGCCTCAGTTTCCTCAACTATAAAATGGGGTTGAGCGATAGTCATACTCCCTACCTCAAGGGATGTTGGGAAGTTTTGTGATGTCCTTGACCAGTGGGAGCCATTATCATATATTTGTTGAATGGAGTATACAAGCCATCAGTCCCTGCTCAAGATTTCATATTCTCTACACCTTAAGGAAGTGAAAGGCAGAGAGGCACCTGAGGTCGCCGCCTCAGTTTGCCCTGGGAGCCTCTTTACTTTCCTCCCTCTATCCCTGATCAGCTTAGTAACTAAAGGTGAAATGACAGTGGCCACATAGGCCCAGGGGATTCATAGACAGAATTCAGGGGGATCCATCAACTTGGATACAAGAGAAAAATTACACTGTTCTTTCCACTCCCACTAAAGCAGGTAGTGGACAGCTGCAGATAAATGCTGCATTTAGAACTGGGAAGATCTGAATTCAAATCTTGTCTCAGACATTCCAGAGCTGTAGGACCCTACAGCAAGGCACTCAACCTCTGTTGGCTTCAGCTTCCTTGTTTGTAAAATGAAGGTAAATACAGCCCTGCCTCCCGTGTTGCTGTGAGGACCAAATGAGACTTTTGGTGAAACACTCAGCATGATGCCTCACACATAGTGGATGCTTTCTAAATGCTTCTTCCCTTCTCTTCCTTTCCCTCCCCACTCTTGGAGCCAAAATAAACCATCTTCCCCCATGAATAAGCTCAGGGAGCCATGGAGAGAGAGAAGAGTTTGTATGGGAAAGAACGGAGGGGTTTAAGGTCAAGACAAATCAATAGCGACAAGCCAGAAGGAAGACAACAGCGTTTCTAGTTTCTAACCCTAACTTTATGTCTAACCCTAATCCTACATTAAAAGAGGAGTCCTGCTCAGAACAAGGGAGAGGCGCCCTGCTCACATCACACTGCTAGGCTTTTGCTCAATTCTGGGCACCACGTTTTATGAAGACCAGTAAGTGCAAGTGCATTGAAAGGGGAGAGGTCAGGAGAGGCTTTAAGACCAGGACATTTGAGGATCGAGTTGCCTTTAACTGGGAACTGAGAAACTGGAAAGTTTTGGTTCTGTCCTCAAGCCTCCTAAACAACTGGCTGTCTTCTAAAATCAGAAATTAAAGGGGATCTCTTGAGAGCTTTCTCTTCTCCCCATTGCACACCTTTAACTGCTGCCCCACTCTTTGCTCCAATCTGCAACAAATGGCTCTTATTCTAATCAAGGTTGGACTTTTGTCCCACTATCTTCCATTTCTTCTAGTAACCTGCCCCTCCAGTGGTCCCCTCTTCCCCCCTTAGTCTTCAGTCTCTCCCTGTGTATTGGCTCCTCCTCTGCCAACCACTGCAAGCCTCAGCATCTTCTGCTTCCAGGATTCTCTTATTTGACTATCTCATCCTCTCAAGCCCCTTTCCCATATCTCTTTTTTCCCATCATTCTCCTGGAGCTTGTGAGCATTTCCTCTGCTTCCCCTTCTCTTCTCCCTCTCTCTTCTTGATGTCCTGAAATTGTGTTTCAATCCTTATGGCTCAACTGCACTGATTCTCTTCAAGTTTACAATGAACCGAGTGTGACAGCTCTGTTCAGTGTTCTCTTCTTGCTCCTTATTCTTCTCTGTAGCTTCTATCTTTACTCAGCCATTCTCCTCTAGGTCTCTCTCCCTCCTGGTTTTCCTCGGTGTCTAGTCCTGCTTTCTCAGTCTGTAACAACCCTTTCTCCAGTGAAGCCATTGGTGTCTCCCCAAACCCAGTCCTGAGCCTTCTCTCTCTCCAGCTTCTCCCATTGGCCTCATCAGCTTCCTTGGGCTCTGACTGCATCTGACTGCCAAATGTACACACCCAGTCCTCATTTCTCTCTTGAGTCCCCAATGTCCACCCATTGCTGGTGTCCCCAACTGGAAGGTCCACCCGAATCCCAAACCCAGATTGTACAAAACAGAAAAATACATTATCTTTGTTCCCAAACTAACCCTCCTTTCTGCTGAGGATACCACCACCCTTCCAGTCAGTCAATATGGTGACCACAGAATCATCTCAGACTCACTGTTGGTCTTGCCCCTATTCAACTCCTGTGTTTTCTACCTAGACAACAATTCCTTCTCGGAACTCTCATAGCCATGACCAGAGGGGAGGCCCTCATCACTCGGGACCTGAAGTGGGCACATCACCTCCATGCAGATAATAAGTAAGAATAACTGTCATTTATATAGCACCTATTATGAGCTCCCCAACCTAGGCCTTTTCAACCCACTGCACCACCTCGCTATCCTAGAGCTCTCTACCCAGGCTTCGTCTCTCTCTTGAAATATAATCCCACATCATCACCTTTCAGATGTCCAACTGGATAACCCATGGGCATCTCACACTCCCCAGGCAGGGTAATAAAAGTGAAAGAACACTGGCATTGGAGAGAAAAGACCTGGGCTCAAATCCTGTCTCTGTTACTTACACCTAAGAGTCTTTGAATGGTACCAGGGTCTCAGATGACTAATCTGAAACATGAGAGTTTGGGGCCAGACAGACATCCAGTCCCTTTCCCCTCTGATTTAGAATCCTATATCCAAAACAGAACTTCGCCTCTTTCCTTGAAGAGGTCGCCTCTTTGGAACCTCCCAGTCTCTGTTGAGGGTACCCTCCCCCTTCCTTCACCCCAACTTGCAGCCCTGCCTTAGTTTCCACTCATCTCCATCATTCACTCGATGTGTGAATCAGATGCCCAGACTGGTCCTTCTACCCTGGTGAGATTGCTTCACCCCCAAGTGGTCCCCCACCCCAGAAACAGGTTCTCACCATCCTTTCCTTGGAAGACTGGAGTCCCCTTCCCCCATAACTCCCTGCCTCCTATCTCTCCCCACTCCAGTCCATCCTCCTTCCAGCTATGCAGATCTGACCCCGTCACCCACCTCCCTACCTTATGACAGGCACCGAGGTCAGATGCAATGGGTTTCTCTTTGTCTTTCAGCCCCTTTACATCTGACCCCCTCGTGCCTCCTTAGCCTTTCCTGCCCTCCAGTGTTCCATGATCCACCCACACCCTTTCACTGGCTGTTCTTTCACAAAGCAGCTCATCTCCCATCTCCGACTTTGACCTTTGGGCTCCCTCTCAGCTCCCAGGTGCCTTTGCTAATGGGTTATTTCTAAAGAATGCACTGACCATGTCACACCCCCGCCTCTAGGACCTTATGTGGCTCCCCATTGCCAGCACAACAGAGTTCGTGGGATTTCCTGTGCTTCCCAACCTGCTTGCCCTGGCCTTTCCATTAACTTTTCATTACTCTCAACCCACTGTTTTTCCCTGAGCTCACCCTTCTAATTCCTGCCCTTGAAGGGCTTCCTGCAAATGGCTTGGCCCCAGTTGTCTCCCTGCCCCAGAGAAACTTTCTTTCCCTTTTTAAAGATTCAGCTCAAGCCACCTTCTACACCAAGTCCTTATTGTCCCATAGGGCAGATAGGGGGTGCCTCAGTGCACAGAGCCCCAGGCCTGGAGTCTGGAAGAGTCCCCTTCCTGAGTTCAAATCCGGCCTCAGACAGTTCCAGTGACCCTGGGCAAGTCACTTAACCCTGTCTGCCTCAGTTTCCTTGTCTGTAGAATGAACTGGAGAAGGAAACAGAAAACCTTTCCAGTATCTTTGCCAAGAAAGCCCCATGTGGGATCACGAAGGATTAGACATGACTGAACAACAACACAGTTGTTGCTAGGGGTCTCTCCCTCCTTATTAACTTGTTGGACTAAACTCATGCTGCTTGGCCCCAGAATGTGGAGTGAAAGGAGAGGGGCTGAAAGTTGGAGAGGGTAGTAGGCATCTTCCTTCCAATGCCAGATGCCCAAAGCACCACCCTTAGCTCAATCATGGCAGCCCCCACCGGGCTTTTCACCTCCTGACCTGTTTGGTACCAATCGGCAAGCTGGATGGCCAAAGAAAGTGTTTTCCTTTGTGGGCCTCAGTATTATCTTCTGAAGAACTTCAGGTTTGGGCTAGGTGACCTCCTGGTTGCCTCTCAGCTCTGTGTCAGGGATTTCCATGAAATATTTTTTAAGAGAAAACAAGGAAAAGAGCAGGAAGGGAATTTCACTTTCATCAACAGTCTGTCAGTGATAAGCATTTATTAAGCACCTGCTGTGTGCCAGGCTTTACAAACATCATCTCATTTGGTCAGGGCTTCTTCCTGGGTCTATGGTGTGAGGGAAAAGGCTGGTCAGGAGAAAGGGTTGAAGCTGGGATTCTTGGAAGGGCTTTCAGCCGTGTTTTGAATTATATGCTTATTTCTCTGGATCAAAGAACAGGTTGGCAGACACTTGTTAAAGAAAGCGCTGAAATCCTGCCAGGATTTCCAAGCAGATCTGCTCAAGAGAGGAAAACTTTTAAGAAATGGTGGTGACAGTGCATGGTGGCCTCTCTCCTCCTTGGAGAGGTTGGCTTGCCCTCCACCAGATGACAGAGGTGACAGCAGTGACCTTCTCCTAATCTTTCTTGCAAAGCTTAAGCCTGGGAAAGACTGAGCTTCAAGGAGAGGCGCCTTGTCAGGGCTCCAGCCAGGGCCTAGCCAAGCATCTGCAGGGCACGTCACCCCTGGGTGCGGCCGGCCATGCATAGCTGAGCCGAGCTGAGCTTGGCACCGTTTGGGAAGCCGACTCTCTCCCTCTGACTACCAAGTATGGCAGTACAGTGCCTGCTGCCTCAGGAGCACTCCCCTTTGGGCCAGCCTGCTGGACTCTGGCTGTGTGTCAGAGATCCGAGGCTTGGCCTAACACTGGCCTCTGTAGAAATCCACTGGAGAGTCAGTCCCAGGGACAATTTATACTGTGAGCTGGCCTAAGATGAAACTCTCTCCAAAAGACAGTTTACAAGTCAGCCCTGTCTTCTCTGGTTGAAGCCACACTTTCTCACTTTCTGAGGCCCCTTAGGAACACGTACCCAGCTGGAGAACACTCAGGAGTCTCATAATTCAGCTCCCCATTTTCCAGGAGAAGCCATTGTGGTCAATCACTGCCCCAAGATGGGATTCAAGCCTGGGTCCAGTGCCTCCAGTCTCCCTCTCTTTCCAGAGCACCGGGTTTTCATTTTAGAACATCCATCAGAAAAAAAAAAAAACTAAACAAATTCAAGAAAAGAAGAAACCAGAAACATGTTTGACAAGGGTTCTCACATTTCTCTTGGCCCCTCTCCCACTGTTTCTTTTCTATCTGCTTGGCTTCTCTCATTTTCTCCTTTCTCTGTCTCTGTGTCTCTGTGTCTCTGTGTCTCTGTCTCTGTCTCTCTCTTTTATCCCAGCAGATCTTAGCCAAGTCATTTCCCATCTCTGGACCTCAGTTGCACTACCTGAAAACTTATAGGATGGGACTCGATGACTTCCCAGATCCCTTCTGGTTCTGAGTCTTTACTTCTATGGATCATTTAAAGAGGTAAACAAGGAAAACTGTTGGGCACACAACTGGGTGTCACAGGGGGTAAAACAAAAGACCTGGAGAGGGGGAGGCCTTGAGTTCCAATCTGACCCCAAACACTTACTGACTGTGGGACATTGGGCACGGCATTTAACTTCTGCATGCTTCAGTTTCCTCATCTGTAAAATAAGGAACCCTTCCAGGATTGTTGTGAGGAGGGAAGGAGGAAGGGAATAAAGATTTATATAGCACTTACTATGTGAGGAAACTGAGGCAAACAGGGTAAAGTGACTTGCCCAGGGTCACACAGCTAGTAAGTGTTTGAAGCTGAATTTGAACTCAGGTTTTCCTGACTTCAGATACAGAGTTCTATGTACTGTGGAGCCCCCTAGCTGCCTCAACATAAGGTATTAAGTGATTTGCAAAGCTTTATTGACCATTGTTGCATTTTCACCAATAGAAAGCTTTGTTTAGCTTGTCCCTGACCTTTTGGGGATATTTTCTCTCCAAATTTGTATCCCAGCCACTCATCCACAGCTGTTTTCAAGCCGCCTGGAGCACCAGTAAGTCATCTCCAACAAATATACCATGAAGTCACTTACTTAGATAACCTGCCCAGGGTCAGACGGCCACTTGGTCTGAGGCTGGACTCAAACCTGGGTCCTCCTGGTCCCCATCCACTGTGACACCATCCCCTGAGGGCTACTGCGACCCGAAAATAGAGGCACCCTCTAATTCCCATGTTTTGTTTAAATACATTTAAAGAACTTTTTTTCAGATGAAACACTTGCATTTCAAGATCTCAAACCAGACAGCACTCCAAATCTTTATCCAGTTACTGTTTATTATTTGACTTGCATATCATTTGATTGTGTTCCAAATTCTTCCATGGTGAGCAGAAGGGGTGGGCACAATGGGAGAAAGCAGCTTGTGTGACTGATGATTAAACCAAATCAAAGCCAAAAGACCTTAAATCATCTGAAATCACCCATAGGACCCTGAGCTAATGTATCAGAAGGAAAGAAAGAGGGTTGGGGTCTGAGAATGGTCCTTCCTGGCCCTTTAATTCTTTTTGTTTGTCCCTTACATTGTTTTAGACACAGGATTCGTTAAGGGTCAGGGAAGGCTAGGAAGCACACATGTGACTTGGTCACCATAGAAGGTGAGGCTAGACTAAAGGTCTGAAAACACCTGTGTTCATAAACTTGAATCAAACCTTCCTTCTGTGTGACCACAGTCACTCACTTCTCTCACCTCAGGCTGTGCCTCCAAAGGAATGATGTTCATACCTGTCCTACAGACCTTCAGGGTGATTGTGAAGGGTACTTGAGGTAATGTTGTTAAATAATTTATAAACTAAAAATCTCTCTGCAAATGTTAGTGATTTACAATGCTAAGTTTGACCAGACATCAAAGTGAGCATGGCCACCATTTGCTTTAGTAGAAAGAAGTCTGGCAAATGTAGCTCAGAAGGCCCTGAGTCATCCTCTCCAGACAGGAGACAAGGCAGGGAGAGTTCATTCTAATAAAGCTTCCTTCAAAGACCTGGGGACAGATACCAATGGTGCAGGAGAAAATCGAGACATCAGGAAAGAGGTAAGGAGTCTGGAAGTGGATTTCTTCAGAAGAGAGAGGGGAGGGGAAGAGATTATCAGGGGTGGCTGTATCAGAATCAGAGGGAAAGATTCTAAGGGTCTGGACTGGAGAGACTGGAGCAAGCTTGGCATTCCAGAAAACCCCTGAGGTACAAAGGGAGGACTGAGCCCAGAAGGAAGGAAGATATCAAGCAGAACCACACAGAGTTGAGGGAAGTCCCAGAAGGTTCATTCTTTCTCCACCTTCCTCTCTCCATTCCTGGCTATCCACAGATACTAGAATCGATCATGCTGTATCATTTCCTAAATTTTCCAGTAACCTAAAATCGGCCTCGACTAGCAAAAGGACTGAGGTTAAGCTAGAAATAGGTATAAATGTTCATTTGGACAGAGAAACCAATCTCTGCTTAAATGTTAGAAATTTTTCTAACTGGGGACTCAGAATGACTGTAATAGCTCAGAACCATTTGTCTAAAACAAACTCCCTAAAGGTGTAGGGGAGGGACCAATATAAACCTTTGAGACAATTTTATTGTCCCCCTGCTTAAAATGCGCAATTATTGTAATGGTGTTACAATGCTAATGTCACGAGTGAATTCTCAGTAACATTTAAGGGGGAAGCCTCTTTCAACAGTAGTTTGCCTTCTCTCACATTCAGTCAATAGATGATCACAGTTTCTTGGTCCCATGGCTGCCTCACCTTCATCCAGTCTCAGAGTGTGTGTCTCTCCTCCCACGTTTTCCTCTTCCCCAATACTGCCATAAAGCCATGGTTCCTGCTGGGAAAGTTTGTCATCTGACTGCCTTCTGGATCACTTCCTCCTAACTATTTCCCCAGACACACCTTTCCCTAGCCTCCAGTCCCATACTTGTGTCCTCTCACCCATTAGAATATGACCTCATTTGAAAGAGTAGAAATTGTAAGCTATAATAGGCCTTTAAATGCTCCAGCTTAGCATAGTGCCTGCACCCAGATGAGGCTTAAGATGGTTTTTTCATTCATTATGTAGAGACTTGGAGATTAATAACAGTGACCCTACTCAGGGACATCATTGGCATCATTTCCCCAGTTGTTGCTAACCTTATTGATGGTCACTGGTCAGGGAGATCAAATTTCTCAAAGGCTGCCTGCCATCGATGCCCATTCCCACAGGCATTCACATGGATGTCATAGCATTCTTTGGGAATGTTCCTTGGAAGAAAGGCTCGAGTTTGCCTCATTCCAGTGGAGAAATGGTATCAGCAAGTCTTGGTCAAAATCAGAGGATGGAAATTGTTCATTGCTTTCTAGTGGCCTTTTCCCAGAATATTGCCTAAGGCCCAGCAGGTGTGATGTGATGGAATGAGGTTGGATTTCAAATTAGAGGTGCCCTACAGTCAAATCTTGACTCTGTCACTTATCCCCAGTGTGACCTTGGGCAAGTAACTTCTTGCTGGGCCTCAATTTCCCTATCTGTAAACGAGGATATTGGATCATCTTATTTCCCAGCTTTTCAACTCTAAATGGATGTTCTTGAATAAGCTATTTTATTTAAACTCTTAGTGAAAATAGACAGGTTTCTTCTTCCCATCCTAACTATATGTGAGACTACACACTAGTAGTAAGTCCAGTGCTGAGTGGAAAAGAGAAAACAAAAGTCTTCTTACCACCAGCCTTCAGTCTAGCAGCCACTCATGGGCCCAACTAAACACAGCAGTCTTGACCCTGCAAAGAGTCCAGAGCAGATGTTCTCCACAGCTGGAAGGTTTCCTGGAGCAGCCTGAACTTTAGGACTTTTGGAAAGGGTTGGAAGAAGAGGGTAGGGCCTTTCTCCCTGGAGCCTCCATTCCGTGTAGGGTCACAGAGCAAGATGTTGGCTCTCCAGCAGAAGCTGAAGGACTGTTCAGAGGCAGGTGGGGCAGGGGCAGAGATCTGGGATTAGAGTCGGGGAGACAGACCTTTGAATCTCTTCCCAGATCTTTTACTATCCATGTCTTTGAGCAAGTCAGACTCATTTTCCCTTTAAAGGGGGGATAACAGTTGTGCCTCTCCTCGTCCCCCCCAGAGTCCTGGTGAGCCTCGAATGAGAGTATGTATGGAAATAACTTTGCAAAGGCTAAAAGCAAGGTATTATGAACTAGGTGTCTATCCCAAAGGAAGCACTCTGGAATCTGGTTCCCTTCCATGCAGGAGGATTGTGGATTTGAAATTTGAAATGAATTCCGGACATCACAGAGAGACTTGGAAGGGACCCATCGGCTGAGAGGAGCCTTATTCACAGATGTGGAAATGAGGAATATGAAGGAAGGGAACCCTAAATCCAGCACGATAGGGATCTCAGGGGCAGCCCCTCATTTTACAGATGAGGAAACTGAGACCTGGAACTGGAAAGTGATTTGCTAAAGGCCAGATGCCTACCAAGTAAATGGCTGAGCCAAGAACTGAGTCGGGGTCGGTTCACCACCTAGCCTACCCCACTGTGCCAAATGCTGTGTGCGGGCTTGTCCTCTCCACTCCCAGCAGAGGACCCTGGGCCACACATGACCAAGCGCGCACCGGTCTGGGAGGTCGAAGGGAGGTCAAAGCTGCCTCGCTTCCATGAAGCCGGAGGTGGTTCTGATTTGGGCCCATTGCACGCTTTGAAAGTTGGTTCTTAGCAGCCCGACTGTGTCTGGCTAACTTGAGCTCTGCGCCCATCGATCTGACAGCCTCCTCCTGGAGAGACGATTCTGGGAGGGCCAGAGTAGGGGGCCCTCCGTCTTACGGCGCAGCCCAGGAGGGGAGAGGACAGAGCGCAGAAGAGAGGTCCCCGAGAATACTAGGAGGGGACCCGGGAGGGGGGGCGGGGCGGCTGTCCCTCGGGGCTCCTCCTCTCCCGCTCTGCTACAGTCTGCTCTTTCATTGGTAAGATGCATTTGCCGGGTCACGCCTGGAGGAAAGGGGAGGGAGGGGAACGGGGTGGGGGGGAAGGAGTTAAGGAGGAAAGGAGGGAGGGAGGGAGGGCTGCTAGCCCCCCTCCCTCGTCTTCCTCCTGCAGTAGGGCCACTTTACACCTGAAGGCGGGCCAGCGCCGCCCCGCCCCCTCCGGCTTCCCTCCCCTAGCCCCCCGCGTCCCTATAAATGACGGGAGGCAGGAGAAAGTTCCCACTTAGACCTTGCTAGGCAGCGGGCAAACGGGCTAAGAGAGAGGGAGGCAGAGAGGGAGGCGGGCGGAGAAACGGAGGCACCCATGTTAAGCCAGTCAGACAGGCAGTGAGCAGAGCGAGCGGGAGCCAGACGCGCAGGTAGCCTGGGAGGCAGTTAGACGGGCAGCGGAGGCTGCAGCCGGCCCTCCTGCCCCTGCCCTGTGGCCCCCTGGGCGCGCTGCCCCCTCCGCAGCCCCGTCTCTCCCTGGCTCGCCCGGTCCTGCCCCGGCTCATCTCCGATCACCATGCAGATGCCCACCGGCCCTGGAGCGCTGCTGCTCCTGGCCTGCGTCCTCGCCCGAGGTGGCTGTGGGTTCAAGAACGACGCCACCGAGCTCCTGTACTCGCACGTGGTGAAGGCGGCGGCGGGGTCGTCTGGGGGAGCCCCGGCGATCGGCCTCGGCGGCGGCGGGAACAGCAGTGCCCTGAACCAGGCTCGCCACGGCGGCCGCCTCCCGGGCAGCGGTGCGAGCTCCGGGCTGGAGGCGCGGAGCAGTAAGTGCGGGCTGTGTCGGAGGGGCAGAGATCCTGGGGGGCGGGGGTGGGAATATGGGACATACCCTGGGGGGGGGGCGGGGCGGGAGCCCCGAGAGTTGGCCTGAGGAGGTCCCCAGCCGTGGCTGCCTGCAGGCAGATGAGGGACTGAAAGCGGAGCAGTAAGTGCGGGGCTCCGAGCTGCGGGGCTCCCAGCTGCGGGGCACAGTCTGGAGCTGCGCAGAAGGTGGGGGCCTCCCGTGCGGGCTGCCTAGACACTGTCTCCCGCGCCCGCCCACCTCTAGGGATAGGTCCATAAGCACTCGAGGACCCCTTCTGCGAGTGATCTCACCGCGTTTAGAAACCTGCATTCCTTATGGGGGACTGACAGCACCTTGAACACAGTGAGGGCTTTGTAAAGTGACTCCGGGAGAGAGCGTGTGTGGGGAAAGGATGGCCTGGCCAGGCACTCTCCCTAAAGAACTCCGTGTGTGTGCAATGTGTGTGTGTGTGTGTGTGTGTGTGTGTGTGTGTGTGTGTGTGTGTGTGTGTGTGTATGTGTGTGCTGGCATCCCCGCTGCCTACTGCAAAGTGTAAATCTCTGGTGGGGCACCTTGGTTCCAGGAAGAGAACTGGGCCCCCTTAGCTGCACAAAATCAAGATTGCTTTCTTCTTTTAAAAAACAATAAAACAAACTTTGCTATAAACCCTCTTTAATCCCTCCATTTCATCTGTCTATTCCAGACGCGTTTTACCACAGGACAGGACGGGTCAAAGACATCTGAATAGAACTATGTGTAAAGTAGGAGGAGAAAAATAGTGTTTCTGGGCAAGCAGAGTGTACATTCTAAAGCCTCAGTTTCCCCCTCTGTAAATGAGGGAGCAGGCCCTTTGTGTCTTTCAACCTGTAACCAGATGACCTTGAAGGTCTGGACCAGCTCTAAATGTCTAAGGGACAAGAGGTCTAAAAGGTATCAAACAAAATAGTGGAAGGTTTTGCTAATTTCAATATAAAGAAAATAGAACTTTAAGGAGGAGGTTTCAGATTTTATTTGAGTATTTAGTCCAGGAACCACTTCTCACACCTTCTATGTCTGTGGGAGGATGGGGGTGAGGGGGGCCTGGCCCTCTTCTTCCATTCATTTGATTTCTAGGCATTCTTGGTTTTTGTTTTCACTGTCTGGGTGTGACATTCGGAGAGCTCCTGCTCTGGGAGTTGGCCTGCCTGGCCCAGTCTTCTTTTAAAGAGACAGGAGACAGAGTATAGAGAAAGTCCTGTCTGGAACCATAGCCACCCCCCCCCCTCCTCCTCTTCCTCCTCCTCTTTCTCTTCCTCAAGTCGATCCTCCAATCACAAGAGTATCTTCTACCCTGAAAGTTGTAGCAAAAGTGTGTGTGTGTGTGTGTGTGTGTGTGTGTGTGTGTGTGTGTGTGTGTGTGAGAGAGAGAGAGAGAGAGAGAGAGAGAGAGAGAGAGAGAGTCATGTCTTTCCACACAGATTAAGGTGTGTCAACTTTCTTGAACCTGGGTGGTTTTAAGTGCACAGGAAATCTCTGCTTATTACAAGATTACTAAGCAGTACACAGAACATTCATCGTCAGTGAACTGTCACTACAAAAATGGGAAGCTGATTTCCAAAGAGCCACAATAGACAAAAGACTCCAGCATCTGATCAGCTGCTGCCAGGTCCATTTCTCAGCACAGCTGTAGGAAGGGAAGCCACCTTGAGGCACCCATCTAATGAGAAACATCCCCACCCTTGGCACATTTCTGGGATGAAGGAATACCCCTCAGCCATTGCCTTGTATCTAGCTTTCAACATTGGGAAAAGGAATGCAGATGGAAAACCTTTCAGGGGTCCTGAATAATTTCAAACATTTGAGCTTTCCTTTTCCATAATTTTTTTTTCTGCCTTGGTCTCTCCTTGATTGTAAAATCAAGGGTATCCATTGTATGTTCTGGTCCCAAAGTAATGGCTCTTTAATACTGTGTTAGGCTTACTGCACTGGGAGCATTGGCAATGACGGTGGACTCTGATCACAAAACAAGACTAGTGATTTCACTCTGGCAAACAGCATTCAGGAAATGAGCATCATGGCTCCCTCAGCTGAGTTCTCTTGGCTGTGCTGGACATTTCGATGTGATAAAATTCAAGAGAATTGAATTCCTTTTGTTACGGCAACTAGCCCTTCCTGATTTGGACATTTGGAGGTTTTAGACTAAGGAACATGAGACATTGGCCATCATGATTTCTTATTGGCCAAAATGACAGCTTAGAAATTCGTGAGTATGATTCTCCAATTCAGTGATCAAATTCCAAAGAGGAGAGGAGACAGATTCCTACATTGATGGATGATTCCCCCAAATTCAAACCACAAGGCTTGAAGATCACCTCTTTATTGGGGAGATCAAACTGTACCCAACATATGGAGAAAAGCCCTTTAGCCAGTCGAGTCACATGAAAACAAGCCTTTATAGACATTGGCAGCTGCTGAGTGAACAGCTTTTTATAAGTATTTTTTAGCACTCGAGTCCTTTTCTTCCAGTTAATACAATAAGCAATTAGGATCACAGGGTAAAGAGATGCAGAGCTGGAGGGAATTTCAGCCCATTTAGTCCAATGCCCATATTTTACAAAGGGAGAAACTGAGAGGCAGGGAGGCTAAGTGCATAGGGTACTAGACTTGGGATCAAGAAGACCTGAGTTCCAATCCTACCTCAAACCTATGCTGACCCTGAGTAAATCAGCTAAGCTCTCTATGGCACAGTTTCCTCATCTGTAAAGCCAAGGGGTTGAATGAGATGTTCTCTGAGATTTCTGCCCACTTTATGCCTGCTATCTGAAGTGACTTGTGCAGGGACACACATGCATAAGTAGGAGAGGTGGGATTGAAGCCAGGGCCTCCCGACTCCAGAAGGAGTACTCTGTGACCTCTACCATCCTGCCTCTGTCTTAGCTCTGAAACTTCAGATGCCCAAGGTGATTGTCAGTATTAGAGACATCTTGGCTTCAAGACAAGACCTCCATGACTGCGTCTTACTCTGACATCCCATCATCATCACTGGAGGATAAGTTTTGCTCTTGCAGATTTGGTGAGGAATCCTTTCTTTTTGTTGAGCCTCTGACCACAGCCCTTCCCCCTTCTCTGTGTTTTGCAGGTCGAGTTCAAGTTGGCTGCCGGGAGCTGCGTTCTACCAAATACATTTCTGACGGCCAGTGTACCAGCATCAATCCCCTCAAGGAACTGGTGTGTGCTGGGGAGTGTTTGCCACTCCCAGTACTCCCCAACTGGATTGGAGGAAGCTTTGGCACCAAATACTGGAGCCGAAGGAGCTCCCAGGAATGGCGGTGTGTCAATGATAAGACACGCACCCAGCGGATCCAGCTCCAGTGCCAGGATGGAAGCACTCGGACCTACAAGATCACCGTGGTCACCGCTTGCAAGTGTAAGAGGTACACTCGGCAACACAATGAGTCCAGCCACAACTATGAGAGTATGTCCCCTGCAAAACCTGCCCCACATCACAAAGAGAAGAAACGAGCCAGCAAAGCTAGCAAGCACAGCCTGAGCTAGGGAGTAGTGGGCTCTGGCCTGTATCCTCCAGGTCACACTGCATCAAGACTGAAGACTTCCATCGCTGTGTGCTCACTTCCAAATCTCTGCTTGTTGCTTCGGTCAAGCCAAGAAGGCGGCTGATATAGAAAGATCTTCCTCTTCTGAGTTTCAGGATGGGTGTTCTTGCAAGCACCATTTTTTCTCTCAATCCATCCCCCAAACTGAAATGTACATGATTTTTGAAAGATTAGCCTTGCCCTTCTGTGACCCCCTCGTGCCCCCTAATCTAACCCAAAAGGTGAAGCGTCGTTACCATGAATTTTCACTTGTGTTTTATTTTCAAAAAGGTGCTTCACTGTGAATTTTCATGGGAACATTTCAGAGTCAAGAAATAGTGCCCCTGTTGAGTATGTTCATGAATGTTGGGTATTTCTGCTGCAAATGAGACCCAGTGATTTCTCCAAAGATCATGGGATGAAATCATGACTTGCATGCTTACCTCCAGTTATCATGGAATGCCAGAAATGCATGGGAGCAGCTGCAAATTGAAGCAGAACAACTATTTATTTGTCAGTATAATTATTTAATGAGCTCGGACATGTGTTTTTTTCCAAATGTTCATTTTTTAAATGTTTGTAGCTTTTTCATGTACCTAAATATTTTCCCATAATTTGTGGTTTGAGCTGGGGAAAAAAATGAATATACATCTTGTACATATGTAAGATAAATGTCTTAGTCTCCTTGTTATATATAAATATATATTATATATTTTTCATTGTGAGCCTTATCAATAGTTTGGATTTTTTTTTTATATAAATGCTTTGTAAAAGCTAAAATATGTCATAGTTTTTGTTGTTTAATCTGTGCAATTCAAAGGGAGGGCCAGTAGCCTTCAACTGCATTGACCTCTTTCTGCAAAAATAAACATGACTTAAAGATCTCTTGGCCTTGGAAGCTGTCAGAAGGTGTGTGAGTCTGCATGAATTAAAGCACTTAATCTCATTAAGAAGGGGAGATTACCTGGCTGTCAGCAAGTCCCAGGAACATTTCGGTTATAGTGTCTGTGCTTAAAGGGAGCCTGATGGCAGTGGGTGTGAGGGTTGGGAAGTCTCAGGTGACTCATGTAGTTCTGTGGGAGTGGGAGGAGCAGGGACAGTGGCTGATAGAACACATTGTTGGGATTTGGGGGATTCTGAAGGGATTCCAATTCTTATCTGCCCAGTTCCATTTTGACTCCGAGGTTCTTAGTCAATTTAGTTGTTGTTTTTTAATCCAAAATGGGACTTCCCAGAGGTAAAGAGAGAGGGTAGACGTGGAATTTTGAGATTATGTATTTCCATAGCCCCAAGGCAATAGATTCAGTGAGTCAAGCAATCCCTTTCTACCTTTTGTCTTGTCTCACTATGTGGACGTGGGTTGAGCTAATTGAATGGGGAAAGGGAAGGCTAAGATGGTCTAAAACGATAGAAAGAAGGCTGCAGGGGACCTTGCCCACTGGCAGATGGAACCCCCCCATTTCACAAAGGAGGAAACTGAGGTTCGGAGATCAGTCAGTGACTGAGCTGAGATTCAAATTCAGATCTTCTCATTCCCATTCCAGTGATCTCTTCACTGCCCCCCGAGGCCTCACCAGAATCCTACCTTGTATTGTGTTGAGTAAAGGAAAAAAAATCAAGAAAAGGACTGGTCCAGTAACACATGTTCACAAGTACTTATAAGCCATGTACACTGTCTGGATTTGATGCCAAGCTGAGATTCACACTGAGGAACCCTCAGAGGGGTTATATTTCCCCTTACCAGGATCCTCCAGAGACTTCCCATGGAAAGGCAGGATGGGGTAGAGAAAGGGAACTACATTTGACTCTAGACAACCTGGGTCCAAATCCCATATGAGCTGTGTGACACATGGTGAGTCATGGAACCCATTGAGTCTCAGTTTACTCATCATAAACGTGGGGACAGAGAGTTCTTATGAGAGTCGGGTAGATGGCATAGGCAAAGGACTCTGACGGTCCTTGGAGAGTTTTATCTATTAGTCTTGTTATTACCCACAATGAGGAAAAGGGGGATGGTGTGTTAGAATGGAGAGAAAGGAGTTCATGGTCAGGAGAACTGGACCCCAGGTCCACTTGGGCCACTGAGTACTTTTGTGACTGGAAAAATGACTTCCCTTCTTGGGGCCTCTTCTTCTTCCTTAAATGAAAGGGGCCAGGACTAGGAGAACTCTATGTTTCCAGTTCCAACATTCTAAGCAAATTATAGAATCACAGACTGAGAGCTATCAGAGACCTTAGAGGCTATCTAGCCCCAAACTTTAATCTTACAGACTGGGAAACAGCCTTAGAGAAGGCAAATGACTCAAATTGCCTTAGAGAAGGCAAGGTCACTCAGGGTACAGAACTAGGACTTCAACCTAGGTCCACTGACTCCAGAAGGAGTCAGGTTAAGACAGAAGGAGGGAGGGAGGGGGAAAGAGAGACAGAGACAGAGAGAGACACAGGGAGACAGACAGAAACAGAGACGGGGGGGGGGGGAGAGGGAGGGAGGGAGAGAGACAGAGAGAAGGGAGAGAAGAAAAGAGAAGGGAAGGGAAGAGAAAGGGAAGGGGAGAGAGAAAGAGGGAGAGAGAGAGAGAATTTTGCAAGCACATACCAAAAATCCACATCAATTATCCACATCATTCATTCTTGCAGATCTGAAATGACCTACTTTGCTAAATGATTTCAAATTACTCTCTATACACTTGAAAGTAATAAAATACCTCTTCTGAGAAACAGTTGGTGATCCAGTGCAGCTAATTCCCTATCTCTTACCACCTGGACCTGCCCAGGGGCAGGCAGGGTTCAAACTTGGAGGTCACAAGGAGAGGGCGAGGTCCTGGGGGCAAGATCAGAAGTCCAGAGCCAACTTGTCACCCAGCTATCTGCAACATCACATTGTTCATAACGTTAAGTAAAATCTCGGTATTTTGCAGCAGAGTTAAAGAGTTTGTTACGACCTTCAAATCAGAGGTATTACATTCATGTTCCCCTCTCCTAGGGGAGTAAAGCCAACTTGGAATCAGCACACTCTTGGCAATAGCTTTATAACCCCTCTGGAAATCACAGCAGAACTCAAAACTGGCACTTTGCATCCTTCTGCAGAAATTCAGCATTAAGAAGGAAAGGAGCATTCAGACGTTCCATGAGGGAAGGCTGGCTGAGACACCTTTCATCTGGAGCGTCTGGGAGAGGATCAGCAAGGAGCTCCCAGTTCTAGAAAGCCCTGTTCTCTTCCTCAGCTACATTTCCTTCCTTGGTGAGCAGTCTCGAGGCTTTGATTTTTGTTTCACTGACATCCACATAAACATAGCTTCAGGTTAAACTGAAATGTGTCGACAGATTTAGGAACCAAGCAGACATTCTGTCACTAGGGGTGTGTGTGTGTGTGTCTGTGTGTGTCTGTGTGTGTGTCTGTGTGTTTTGCCTACATGTTAAAAAAAAACAACTTGCCTGAGCATCTAGCCTAAAGGACTTCCAATTTCTCAGATCTCTGTTAGCCCCACTGGGCTGCATGTTTTCCTGACACTGTAGTGGGTCCTGGTGCTTGCAGACTTTGTAATTGTACAGCTAACATTGTGGAATCCCTTCAGGGAGGTGTTGGCTGCAAGAACACCACTGGCAAGAAAAACCTGTGCCTTCCAGGTTTGGAAACTTAATTAAAAAGAAATTCTTAGCAGTCCTGCTGTGCAAGCTGCGTGCTCAGTTCCACCACAGACCAGAAGGCACATCTTTTGATGCTACCCGACAGTTAGCAGGCATGCCAAAGTATATCTCCTCTGTGACAGCAGAGACAGGAGAAAGTTTCAAGATCTTTGCAAAGCAGCCTATGAGTTTCACACTTCATTTCATCAGTAGTCGCCCCATTTCCCAGTACATTTCCCACCTCTTATTTATTTTCATTCTCAGCAGTGGCAGGAGCTGTCTGCGTTAGAAGAGTTTCTGAATAAATCCTTGTCAGCAATTGGTTGTCACCTTGATCAAAGGAATAGTGTCCTCACCGTAACATTTCTGGCTAGCTTGAAGGGGAGTGAAAATGACTACCTGCTAAAGCAAAATGAGTTGTCCTTTTTGATGGAAGTGTCTTAAATCAACCTGAGTTCAGTGGTCCTAATAGAAGTAAGTCCTGTGACTGCAATGGAAAAAACCCCAACAATAACATCTTTGGCATCACAGATACAGAATCACCAACCTCTGCATTGGCAGGACCTCAAGTAGCATCTAGTCCCAAACACACCTAAACAAGAGTCCTCCACCCAACATCCCCAACAAGAAGGCGTCCAGCTTGTGCTCAAGGTCTTCCAGGGATGGGAAAGTACCTTCCAAGGTGACCATTCCTGTTGTCAGGGATCCCATTGCTATTAGGGAGTTTTTCCTTTTGCTTCCTCACAGTTCTCCCCATGGTTCCTTGCTCTGCCTTCTTAGACCAAACAGCACATTGAGTCCTTCTTTTGGTTTCTCTTCTGATGCTTGAAGGTGGCCATCTTGTCTGCTCTTCTCTCTGTTCATTCAACATCCCACTTCCTTCATACTTCTCCTCAGTAAAAGGGGATTTCTCTGACAATCTTGTACCTCTAGTAGCACTCAGTACTGCCTGGTATGTAGCCAATGCTTAACAAATGCTCATAACATTGAATTTGTTTAATTCAAGGTCCTTCACTGATGCTGTCTCTCTCTATGACAAGACCTTATTAAGTCAGTGACTCCTGGTCGTTCACAACTTGTTGGTCTTTTCAATTGGTGGTTTTTATATAAAGAATTGGCTAGAGAGCACATTCTTATTAGGAATTAGCCATTGAGGCAGTACAGAGTATGGAAGCACCCAGGCTGCCAAACTGAAGTGTTTCATTTTTTAAACTTTCTCTGATAAGCTTGATCCTCTGTGTCAGGAATTTAGGGTTTAAGAACTGTAGTTTTAATATATGGGGTGTTTTAAATATTTAATATATGGTGTACATCCCTGTAACTTTGGGCTTCTTTCTCTCACTTGGGTTCATCAGCATAAAATCGAATCCTCCCCTTTACAAATTTCTCAACTGCTAAAGACCAAAGTAAAATCTTTCCTTGTATTGGAAGAGGTCCTGTTGCTGCATAGAAAAGACTGCTGCAAGGAGTGGTTTGCCCCCAAAAGTATGGCTTTGGTGGCCAGCAGTCTGAGTTATATTTCACAAGGGTTGATTTAATTACTTTCAAAGGAGTTTGAATCAACTGACCAAATCAGTCACCTCATTAAATAAGAGGGTTTCAAGCTGCAGTTCCTGAAATTAAAAAAAAAAAACCTGATAACTTCATTTCAATATAATTTTTTGTTTGTTTTTGGAGGGTTTTATTGTTATCCTTTGTATTTTACTTTATGCATTCTGAGAAAGGTTCCAGAGTCTTCGTGTACTTAACAGTAGGGGCTAAGCAGGGCTACCATCCCCTTTAAAAGAAACCAGAGAAAGAGCCTTTTTCCAAATCTAGTATACTCTTAAACTAGAAATATTTGAGGAAAGGCAGCTAGGTGGTGCAATGGATGGAGTGCCAAGCCTGGAATCAGGAAAACTCTTCTTAGTGAGTTCAAATCTGACTTCAAACGCTTCCTAGATGCATGACACTGGACAAGTCACTTGCCCAATTTTTCCTCAGGGTTTTCATCTGTAAAATAAGTTGGAGCAGGAAATAGCAAACCACTCCAGTATCTTTGCCAACAAAACCCCAAATGGGATCATGAAAAGTCAGACATGACTGAACAAGACAAAAAGATATAATTGAACTTTGGGTCTACTAAAACCCATTAAAGGGGACAATGAACTTTTTATTAAAGACTAAGTTGATTCAAAACTTATACAATTGTACAAGCACAAGGTGGTGGAGAATTGGCTAGATAGTCAGTCAACAAGTACTTATTAAGTGCCTACTAAGTTCTAGTAGAAAAATATCTTGGGGTCTTAGTAGAGTAAGAAGTTCAATTATAGCTTTCTGCCTTTCCTCAATTATATCTGGTTTAGGAGTATGATAGGTACTGAACAAATACTCCTTCTTTTATTACTTTTAAAGGGGAGGGTAGCTTTACTTAGCTCCATCCACCCCAAATACTAATTTAATTACACACATACATATCACATGGCAATAAAAAGTCAATTCATATGTTCAAACAAAATAGGAAACCAAACTCAGAAAGGTTATACAGATTAGAACATAACAATAAATACACAGAACAAATGCTCTCTTTATCTGGGAACAAGATGAGTTCTTGTCTCAAAAGAGGCTAGGAAGAACAGTCATTTCTCCCCAAGGAAGCCTGTCCTGGTGGTTTCCAGAAGTTCAAGCACATCCAGGGCTAGAATGGCATTGGCTCCTCATGCATGGCCACCATTCTGCAATCCTCTCTCTCCCCACCGAGAGTCCTCTGTCTACATCTCTCCTGGAGAACTGGTAGACGATGTTGCACTCAACATTCTCTCTGAAAATCAGGAATCACATCTCCCTCAGCATTCACAGAAGCATGCAATCCACCCCTGTCTACCATGTTTAGGGGGAAACTGAGTTACATTGAAAAAAACAATGATAAACTGGAGAGGATCCAGGGCCATCTTGGAATATTTGAGGGGCTGTCAGGTAGAAGAGGGGTGAAACCTGTTCTTTTTGTCCCCAGACTATAGAATCAGGAGCAATAGGTTAAAGTATCTGAGATACAACAAAGTATGATATAAAGAAACATTTGTACCCATTAGAACAATCCAGAACTGAATGTTACCCCAAGACATATTGGGCTGCATCTTATTAAAGATCTTGAGGAAAAGTCTGGACCATCCACAGCATCGTGGGCATGGTGTCAATGGGTAACTGACTAGTTTGGGTATTGTGTGATGGCTCTGGAAGTCCCTTCTAACTGGGAGATTTTGTGATACTATAAATCTGTATGAAAATCTGGCTCTCCTCATCATTCCTGGGGGTCCTGAATTGATAAGTTTGAGGTCAGCAGAGGACAACCTACCAAGCTGGGAAGGCTTTGGGTGTGATCCTGGCAAGAGACTAGACCAGCTGTCTTAGAAGCAGCCTGGCAAAAGAGCAAAAGAAGCTTGGTGCCAAAAGTTTGGCCAGTAAGTGTTACATTCTTAGGTCATGCTGACCTAATGGATCAAAACACAATGACACTCAGTTTCAGCTGACTCCCTTGTGTTTATGCAGTGATGGTAGCACAGGGAATGTAGAGTACTAAGAATAGCATAATTTTAAATCTCTCTATACACGATAATTTATTTGTTGGTAACTGGTCAGATAAAACTATTGTACAATGCCCAATAAGTAGATATCAGGCTAACATAGAAGATGGAGAGCTGGACTTGGCATCTGGCACGCCAGGGCTGAATCCCATCTCAGACCTTTTCTGGTGATGTCATGCTGAGCATGTCCCTTCATTTCTGTCTGCCTCAGTTACTTCATCTGTAAAATGACCCATTTCTACTCCCCCAGGTTTATATCCTGGGAGTATCCTTGACTCTGTCCTCTCCCTCATCCCTGACAGCTAATCAGTCACATCTTGTCTCTACCTGCTCAGATCCATTTACTTCTGTGAATAACGATTTCTGAAGATAATTACAAATTCTTGCAGTAAATCCCCAGTTTGGCCCCTTGCTGTCTCTGTGATCTTGGTGGTCACTTCACTTCTATAAGCCCCAATTTCATCTCTAAAATGAAGGTCTTGGGCAAGCTGAATGCATAGGGCTCTTCCAATTCGGAATATGTTACTCTGTGGTCCTCACTGTCCTCACTAATTTAAGTCCATCCACACTCCATTGCTACTGTAAAGTCAGTGTAAAGTTTTCTTAGTTAAGAGGTATTATTTTCTAGTCCTCTTTAGGGCTCTGGCAGGGAACTGTGAAGAATTAAAGACATTTCTTACTTTTAAAAGAATTCATTGAAGAGAACACCAGAAATAATGCAAGATGCAAACAGTGAGAAACCATCATTCCATTCAGAGCCAAGGTCAAAGTCATGGGCAAGTTAGCTGGCATTCCTGCTCCAATGGGTTATGGTTGGGCTTAAAATAAGAGATGAAAAGCTTGAGAAGAAAGCGGAAGTTTTCACCAAAAAGTTTGGGAGCAAGTAGGTCAGTGGGCTATAACTTACTAATGAAAACCTCCCCCATTTATGATCTGGAAGTCTGTTTCCTGGAAGAGTTGGTAAGCATAGATGAAATGCTGTTGTGTTTGCACATTGGTTCATTGTGACTGGCTGAGGGCTTCATTCTTATGCAGGTTCATAGCTGGTGGTGAGTTCCAAGAAAAGAACCTTCATGAATAAAACTTTCTGAAAGGATATGAGGAGATAAAGGCTTTCCAGCTTAATTGCTTCAATATGGTGGCCATACCATCCTCTCTTAAGTTCTGTCTTATTTTACATATTTACATCAACCATTAAAAGTTTCTGTCTGATGATTTTAGGAGAAGGGACTTTATCCCTCATCTCTAGAATAGGGGAAAAGGAAATCAGAGCAGGGTGAAAGAGCATTCTCTTGAATCTCACCTGGCCTTTGAAGGTCAGGGTCTTCAGAGAGTCCCAAAGCTAACCTTTCTCCATGCATCCAATTTGTCTCCTCTGTCTCAGATTCTGCCATCAAACACAGCCACCAGCTCTCATTGGCTTCCCAAATTGCCCCAGTTCAGGAGATGTGCCTGAGATGTGTTAGGGGTGGAAGAGGGGAAACAGAGATTTTTTTCTGACCCTTCCTCCCCCAGTAATCCCTCCTCAGACTCTTGACTGGGTCTGTTTCATCACTAGTCTGGCAGGTGAGATTTAGAATTGTCTAGCTTAGCTATATACAGGCCCTGAGATGTGTCTGATGGATTCAATCAATCCCAAGATAGTTTCTGTGTTTAGGCATCTTCTTTCAGCTAATGTTCAAAGCATTTTCTTGTTGTTGTTTGGTCATGTCCAACTCTTCAAGACCCTGAATGGGGTTCTCTTGGCAAAAATACTGAAATGGTTTGTCATTTCTTTCTTCAGTAGATTAAGGCAAGCAAAGGTTAAGTGACTTGCTCAGGATCATATAACTAGTGAATGTCTGAGGCTGGATTTGAAATCAGGTCCTCCTAACTCCAGGTCTAGCACTCTATCCATTGAGCCACCTACCTGTTTCCTCAAAGAATTTTACTCCTTCTCAATGATGGAAGACTTGTTCCCACCTAGGTCACACCTCTGACTGATTTCATCAGGAAATCTGGGCCTTCTATTTAAATAAGGGAAGGGTGAAAGCTCCCATCCTTATACCTAGCTTCAAATACTGGCTCTATAGATGGTAAGTGATCTTGTACGATGACATAATTTCTTTGTTCCCCAAACAAATCTCCAAGAGTAGAAGTTGTAGAGAAATAGAGAATTTGAGATCGTGTAGGGGTTTTCCTTTCCAGGAAACCTAGAGGTTTAATTAATTAATTTTAAATTAATTTCATTAATGAAATTCCAAACAAAATAACTAGAAAAATAAATACAGAAATAAATTACCTTATAAATGGAGTAGATAGATAGATAGATAGATAGATAGATAGATAGATAGATAAGATATGAAGTAGAAAGATAGAAAGACCAAAAAATGACATACTAGTGCATAGGTGAGATGCCATCTTGTACCCTAGTTCTTGAAACTGGTCAGTAAGAAGACAGCACAGCGGCTAATGCATGTGAAACTAAAAGAGGCAGGTACAATTTGGGATTGTTAGAAGAAACGCTATAAGGAGACACTGGTTCATAGTTTCAATTAACTTTCAATTCTACAAACCTTAAGTAATGACTATTTACAGGACACTGGTCCCACATAATTATGAAACTCCTCACTACCCCAGGTTCAACATGGAGTGTTTTAGGTGATCATAGTTATAGAAAAGGGCTCAAGCCCCCATTTCATCATTCTCTGTCAAAAGAATGTTGTTGTTCAGTTGTTTTTCAGTCATGTCCAACTCTTCATGACCCTATTTAGGATTTTCTTGGCAACTGGAGTTGTTATTTCCTTCTCCAATTAAAAGGAAAAAAATCAAATAGAAAATTTCTTATCTGGAATAGAATAGCAAGTAAATTATAAGGGAGAAAAAAAAAACTCATTCTACCAAAAGTTTCCACTGGTGGGAAACAGAGCACTTTGCATACAGTGCACTCTCTTAGGGTTATGTCCTGGCTGGAACAACTCTTATGTCTCTAGCTGCCAGCATGAAGGTCTGCTTCCCAGATGTTCTGCTTTGCTTTCAGAAGCTTCTCCCAACTCCACTTCTGACATTGCCCCTCACTGCTCTTCAGAATTGTTGCGAGCATCTGTTGGTGGTCTTTTCCCCTGAAGTGTCACACTTATCTCCTACTGGTACCCAGAAGCAAAAGGGGCAAAGTACGCCTATGTTTGACTGGGGATGGCGGAAGGGGGGGTGGAGCCTGATGAATAAAAATGGCTTATATTTATATAGCTTTTTAGTTCACAAAGGGCTTTTTATCCTCTACTTCATTTGATATCCACAAGTCTATGAGGTGAATCCAACAGGTATCATTGTCTCTATTTACCAAGTGGAAAAACTAATGCTCAGAGAAGTCTTTATTTGCA
The DNA here is from genome assembly GCA_011680675.1 of Gymnobelideus leadbeateri. NCBI lineage: Eukaryota > Metazoa > Chordata > Mammalia > Diprotodontia > Petauridae > Gymnobelideus > Gymnobelideus leadbeateri. The sequence goes on along the minus strand of WOXC01007329.1, from coordinate 9,858 downwards.
TATTCTTGCTTTTAGTCTCATTTGAGATATTTATTTTCTCCCCTGCTTTCTAGTCTCCTTGCTAATTTCTATCTAGTGATGATGAAACATTTGTATTTTTTAAATAAAATTGGTAAATGTCTGTTATAAATTTTGATGTCACTAACAAAAGAGTGACTTTACTGGTCACTGGGTTAAATGTGGAAATTATTTCCTTTTACTCATTTCTATATTAGACAAGTAAAACAAATCATTAAAAAGGTTTCCTAACTCAAGGACACGATTGTGTTGCATTTCCTCTTTATTAAGCTATTTAATAGGTTTTCTACACTGACTGGAAGTGTTATTTGATTTGCTATAGTTGAATACAAAGGAAAAGCCAATTACTGAATAATTCATCTTGACCTTTTTCACATGATCAAATTATTAAGAGATTTTTTTCTGCAACAAAGGACATCAATAAAATCTTGCAATGCCCTATATTTGTACATTATCAACCCTATCTCTTTATCCTTCTATAGCTTTCTTCTCTTTGTATTAATGATACATGGATTGAGGCTTCTCCACTGCCTTAGAGACATAGAATTTTTTTCCAATTCAATAAGCATTTTTAAGAAAATATCTATTTTATTTTTAATTTATGGAACAAAACAAGAATTTCCATAGCATAGCATAAAAAATAATTTCACATGAAACCACAAATGTATTTCATATAACTTGTTATTCCTTTTAAATTATATAATAAAGGTAACATACATTTCTTTATTTATAGAGACTTCAATGGAATTGAATACATTAGGCAGCTTGATAGAGAGATAAGTAGACAGTGAAGAATCAACAAACATTTACTAAGTACCTACATGTACCAGGCTCTGGCCGCAAGCACTGAGAGTACAGAGAGAGAGAGAGAGAGAGACAGAGACAGAGAGACAGAGAGAAGGAGAGAGAGACAGAGAGAGACAGAGAGAGGGAGAGAGAGAGAGAACTAGTAACTACCTTCAAGAAGCTAGACAGAAAGGCAGGCAGGCAGGGAAATACAGGAAACATTAATTACGTGCTTCCTATGTGCCAGGCACTGTGCTAAATTCCAGGGATACAAAACCATAACACTTTATGGTTGGAAAGGGTCTATTCCAGCTTCTATATGAACAAGACTCCCTTCTCTACTATTCCTGAGAATCAGTCACTCATTATTTCCCTCACTAAACTTGACTATTTTGTCATAGCTATCATTGTAAAGAAATTTTTCCATATAATATTCATTCAGTCAAAAAGCATTTATCTAGCACCTATTGTATGCCTAGAATTGTCCTGGGTGCTGGGGAAAGGGAGACAAAAACAAACCCCATCCTCAAGGAACTTTAATTTGATTGGAGCAGGAAGCAGAGTGAGAAACAACATGTGTTCAGAAAGCAAACTCAAAATATAGATATCCAAAGTGATATGTAGTTGTCTGGTGTGAGTACCTAGGGGAGTCAGGACAAGTTTCCTTTAGTTGGTGAATTTGGAATTTAAGTATTGAAAGAAGCTGGGATTCAAGCAGGTGAAGCTTCTGAGGGAGGGCATTCCAAGCATGGGGCACAGCCTATACAAAGGCCCCAAGATGGGAGATGAAATTGGTGTACAGGGAACAGCAGGCCAGTTTGCCTGAAATGAAGAATGTGGGAACATGAGTTATGTGCCATAAGCCTGGAAAACAAATAAAATGGAGTCAATGAGTCAATTTGTGAGGGGCTTTAAGACCAAACAGAGGAATTTGTAGTCAATGGAGTGGGGGTGGGGGTGGGTAGAGGAAAGAGAGAGAGGGAGGGAGAGAGAGAGAAAAAGAGAGAGAGACAGAGAGGAGAGAGACAGAGAGAGACAGAGACAGAGAGAGAGAGACAGGGAGAGAGAGAGGGAGGGAGGGAGGGAAGGAGAGAGAGAGAGGAAGGGAGGGAGGGAGGGAGGGAGGGAGGGAGGGAGGGAGGGAGAGAGGATATGCAATGAATGTGGAAGTAGAAATGACAAGACTTGGGAAGTCCTTTTGGTCTGTAACCTGCCCCTCTGCCTCTTCCACCCACTGCTCCCAAATCTGTCCTCTGGGACCAAGAACAACATGTTACACTGTTGACTCATAGTAAGCTTGTGCTTCCACCACCTCAGCCATTTTTTTTTTTTGCACCAACTGTTGTATATGAATGAATCAATCAGCAAGCATTTATTAAAATGCCTAATGTGTGCCAGGCACTACACAAGGAACTGAACATTAAAAGACAAAAGTGAGACTGTCCCTGCCTCTAAGAGTTCGCATGCTATTGGAGGAACAATATGAACACATATAAGAACAGAGAGAATAAATACATGCAGAATAAAGAAACTTAGTACAATAAATATAAGTGCAAAATGTAGTTTGTTGACCTTCAATCTCGAAGAAAACCAAAATGACCTCACTCTGCTGAAGTCCAGCTTCAGCGTGTCCAACTGTGGCTGATCAGACCAATACAAGCTCAGAATGCTCCCCCACAGGCTGGGCACAAATAGCCCATGTGAACATTTTGGGGGGATGCTCCAAATCTGCACATCCTGCATTTCCTCTGAGCTGTTTCCATTCTGCTTTGCTCACAGAACACAGCACCCTCTATGGGTGGGCACGCCATGCTGAGCGGTCCTGTGCCAGTGTCACCCATGTCACACAGTCCGCATTCTCACAGTGGTCAGAAGCAAAACAAGATCACTCTCAAGATCTCTCTTAATAACTTTGGAGTAAATACACAATATGGATTTGTACAGTCACGTCTGCTCTCCCCTGTACTTGCAGAGATGATCTTTTACAATCCCATATGAAGGACTTCATGTTTCTCTCTATTAAATTTCATCTAATTCACCTTTGTTCATTGTTATTGTCTGTCCTTCCTGAGCTTTCTCTGTCCTGGAGCTGTCAACTCTCTCCTCCTCCCTCTCCTCTCACCTTTCTTCTCTCCCCCCAGCTTCTGTCATCTGCACATGTGATAGGCTCTCTATCTTTGTCTTCATTCAAGTCATTGAGAAAACTGCTGCCATGTTTCTCTGCCCAGGCTCCCTACCAGATCCACCAAGAGAGAAAAACCCTAGGACTTGACCTTGCATGAATACTTTTCCTATTAAAAATTATATTGCAATATTTCATGACTTTCTTCTTCCTTAAGTAGAATTCTTCCTCCCTTCTTCAGCTTCCCCATCTAAGTATTGCTATCTCTAGACTGGCAACTCATGTCAGTCAGGCTTGGCTCGTCTTCACAGTTCCCCCTCAGTTTGTGATTCCCATCTCATAACGTCTGCATGAAGGATCCCCAGCATTATTGTGACTTCCCCACTTGAATTTTGCTTAGACAGAGCTTCTAGGGACATTGGGCCACAGCTGCTCCCTCAGCATCCTGTCTTTTCTCTTTCCCTGGAAACAGTCCCAAAATGACAGGTCATCTCCTCCCACCCCAGTGGTTTCCCCCGACTTGTCCCAAAGTGATAAACACGTAGTGACCAGGGCATGACATGAACAAATTAGCGTTAACATAGGAGGTAAGTCTGGGCTTGAAGCTGTGACCTCCAATAGTGACCCTCAAAGGAGTTGGAGAGGACCATGGGGCTGCTGGGATGCCTCAGATTGTGCACAGATGTGGAAGAAGGGAGGCCACATTTCACACTTAATTGCAAATTTCCTTTCTGCATCATCTTTAACATTCTCGCTAAGCTTTTTATGGCTGAAATCTCAGGCTGCTCATTCCAAGCATATTTGTACCTTAGAAGCATGGATATTGTTCACAGATAGTTCTTCATGCTTAAAACTGGAATAATGGCAAACTAGAACGTCCCTAACAGGAAAGACATGTACAGGGCGCAGGGCTGTAATGGGGATTGGGCTGAGGCTTTGCCTCTGGGCAAGAAAATGAGAGGCTGCTGATAGTGCTTGCAGAATCCTAGGGAAGAAAGAATGGGGCAGCAGTGGCTGGAGGAAGGGTTACTGCAGTGGAGGGGCTGGTGAGAGAAGGGACCAAGAGCATACAACTCCAAAGCGTCTTCATTTGGGGCTGCTGAGACTGCTAGCAGTCATGGGGGATCAGGCTCCTCACAGTGAGCCTGCAAGGGGAGGAGGCCAGTGGGGAGGGGGCATTTCCATCACCTCTTTGGGGAGGTCCCTCCCCAACTGAGAGTACCTTGACAGTCCTTTGTAAAACTCTCAAGCAAAATTGTATAGGTTTTTATTTTGTTGGGGTTTTTGTTTGTTTCTTTTTTTGGAGGGGGTGAGATTCAATCTTATAGAAACACTATGAGCAAGGCCTAGGAGTGCTAATACCTCAGTGGATTTGGGTGTAACAGACTTCATGGCTGCAGGAAATTGGGGTCCCCCCTCTTTCTTAGTGGTAGTTGATAGTGTTTGCCCCAAGTGTGAAAATTCCTAGAGATCTGGGAGGAGCGGGAGGGGGACTGGCCTCAGACCTCCTTTTCTCAACTTTATATGCATTGTCTCCTGTGCTCTGGGTGCCACATTTTAGAAAGGATGTTGACAATCTGGAGAAGAGCCAGAGCGGGGGGCAATCAGGCTGATGAAAGGCTCGGTGACTAAATGATGTATAGGCTGGTTAAAGGAACCAACATGTCCCTCCTGGAGAAGAGAATGCTTGGTGGGGATGTCATTGCTGCCCTCAAGTATCAAAAGAGGCTCTGCATAAAAGAAGGGTTCATCTGCCTTCTTGGTCCCAGAGGGAGAAACAGAAGCAATGTGGACAACATCCAAAGGGTCAGATCTGGGCTTGATGACAGGCAAAGCCTCCCAACGACGAGAACTGCCCCCCAATGGATGGGCATGCGAGGGCTCTGCTGGAGGCAGCTCCTACCAGCTCATGAGAATGATTATTCCATTTCCAGTGTGAGCACTGATGCCTCAGAAATGGGCAGATGCCACACACCAAGGCTTGGCTTAGTGTTTTGTTGATTATATGGACTTAAATCAATGGGGAGAATGTAAATAAGACAGGTCATACTTTTTAAAAAGTGGGTACATTTTTCCCCCTGGAAACCTGTTTGCCTAATGCTTCTAAGTACATCCCTGGTTCCTCCTCACTTGCGGTCTTCTAGCAAAGACTGAGTGACCACATGTTTGGGAAGCTGTAGAGGGAGTTTCTGATCAGGTTCACATAAAAGTAGATGAGCATTCAGCCTAAATTCTGTGATTCTGTCATTTCAACAAACATAACACGACCCTACACACACTTATTAAATGTTTGCAATCTGAGTACCATGTTGTGGGCCTGAGGGAAATAATAAAGCTTTGATATCAGCCCTGTCCTTATGGTCTAGTAAGAAAGATCATGTATTAGCATGAAACCACTGTTGACCTAAAGAAATACCAATGGAATGTGCCCCCTGAAGCCCTATGGGACCCCACGCTCCCTCTTCAAATTCTCTTACAGTACTTTGTCTGTGTCTCTCCATCCCCTGCATCTCTCTCTGCCTTATATTTTTGGCATGTGTCATCTTTCCCCTAGACCTAGTGATTTAAGTGATTTGAGGGCAGGGGCTGACTTGGGTTTGCCTTCGGATTCCTATTGCATAGGATGGCACTTTGCATATAGTAGGTGTCTTAGAAATGCTTCCTGAATACATGAATACTTGTGTTGTGCATCAGGACTCCAGGCCTGTCTTATTATGTTGCCTTATTATGTGCCCAGGGAGACTGACTATCCTGCAACAGTCTGTGGGTAGACCAGGTATTGGTAACCTGAAGAAACTATGCAGAAATGTGTTCCTATAGGAAAGGATGAAGTCCATGGTAGGATAATGGAGAATATCTGCTCAGCTTTCAGGACTCATTTCTAGAATGTTCCAATCACAACTTGATCACTGTGTCCTTCTCATAATATCTGCCTCAATCTTCTAACTTTGTACCCCTAGCAATGAGCCAGCCATATTTGTCTTCCAATCCGTTCTACCCTGTCTTCAGCCTTTGTCTTCTTAATGTCATTGTAAGACAATATGTTGGTCTGCCTTACTTTGCTTTGGTGGGGAATGTGGTTGGGAAATCTGCTTGCATTACTATGATCCTCTTCTCCCCTTGTGACCAAAAATGATCTAAATTGACTTGGTTAAGCCAGGAGAATATAGAGTAATGTGTGAATTCTTCACTGATGTGCCTGCCCAAACATACACTATAAATACATTTGTATCTGAATGTAGAGGAATAGATACTGCTTTAACAAATATATACACACACACACATAATTTGTTTCATATGTATACATGTGTAAACACACACAGACACACACATACACATATATACACACACATACACACACACACATATACACATATATACACACATACAATCTATATGTGCCCAATAATATCACTGGTTTATTTAAAAGATATCAGAGAGGTGGAGCCAAGATGGTGGATTAGGGGCAACCACCCATCTGAACTCTCTTAATGTTCCCCTCCAAACAACTTTAAAGTAACACCTCAAATCACAGATAGCCAACAAAAAATTGGGATGAGATTTTTTCCAGCAAAAGAGAACTAAAGAGGTAGGCAGGAGAAGTTTGTAACACTTGGGTAGAGAACTGGTGGAGGTCTGTCCAGGGCCCACACAAGAGGTGGGAGCAATGGTGGCAACAACAGCAGCAACAGCACACAGAGGATGAAGGGCTTGGACAACTGCTCAGAAAGAGATTAGAGGGGTCTCTTTGATGGAAATGGGAATATCTGGTGCTAGTTAGCAACTCTATTCCCATACACAATTTTAAATCACAGTCCCAGCATGAAGAGGAGCACTTGGAGGAGCAAGGGAGGTCAGTCACAAGGAAGCAGGGGCCCTGATCACAGCTCCAAAGCAAAGGAGTACTTTATGAAGCTTATGGTTCCAGAGGACAAGGAGCCCTTCCTAGATTAAAAAGAGAGAGAGAGAGAGAGAGAGAGAGAGAGAGAGAGAGAGAGAGAGAGAGAGTGAAGACCAAGAGAACAGTGACCATTCCTCTCCCAGGATCACAGTACCTTGGAAGCACCAAAAACTTTCAGATACCCTGAACTAGCTCTGAAAACAGAAACAGAAAACCCCTGAGCCTTGGGACAGTATTCCTGCCCCCGGACCCCCAGGTGAGCAGAGCCCAATTTTAACAAAGAGGGAAAAGTAAAGAAATAAGCTAGAAAAATGAGTCGCCAACAGCAGCAGCAAGAACAACAAAACCCAACTATAAAAAGCTACAACAATGGCAGGGAAGACCAAGTCATAAACTCAGAAGAAGATAATGATGTTGAAATGGCTGCCCAAAAAAGCCTCAAAGAAAAATGCTAACTGGATCCAAACTCAACAAGAATTCTTGGAAGAGTTAAAGAAAGAAATAAAAGTGCTAGATGAAAAATTGGGGAAAGAAATGGGAGTGATGTTAAGACAATTATGAAAAGGGAATTAATAACTTGGTAAAAGAGGCACAAAAATACTGAAGAAAATAACATTTTAAACAGAATTGGTCTAATGGTAAAAGACAAACAAAAGTTCACTAAGAGAGGAATTTCTTGAAAAGCAGATTTGACAAAATGGAAAAAGAGGTACAAAAACTAACTGAAGAAAATAATTCCTTAAAAATTAGAAATGGGCAAGTGGAAGCTAATGACTATATGAGACATCAAAGAATAAAACTAAGTCAGAAGAATGGAAAAAAAAATTAAAGAAAATATGATGCATACCACCAGAAAAACAACTGACCTGGAAAATACAGAGATAATTTAGGAATTATTAGACTCCCTGAAAGTGACGATCAAAGAAAGAGCCTAGACATCATATTTCAAGAAATACTGCCCTGATAGCTTAGTTCCAGAAGGCAAAATAGAAAGTGAGAGAATCTACTGGTTGTTGTCCCTTGTTCTTGAAGAAGACCTAAATGACATCACTGTGCTAAAGTCAAGTTTCAATGCATCTGACTGTGGATGCTCAGAGCAATGTGAGCTTGGAATGCTCTGCCAGTTTGGTCACAAATAGTCCATGTGAATGTGTGGGGTGTATCCTCCAAATCTGCACACTCTGAATTTCCTTTGGGCTGTCTCCATTCTGCTTTGCTCATAGAGCACAGCACCTTCTCTGATGTGGGCACGCCATGCTGAGCAGTCCTGTGCCACTGTCTCCCATGTCTCACAATCAATTGTACAGTTAAGAGAGACATTGAGTATCCTTGTATTGTTTCTTCTGACCCACATGTGAACGCCTGCCCTGTGTGAGTTCTCCATAAAATAGTTTTTTTTGGCAAGTATTCATTTTGCATTTAAACTATATGGCCAGCCCATCTCAATTGCACTCTGAAGCAGAGTTTGAATGCTTGGCAGTTTAGTTTGAGTAAGGACCTCAGTGTCTGGTACTTTATCCTGCCAGGTGATCTTCAGAGTCTTCCTAAACAATTCAAAGGGAAGAGATTCAGTTTCCTGGCATGGCGCTGACAGACTTTCCAGATTCACAGGCATACAACAATGAGGTCAGACATCCAAAGAGAGAATCTACTGATCACCTCCAATGTGAAAACTTCCAGGAATATTACAGCCCAATTTCAGAGCTCCCAGCTCAAGAAGAAAATATTACGGGCATCAAATATTGTGGAACTACAGACATGATCACATAAGATTTAGTGAATTCCACAGTAAAAGAGCCTAGGGTTTAGACTATGATATTCTGGAAGGAAAAAAAAAACTAGGGCTGCAACCAAGTGTAACCTACTCAGAAAAACAGGAGGAAATGGATATTTAATGAAATATTTAATGAAATAGAGGCCTTTCATGCATTCCTAATGAAAAGATTAGAGATGAATAGAAAATTTGACATTCAGACAGAAGACTCAAGAGAAGCATAGAAAGGTAAACATGAAAGCAATCATAAGGGACTAAATACAGGTAAACTGTTTACATTTCTATACAGGAATGTGACACATTTACTTCCTATGAACTTAATCAACATTAGGGTAGTTGAAAAGAGTTTACATAGACAGAGGGAATGAGTATGTTTCAACTAGATTGGAATGATCTCCAAAATAATTAAGGGGTAAAAAAGAGGGATGCACTGGGAGAACAAGGAAGGGAAAGATAGAAAGTAGAAAATTTTTCTCACATGAAAGAGGTATGTAAAGAAAAGCTTTTATAATGGAGGGAATAATAGGAGGAGTGGCAAGCAATGCTTGAACCTCACTCTCATAAGAACTGGTCAAAGAGGGAAGAACATACACACACACACACACACACACACACACACACACACACACACACATACTCAGTTGTTTACTAAAATGTAACTCATCCAATAAAAATAGAAGGGATGAGGATAAGAGAAAAGGGAGACAGAGATGATAAAAAAAAAAGGAAGGCAGATTAAGAGAGTAAATGATTAGAAGCAAAATAGATTTTTAAGGAGGGACAGTATAAAAAGAGAGAAAAGAAGAAGAAAACAGAAGATAATGAGATAGAGGGAAAGACACAGTTAGAAATCATAACTGTGAATATGAATAGGATGACCTTACCCATAAAAAAAGAGGCAGTTAGCAGAATGGATTAGAAACTAGAAAGACACATGCAGAGGTAAAAATAAAGGACTTGAGTAGAATGTAATATTCTTCAACTGAGTAAAAAACAAAACAAAACAGAGGCAGAGATCACAATCTCAGACAAAGCAAAATCAGAAACAGACCCAGCTAAAAAAGATAATCAGAGAAATTACATTTGGCTAAAAGGTACTATAAACAATGAAGTAATATCAACTCTTTTACAGCATGTTTCTCTGATAAAGATTTCATTTATTAGATATTTTTTTGCTGAGTATAGAACCGAGTCAAATTTGTAAAAAATAAGTGACATTTCCCAATTGATAAATGGTCAATTGCAAATTGTAACAGG
>WOXC01007328.1:0-107658 GCA_011680675.1 Gymnobelideus leadbeateri | reverse complement strand
CCAGTAGATTGTGAGCTCCTTGAAGGCAAAGAATATTTTTTCCCCTTTCTTTATTATAACCAACACTTAGCACAGCACCTTTCTCATAGCAAGCACTTAAGAAATGCATATGGACAACTTGAAACTTATGCCTAAACCTATCTCTGTATTTATTTCTATGTGTATCTATCTCTATATTTATATTTTCTCCTTTTTACACACATTCATACATCTTGTATATTATCTCTTAAATACAATGCAAGCTCTGTCAGCATGAGGACTATTTAATTATTTTCTTTATGTCTTAAGTGCCTATAATAGTTGCTGGCATGAAGACGGCACTAAATGAATCTGCTTTACTTAGCAGAACGTGTTTGTATAAATGGGATATAATATATTACTAATAATGATTAAAAACAACATTTAAATTTTGTGATTAGGCAGTGGGTCAGAAATAATAAATAGACTATCTTATCATTGTGCTTGTTTCCAAAAGAAAAATGTAAAAAGACCAAGAGGAGAGTCTCTAGTGCCTTGAGATTCCTTATGGAGAGAAAGCATGGATTTCTTTCAACCTATACAGTTGGATTATTCACACCAATAAAATAATAAGTATGCTGATGAGAGACCTTAGGAAAGTAACACACATTGGACCTTAGGTTTTGTTGTTGTTGTTTTTGAATCTGTACAATGTGGAGCTTAGATAAATTCCCTTTCACCTCTAAAAATAGTATGATTCAATGACATTTTTTCAAGGTCTTTACACCACAATATTGGATACAGGAAATTGCCTGGTCACCAAAAAAAAAAAAAAATAACTGAGATTTTCCCTCCCCTCCCCACCCCCAGGTGCCCTGACTCATTTACTGAACCCTATATATGCCTGAGGGTGTGAATTTATCATCACAAAAAAAGAAAAAAGAAAAGAAAAAGAAAAAACCTGTTCCAGGATGTTGGAGAATCCTGTTTCTCACAAGTATCATCTGCTCAGATAATGACAAGTTAAGGAGGCAGGGATGAAAAGGTCGAATGACATATAAAATATATTTGCTTACATATCAAAAATCAGATATTTGAAATGTCAAGATCATTATGAAACTTTTCATCTTTATTTGGTGGTTTGATACATGGATGGATCTTCCCTATAGATATACATTCATAGACCTTTTTTTAGGTATTAGTTTTTTTTTTTAGAAATTATTATGTAAGTCCCAGAACTGGTTTCATCTTCTATTGAAAACTTTACCAAACCAGACAGGAATTCCCCTTTTAATTGCCAATGGTTTATAACAATAGACAGGTTGTAATAACATTTTGTTTTGTTTAATCAGATAACATTTTATGTGTTCCTACTGCTGCCTCAGGGGCAACTGCTAATTTCAAATACCAGATGTACTCTGTGGTAGCAAATATCAAAAAAACTATGGTCACCTTTTTATCCTTACCTGTCAAAATTAAATTTAAAAATGCTGTACATTTCTGGCAAAAAAGGGGAACAAGTAATTCACTCCCATTTAAATTTTGGCAAAAACTCATTAAAATACATAAACATAAGTGAAAATATATGCCTGAGGGTGTGACTTTATCATCCAGATGAAAAAGAATCCATATTAAATCCCAGGAGACCATGGGTTGAGAAAAAGGCAAAACAAAAAAGAAACTGTTGTCATTTTTCTAGCACCTTTGGAATTTTTTTTTCCTAAATATATGATGTAATGGCAGAATTTTTTCTAGTGTGAAGCAGAAGTCTCAAGAAATTGCACATTAAGGACATAGTTGAATGGGGCTAAACTTTTAGATTTTTAGGCTCAATGAATACAATTTAGAATTTTGATGTTTCACTTAAGTATTTTATACACATGTTATAAACATATATAACTTGACCTCCAAATTGCAAAATGAATATTTGTATTTGTATTTGTATCTATATGTATATTGTATTTATATCAATAGACTTTCATCCAAATAAGTCACCTACCATCATGAGTGCATTATGGGAAAATACCAAGTCTCTTGACTATGCTGGGAATTGAGTAAAAATGCTAGATATGGAAGACCAGGAGTTACATCCAAATAAAAGGTTGTAAGTCTTGACATGTTCTTGTTTTTGCAAGGGGGAGGGAATAATTGTAGTCAGAGTTAACAAGTGGTGTACATTTTGTAATGTAGTTGTGGTGACTGACTACTTGCTATATATAACACTATCATAAGTGTGTTTAGGTAAGTTGAGGGTGAATGGTAAGGGAGTTTTTGTAGGGATATGAAGCAGCAAGCCCCCTAGCATACCCAGGATAGCTGCCAACACAGATCTGCTTTGCTAAAGGAAAGCAACTCAAAATGGGTTAACAAACTTGCTTTAATAAAACATATGACATTTACCTAGTTCAGGAGAGAAAGGTCAGCACCCGAACTTCAGATACTACAGGGGTTATAAGCAGATAAAAAATGCAGACAGAGAAAGAAATCAGCAGACAGGCTTCCAGCTGTCTGATCATTGCATCCATCCCTAATCCGTTACTACAGAGGGAAGCACCAATATCTGAATTTTCAAAGCCGGGGGACTCAATGGCTGCCCAGAGAAGCCTCTGGTAAAATCATACAACTGAACCCCAAAGCGAAATCTGATGTCAGGGTATATATGTATATATGTACATATGTACACACACACACACACACACGTGTGTCTGTGTGTGTGTGTGTGTGTGTGTGTGTGTGTGTGTGTGTGTGTGTGTAGCCTTCTTCTGGTTCAGAAAATGTCACAAACCTCTTGACCCACTGCCTATTCACAAAAAGGTGTGGGCATTCCTGAAAAATAAGCCTTCTGCCACAGGCTCCATGTGACCACATTCAACCTATTAGGGGGCAGAGTAATCAAGGAATGTTCTCAGAGTCACTTAAGCCTATCAAAAGGCTTAGGAGCAGAGAACTTAGATTCCCATTCCCATAACAGGATAGGGGAAAACACATCAATTTATTTTGGCTAAAAGTGCTTTTGAAAGGGTTTATTTGTTGACAGCCCATGAACTGGCACTTTTTAATGATTTGCTCTAGGCCTAGTGGCCAATTCCATAGCATCACTTTTTGCCACCTATTTCATTTTTCAGTTTTGGTAGTGAGGATGTATTTTAAAGTGAACAGTTTTGCACAAAATATCAGAACTCTTGCTTTGTCAAGTGCCTTTAGAGATCTACCAAGAAAATGTTGTTTGATTTTCCAATATTTTCCTTTGTTTTAATGAGAGAAAATATTTATAATATAATGGATAGTCAAAAGCTTGGCATAACTGTGTTGTTGTTTTGTTCTAATTGGGGTAATATTTCTCTCTGTGAACTTCTAAATACTGTGCCTGCAGTATGCAGGGATGGCAAATTTAAATCAGAATTATTCTCTTCTTGTGTTAGAGAGAATATTAAAGTTATGAAACCCATTTGCTACATTGCAAAGCAGGAGGCTGTTACATGAAGCCCATGGTAGAAAAAGCTTTCAGAAGTACAGATAGAGGAGGAATTGGTATTTAGATTTAGAAATTGATGGCAGGGGGTGGCTAGGTGGCGCAGTGAATAGAGCGCCGGCCCGGGAGTCAGAAGGACCTGAGTTCAGAGCCGGCCTCCGACACTTAATCCACACAAACAAAAAACCTAACCGTGTAACCTTGGGCAAGTTACTTAACCCCAATTGCCCTAAAGGGGCGGCTAGGTGGCGCAGTGAGTAAGAGCGCCGGCCTCGGAGTTGGGATGACCCGAGATCAAATCCGGCCTCAGAAAATTGAGCACCCACACATAAATAATGACTAGCCATGTAACCTTGAGCAAGTTACTTAACCCCAATTGCTTTAAAAATATATATATATATATATATATATATATATATATATATATATATATATATATATATAAAGAAATTAATGGCAGGCCTTATCCCACTAATACTGGAAACAAAAAGAGGTAAAGCCTCCATGAAAATGGATGAATAACTTTCTTTGATCTCTTTCCATTTCCTTAGGAATTAAATGATTGTAAGAATCAGTTAGGAACTCCTTGGTTTTGTTTAGCAATCTTTGCATGACTCAGTTGCCTCTATGGCACTCTGTTACCATTTACCTCATTTCCAGTTTAATATGGATGGGTGTTTCCTTGAGGTTCTTCTATTAATTTGTTTCTCCCCAAGATATGATAAGGGTCACTGAGATTGTGATGGTAACTGTCAGGATCTGACTGTTGTTGTAAGTGAATGTAATGCATAGCTATATTAAATGTCAAAATCACTAAAATATTGTGGGAATAGAGGAAGTTAAATATTCTCATGAATTTTCTAAGGCAATGCCTGGAAATGGTACATTAGAGAATGATTTACCTGTGCTCAATTTGCCTAAGAACTTGCTTCTGTAAAAGAGAAAAAAGCAGTTTAGTGGAATATATATTTAGAACACTTAAAAGGGGTTCCCTTGGTCAGGTCAATGGAAACAAGTTGAGGACCAAATGGTGCCCAAAGTAGCATTCTGAAAAGAATTTCAGTTATTCCGGTGGTCAGAAAATTTGAGAGATTTAACTCTTTCTTCAAACCCTTATAAAATTTGTTTCCTTAGTCTTCAACATCTCCTTGTTTAGATACATTTCTTGGCACCCTGATGGCTCTGGGGCAAATGATGATAGCTAATAAAATGTCTTAATCTTGCACAGTATCTGAATTAATTATTTTCTAGCCTAACTAATTTTAATGATGGAAGAGAAAGTAAATTTATCTGGTTCTTTGGTCATCTTAGCTAACTTACCATTGGAAAATTGCTTTATACCTACCTATATTCCAAGTCATTTCAATTAGAGGATGGGTTGTTTCACACCCCCAACTGTTTCCTTTTCTTAAACATTTGTGTACAGGGTTATTGAAAGACATAGTGTAATATTTCATAGTTTTATTTTGTTGTGTTTATTTTCCTTCCATTTATGTCTTTTTAATTTGATTTATAATGTATGGAATAAAACAAGAATTCTCATAATATAGTCCAATAAAAATAGATGATTGTAAATGAACATGCAAAACTACTATGCACAACTTCCTATTCCTTTCAAATATATAATGCAGTTATCATGTAAATTTCTTTTTTTCCTTCCCTCTCCTCCAAACCCTAGAGATGGCTACCATTAGACACAAATAGGCATATATTTGTAAAGTTATTATATACATATTTTTATTCATCAGTTCTTTCTCTGGATGCAGATAATGTCTTTCTTCATATGTCTTTCATATTTGATATGGATATTTATGATAGTCAAAATAACGAATTCCCTCAAAGTCCTTCTTATGACAATACTATGTTTACTATATGCAATATTCTCTTGTTCTGCTCATTTCACTCTTAATTATTTTGTGTAAGTCTTTCCATGATTTTCTAAGATTATTGAGTTCATGATTCCTTATAGCACAATAGTATTTCATCACAATTATGTACCCCAACTTGTTCAGCCATTACTTATTTGATGGGCATCCCTTCAAATTGCTGTTCTTTGCCACCACAAAGAGACCTGCTACAAACATTTTAGAAATTAAAAATTATTTTCATTTTCACCTAATTATCTTTGGAAATAGGCCTAGCAGTGATTTTTCTCAGTCAAAGGATATGGTTAACTTAATAACTCTTTGGTCATAATTTCAAATTGCTCTCCGAAAAGGTTGGATCAATTGACAATTCCATCGACAATGAACTAGTGTCCCAATATTCCTACATCCCCTTAAACATTTGTCATTTTCCCCTTCAATAATTTTCATCAACATTGTAGGTATAAAATGATACCATAAGATTGTTTTAATTTGCATTCTTCTACTCAATAATGATGTGGAACATTTTTAAAAATCTAACTACAAATTGTTTTGATTTCCTCATCAGAAAACTGTCCATTCATATTATTTAACCAATTATCAATTGATTGATCTGGAGGCATTTTCAAAACACAATATCTGAAATTAAAAAAAAAATCTACAGCATCTAAAACACCCACATATAGGAATAAACTGCATTTTTCATGAAAATATGGCAAGCATATACACATCCAGCTCACCCAACTCCTTGTGTTCTTAAGTTTATTTCACAGTTTATAAAGAAGTATAGATCAAGTAGTTTCCACATAAATTGGTTGCAATCAGTTCATTCAACCCTGTATAGCCAAGCATGATCAGCTTTCCAGAAGACTTCTGTGAACAGCTTCAAAGTTCTGATTAGATAGTATAGTGAACTCCTTATTTATTCAGTAATGAATTAAAGCAAAACATTCACAGAAATCAAAATACAGCATTCACAATGTTATAGCATAACGAGTTATCACTATAGTGGTCACATAGTTTACACCAAAGTGGCGGCATAGTTTAAAACACAGTACAATCATTGAGTAAGTCCTTAACTCAATCACCCTTAAGGAGTCTCGCCCCCTTAATGGATACAAAGTACAAAGGAAGGACAAAGTTCTCCACTTCTAGGTCACATTTTTTTTTTTTGCTTTTTGGAGGGCAATTGGGATTAAGTAACTTGCCCAAGGTCACACGGCTAGGTTTTTGTTTGTGTGAGTTAAGTGTCTGAGGCCAGATCCGAACTCAGGTCCTTCTGACTCCAGGGCCAGCTCTCTACTCACTGCGCCACCTAGCTGCCCCTAGGTCACATTTTCTTTATCTCTTAGTCAAAAAGTCTTCTTAATTGGAGATTAGTTTTCATTCATCCTTAATTCAATCATCCTGAAGAGTACAGGATATAGAGTACAAAGTCACCCATCCCTAAGCCACAGTAAATCACGATCTTATCAGTTTGCATTAATTACCCAGTGAGACATCTTTTCATCTTGGCTTGAGACTTGCTCTAAGCTTCTTTGGTTCCTCTTCCATGGTCCCAGCTCCTTCCTGAATCTACCCAACTGTCACCTGAGTTCAAAGGCAGATAATTCTCAGTTCCTTACCTAGCTCCTTGTGCAGTTCCTGTTCCGTATTGGAGCTCACAGTGTCTAGTCCACCTCCAGTCCTTCACATTTTCTGTTTCTGGGAAGACAAAGTTTAACAAAGTTACAGTAACATTCATGCACATTGCTGGCATCCCCATCAATTCACTTTCTGATTGTGAAATAAACATAGACCCAAAGACTAGATATGAGGAAGTAACAGAAATCATTAGTATAGTCCCAGGATGTCTGAAAATGTCAGTAAGTACCTCCTCGAGGATTTCTATAAACATAAATCAAGAAAATCCTCTTTCAGAGCTTCTGAACCAACAGTAAGGTCCCAGGGCTCTTCCAATGTTCTCCATCAAAAGACAAATCTGATAAAGTAACCCCAAAACAGAGAGATAAAGTACTGGTACCACTACCAAGATTCCTCCCAGTTCTCCTCTCTTTTCGTTTTTCAATTCACTTCTCATTTCTTCTCAATTCTCAGTTTGTTCTCAGTTCTCTGTTGTCTGTTCTGCCACCACAAGTTCTGTGATCCATTCTGTTATCAATTCATAGAAGTTCTCAGAAGTTTTCAGGATCCTAGCAGTTCTCTTTCTCTCAGCAATTCTGATTCTCTAGCTTGTGCTTTTCCTTATAGATGGTATTAGTTCCTCCCTGTTCTTCCCCTTCCTGCTACATCAGCAACTTCCTTCCACTGTGGGATTAGCAAATTATGTATCTTAATACTCGATACAATCATGAACTGAAAAAAGGTGCTAAGTACCTATTTGATTGATAATACAAGGGGCAGAGAAGATCTTCAAATCCCATTACCTTTACAGAACCAAACTGGGAAGCCCTGAGTTCCAGAGGGCAAAGGGATTTTATTTCACATATTTTACTCTTAAATTCCTCAAAAATAAACTACTGCCTGAGCCAGGAACACTGTCTTGTGGAATGTACTTTCTCAAGCACATTGAAGATGCTCCAAATAACCTCTACTTATAGTATTTAGGGACAAAGTTTGGTGTCTCAGTGAAGAGTTGTAAAATACATTTTTGGTTGATTCTTAGTCTTCAGCATACAGGAACTTTCTGCTACTTATCCAGACCCACTCACAATCATGTAAATAATAGACAAAAGTAATGGGGAAAACCAGACACACTCTCTATAAGTCAACCCTTGTAACAAATTTTTATTGGAAAAAAAAGTCAATAGATTTAAAAACCTACTTTTCAAGATCCATGCAGTTTTTTTCTTTATTTTGTTATTCTTAATAGTGATGATACCTCATGTTTATGTGCCACTTTATAGTTACATAATGATTTCCTTACTAAAATTCTGTTAATATTTTAATTATTGCATAGGGGTAAGGGTACATGATTTGGATTCAAGTTATCTGAATTTAAATCCTGGATTTTCCACTTACTACCTGTATGGACATGGGCAGGTAAATTAACTATTGTAGACCTTAGTGCCTCATCTATAAAATAATGAAGTTGAATCATGCAACCTCTAAGTTCTCTTCTAGTTTTAAACCTATGAACCCATTTCATAGATAAGGAAACTGAGAATTAGAGAAACTAAATGACTTTGAAAAAACTGTCATTTATAGAGTAGACTTAGAGGTTTTCAAAACACCTTATATATGGTATTTCAATTCAAGATCATGACAACTATGTGATAGGTATTTCAGGTATTATTATCCTCATTTCACAAGTAAGGAAGATGATATATAAATGACTTACATGATTTGCCTAAGATTATATAGGTGGGAATATCAATCAGAATATGAATTCAAGGGCAGAGCCAAGATGGTGCAGTAAAAATAGGACCTCCATGTAGCTCTGGCTCCCAGCACCTCCAATACATGTAAAAAAATTACTCTAAACAAATTTTAGAGCCACACAACCCACAAAGTGACAAAGAGAAACAAATTTCCTGCCAAAGGCAGCCTAGGAGGCCAACAGGAGGCGTCTATCACAATAGGATGGGAGCTGAACACAGTACCACAGGAACCATGCTCTTCTGGCCCTGGGGGGAACCTGACCAGCAGCTGCCAGAGCAAACTTCAGGAGAGTGAATCCCAAGCAGCTATGGCAGTTTCCAGGGTACCCAACCAATAAATGCCAAAAAGAAAGTAAAAGGTCTGTCCTAAACTCTGTTGGAACTTGGTGGCAAAGAGCATTCAGCCCCTGCCCCCATGGTGAGAAGTGGCAGAGTCATGGCAGCTGCAGCTGCTGCCTTGTGGCTGCCTCCAGAGATCCTGGCCTGCAGATTGCAGGGGGAGCAAGTGACCTTTTTAAAGGTAATCACTCTTGCTTTAACCTACTTGGATCTGTGTCACAATCTTGGGTAATGGTCCTGAGGTGTGTGTCCAGTGTGACAGAGCTTTCAGGGGCTACGGAGAGAGCACCTTCCTAATAGCTCCAGCAGCTGGGAAAACCCCAGCTATTTGGGACATAGCTTTCTGCAATCTGGAAACAGAGTTCTACAGCGGCAAAGTTCTCAAAAAGTCAAGTAATTGGCTGATAAGATGAACAACCAGAGGAAGCACAAACAAACCAGGGAATCCTTTTTGGGGTACAGAAAAGGATCAAAGTACGTAATGGGATGAAGGCAATGAAGTTAGAACTCCTGCATCAAAATATTCCAAGAAAAATATGACCTGGTTACAGGCCAGAGAGGAGATCAAGAAGGATTTTGAAAATTAAGTAAGAGAAGTGGAGGAAAAATTTGGAAGAGAAATGAAAATGGTGCAAAAAATTATGAAAATTGAGTCAACAGCCTGCTAAAGGACAACCAAAAAAATACTGAAGAGAAAACCGCCTTCAAAAATAGACTAACCCATATGGAAAGAGAGGCCCAAATAGTCAATGAAGAGAAAAATGCCACACACACAATATATTATAATTGTAATTTAATATATAATATATTATAATTATTATATATAATATATATATATATAATTGATCCAGATGTAGATAAACATATATAAGAGTATCTGTAAATATATAAACACATAAAGATTTATATAGTAAACATATAGGTGCTAAGCTGCCTTTTTCATGAATTTGATATAAAAAAGCACTCGGTAAAAATTAACTATCATATAAATGTGACTTATAATAAAAAATACAGGGGAGAAAAGTTTTTGGGTCCTATCTAGTAGATTTTCCTAATGTATTTATTTTTTCTCATACTTATATGCCTATGCATACACAGATGATAGACAAATTTATAAGTACATGATAGAAAAAGATAGATGATATAAAGTTGGACAGATCATTAAAGAGGAGGGAATTGCTGAAATAATACTTGGCATAGCATCAATTGAATATTTCATGAAGCTTCTTGAGTATTTCACATAATTGTGGAAATAAGACTGGGAATGCCATCTCTTTTTATTTTTTTTCCATTTTTTTAAACAAATGCTTTATTAACTTCTGTTTTACATCATTCATTTCTGCCAGATTTTGAGTTACAATCATTTTCCCGCTGTTATCCCCCTACCCAACCTCCCAGAATAGCAGTCCCACAAGACATTGTTTCCTCCAATCTGCTCTCTCCCATGCATTCTCCCATACCCCCTTCGACTTTTCCATTAGAGGAAGGTGGATCTTTGTGTCCCAATGCCTGCACATCTTATCTCCCAATTATAAGCAAAAGAGTATTAATAATAGTATTTATATATATTTGAAACATTTAATGTTAAGACTTCGAATTTCACATCCATTTCCTTCCTCCCTTGTCACCCATTCCCTCTGGGGAGATAAGTAATTCAGTGTATGTTGTACATGTCTAGCAATGCAAAACATTATCATAGTAGATATATTGTACAAGGCTGCTTATAATTCCCTCCCACTCATCCCACCACCCACCTGGTCCATTCCCTACATGATCCTGTCCCTCTTCTATACTGGGTACTTCCAACCTCCCCTCCCCACAAGGATGCCCTCCCATCCATCATCCCTCCTCTCATCCCCCTTCCCCCTATTCTGCTGCAGGTTTAGATATCCCATTTAGTATGTATGTCATTTTCTCCCTGAACCAAATTCAGTGAGAATGTGGCTTTGCCTTTTTTGCCTTCCTTTTCTCCCCCACCCTTGCAACCACTTCCCCTTGCTTCTTCTACATGAGATAGTTTACCCTACCCTGTCTCTCCCCATCTCCTCTTGCCACTTTCCTCTCTCACCTCATAATTTCATCCCTTGAGTATTCTCCCTTCCCAACAAATTCAACCTATGCCGTCTATCCATATATAACTGTAACCATATACACATGCATTCACACATGTATTCATGTGAACATACACCCTTCTTCCATTATTTTCATAGTGAGAAAGATATCATCAGTCACAGTTATTGCTTTTCCATATAGGAATGTAAATAGTTCAACTTTGATAAGTTCCTTTCGATTTCTTTTCCCTGATTACCTTATCAAGCATCTCTTGCTTCTTGTGTCTGGATGTCAAATTTTCTATTCAACTCTGTTTTTTTCCTCAAGAATGCTTGAAAGTCCTCTATTCCACTGAATGACCATATTTTCTCCTGAAACAAAATACTCAGTTTTGCTGGGTAGGTGACCCTTGGGTTCATTCCCAGCTCTTTTGCCCTCTGGAATATCATATTCCATTCCCATCGATCCCTCAGTGTAGAAGCTGCCAGGTCCTGGGCTATTCTGATTGTGTTTCCACAATATTGAAATTATTTCTTCCTGGCTGCTTGGAGTATTTTCTCCTTGATCTGGGGATTCTGGAACCTGCTATAATATTCCTGGGAGTTTTCTTTTGGGTATCTTTTTCAGGAGGTGATCTGTGGATTCTTTCAACCTCTATTTTGCCCTCTGGATCTAAAACATCAGGGCAGTTTTCCTTGAGAATTTCTTGAAGGGTGATTTCTAGGTTCTTTCTTTGATCATGGCTTTCAGGTAGTCCAATAATTTTTAAATTGTCTCTCCTGGATCTATTTTCCAGCTCAGTGGTTTTCCCATGAGATATTTCACAATGCCTTCTAATCATTCATTTGTTTGGATCTGCTTAACAGCATCTTGATTTCTCAAAAAGGCATTAGCTTCCATTTGCTCCAGTCTAACTCTGAAGGAATGAATCTCCTCAGTGAACTTCTTTTTTTGTTTGTTTGTTTTTTGGAGGGCAATTGGGGTTAAGTAACTTGCCCAAGGTCACACGGCTAGGTTTTTGTTTGTGTGTGCATTAAGTATCTGAGGCCGGATATGAACTCAGGTCCTTCTGATTCCAGGGCCGACACTCTACTCACTGAGCCACCTAGCTGCCCCTCTCAGTGAACTTTTCATATTCTTTTTCCATCTGGCAAATTCGACTTTTTAAGGCATTCTTCTCCTCATTGCTCTTTTGGGCCTCCTTTGCCATTTGAGTCAGTCTATTTTTAAGGTGTTGTTTTCCTCAGTCAGGCTGTTGACCCTCATTTCATACTTTTCCTGCATCCTTCTCATTCCTCTTTCCAATTTTTCCTCCACTTCTCTTATTTGATTTTTAAAGTCCTTCTTAAGGTCCTCTATGGCCTGCAACCCGCTCATGTTTTCCCCTGGGGCTTTTGGAGCAGGACTTCTGACCTCACAGTCCTTTTCCTGCTCTATGCCCCCAAAATAGGAGTCTAGGGTTGCATTTTTCTGTTTCCTTTGCCTTGGCATATTTCCACTTAATTACTTGACTTTTGGGCTTGTTGTCACACTATGGCTTTAAGGCCAGATAGAGCAATTTTCATCCTGAATGTGTGGGGGGCAACTTCCGTTTCTGGTAAGCTGGAAACCCACCCACAACCTCCCCCCCCCAGATCACAATCTAGATCCAGGGAGGTTAAACAAGAGCAATTACCCCCCAAGACTGATCGCTGGATCTCCCTACAATTAGTAGGCCAGGAGCTGGAGCTGCCTCTGAAAACAACAAAATGGCGTGTCTCCTCAGCTGCTTCTAGCCCCCAGGGGAGTGAGCTGACGCATTCTCCAAATACTGGTCCCAAAATCCATAGGACACTAACCTCTTACTTTGTCCTAGGCATGTCTGTGTTGATAATTCTGGAGTTGACACAGCTCCTGGTATTCTGGGGTCTCTCTAGCCGGCTGCTGGCCCTGCCGCCCTGGGGCTAAAACCTCATATCACGCGGACCTGGGCTTGTCTTGGTGCTGGGCTTGGCTTGGTGTGCTGCCGGCTCCCAGAGTGCTGTGCTGGTTCTTCCTACAGGGCTGCTGGGCTGTCCTCAGCGGGAGGTTAGCTTCTATGTGTCGTTCTGTGCGTGCTGGGGCTCCAGAAGTTGTTCAGAGTCCCCTTTTACATAGTTTGGGGGGAATATGGGGGCAGAGTGGCTTGGATGAGCTGTTTCTACTCCGCCATCTTGGCTCCGCCCATGCCATCTCTTTTTAACAGAGAAGTGAACAGTGAAATGGGAAGGTTAACTGATTTGTTCACCATCACAGGATGTTATTGGTTGAGCAAATAAAGCACTGATAGCCTTTAAGTTTTCAATCTGTTGCTTAGCTACTGACCCACCAAAGCTCCCAATTGGCTTGAATGAAAAGTATGCTATAGGATTTTTTTTTTTGCTTTTTTGGAGGGCAATTGGGGTTAAGTAACTTGCCCAAGGTCACACGGCTAAGTATTGTTTGTGTGTGCGTTAAGTGTCTGAGGTCTGATCTGAACTCAGGTCCTTCTGACTCCAGGGCCAACGCTCTACTCACCGTGCCACCTAGCCACCCCATGCTATAGGATTTTTAGACTTAAAGTAAAGCCATATCTATGACATGAAAATAAAAGGTGAAAATGTGTATGTGGGATGGGGGGAAATGTGTCAACCAATAATTTTGTCTAAACAAAACCAACATGGCTGAATTTTTTCATGTCATTTTTTTCTCTATAAACATATTCAATTAGATTATTTCTGGGGAATTGTGTTTATCTTCATAATTCCTATATTCTAACTAAAATGCACCCCCTTTTTTCTTTTTAATGAAAAATTTCTAGTGATGCTGAATGACTTTAGGTAATTAAATATTAAGGTTGCTAACAAAGTGAAACTACACATGGTTGCCCAAGGTCACTGAAGAGGTACATAGTGAACTGGAGAAAGCTACAATGCATCACAACAAAGGAATTATGAAAGAGAATCTATGAAATATTGCTACCAAAGAATTATATTCTCCAGTGGAAATATAGACTGTTTCTGAGCAAGCAATAGCTGATAATATAGTTGTCATGCTCTACTGATATGTTATTAATGCCAGAGGAGCTTGAAAAAGGCACTCAGCACATGGGGAAGACCATTTGGAGTGAAGTGATGGTGAGACATGAACATGGTAAGTGGGTAGAAATGAATAGATTGCCATCTCCATGGTTAGTGGGATAACCCTACATTGATTCATAGATCTTCTGGAATATATTGAATTAATTAATTATTTTGTACCCACATAGATAGGTCTAGCACACAACAGGGCATACAAAATAACTATACTGAAAGCTACGTATTAAATATGAATACACATAGAATGAATAAGAAAAAAAACATTGTATGAATTTAGTATATGGCTATGTTCCAGAGAAAAAATATGCCACTCAGATCATATTCCTTAATGTTGAATACATGAGACAAATTTATCCATTTTCAAACTGTAGCAGCGCTGACCTAATTAATTGACATTTAAATTGATATAACTGTTTAGAGTTAGAGAAAAGGAAAAAGTTTCAGGAATACATGAGTTCAAATCTGACATGAAATATTTTCTAGCTATACTGGGCAAGGCTTTTAACCATTTTCAGCCTCATTTTTCACATCTGTAAAGTGCAGGTAATAATAGCACCTATTTCCCAGGGTTTTTATGAAGATACCATATTTGTAAAGCATTTCAGAAACCCTAACTTTCACTAATTATTATTATAAGTTTTATAAGATATATAGCTTATCCAATAATATCCTTTTATAACATCGCCAGGCAAAATGAGAGACCTACAGTATGAAAGATTATAAAGGAAATTATGAATTTTCACTTTCGATAATATATGCATGAGTATAAACACATACATATGTAGATAGATACAAACACACACACACACACACACACACACATATATATATATATATATATACATATACATATATACATACATAAAAATGGGTAATGTAATCACTATGTAAGGCCATAGAGGAGCTCAAAAAGGATTTTGAAAATCTAGTAAGAAAAGTAGAGTAAAAAGTGGGAAGAGAAGTGAGAATGATGCAAGAAAATCATGAAAAATGAGTCAACAGCCAGACTTAAGAAAGTAACATTTTAAAAAATAGACTACTAGAGGTACAAAAAGCCTATGAGGCAAAGAATGCCTTATAAAGCAAATTGGTGAGATGGAAAAGGAATTTCAAAAATTCACTGAAGAGAATAATTCCTTCAAAATTAGATTAGAGCAAATGGAAGCTAATAACTTTATGAGAAATCAAGATATTATAAAACAGATCCAAATAAATGAGAAATAGAAGGCAAGGTAAACTATCTCATTGGAAAAACCACTGATCTGGAAAATAGATCCAGGACAGATAATTTAAAAATCACTGTTCTCCCTGAAAACCATAATGAAAAAAAGAACCTAGACATCATCTTTCAAAAAATTCTCAAGGAAAATTGCCCTGATATTCTACAACTGGGGGCAAAATACAAATTGAAAGAATTCACCAATCGCCTCTTGGAAAAGATCTGAAAAAGAAAACTCATAGAAATATTATAACCAAATCCCAGAATTCCCCGGTCAAGGAGAAAATATTACAAGCAGTCAGTAAGAAACAATTTGTGTACTGGGGAAATACAATCAGTTTAACACAATATATAGCAGCCTCTATATTAAGGAAGTGAAGGGCTTGGAATATGATATTCCAAGGAGCTAGGATTAAAAGCAAAAATCACCTTCCCAGCAAAACTTAGTATAATATTTAAGAGGAATATATGGTTGTTCAATGAAATAGAGGACTTTCAAGCATTCTTAATGAAAAGACCAGGGCTAAAAAGAAAATTTGACTTTCAGATACAAGAAGCAAGAGAAATATGAGAAGGTAAACAGGAAAAATAAATCATAAGGACTTTATTAAAGATGAACACTTTATATTCTCACATGGAAAAATAATAATAGTAACTCATGAGACTTTTTTCAGTATGAGGAAAGTTGAAGGGAATATATAGGTATATGTGTGTATGCATCCATATACGTATTTATTGGGGTGTATATGCACATATATATATATGTATATATATATATACATATACACATATTTATATAAGTACATATATGTGCATGTATTTGTGTATTTGTTATATACATAGACAGAGGGCACAGTATGAGTTGAATATGTAGGGAAGATATCTAAAAAATAAAAGTAAGAGGTATAAGAGGAATATATTGGGATAAGGAGAAAAGGAGAGATAATTAGGGTATATTATCTCACATGAAAGAGGGAAGAGAAAATTGTTACAATGGAGGGGAAGAGAAGAAAGGTGAAAGGGAATGAGTCAACCTTACTCTCATTGGATTTGGCTTAAGGAGGGAATAACATACACAATCAATTGGGTATCCTACTCTACAGAAAAGTAGGGGGGAGGTGATAAGAAGAGAGGATAATAGAAGGGAGCTCAGATTGGGGTAGAAGTTAGTTATAAGCAAGCACTTTTGAAAAGGGACAGGGTAAAAAGAGAAAATAGAATAAATGGGGAGTGGAATAGAATGGAGAGAAATACAGTTAGTCCTTCACAATATAACTAGCATGGAAAAGTTTTGTGTTACTACACATGTGCAACCAATATTAAATTGGTTGTCTTCCTAGTGGGGGTGGGTGAGGAGGGAAGAAGAGAAAGAATCTAGAAATCAAAGTTTTAAAACAAATGTTAAATTGTTTTTACATGCAACTGGGAAATAGTTTATACAGGAAATATGGTATAGAAATTCATATTGTCATACAAGAAAGTAAAGGGAGGGTGGGGGACAACTTAAGAGAGAATAGAGTGGAGGAAGGGGTGTTCAGTATGCTTGCTATATTGGGATGGGGTAGGGGAGAGATGGAGATTAAATTTGTAACTCAAAATCTTGTGGAAGTGAAAATTGAAAATTAAAAAATAAATTTATAAAAACAGAAAAGAGTGGCAAAATATAATCACTTTTGAATGCTATTTTTGAAGAATAATTTTAACTCTGTGCATATATTTCCTTCGCAAAACACACTATACAATTGTGTAACTATAAGTATTACATATACACACTATGTATGTATATATGAGTTGCATATGCAGGAATATACATATACATATATGTGTATTGTAAACACACAATGTTGGATAGTTAAAAAAAAACAACTACCTTAATCCTAAAATTCACGGAAAAATCAAAGTAGAGATAGCTTTTTATGAATGTATTTTAAGTAAGTTTTCCTTTTGAATTTTTACTTTCTTATATAAGCAGATCAACGATCTTAAGCTTTCTCTTTTTCAATATGCATATTGTATATTCTAGCTACAAACATAAGTAGTAGAAAAGAATGACAAAGGCAAGGAATGTTGCCCAGATTATAAAATGTACATCTAGGCAATGAAAACTCATTAAAATATGTCATGAGCTTGATGTTTTATCAATCAAAATTTAAGATACGTAGTCAGAAAATAAAACCTGTATGTGTCTCTTTTTAAAGAAAATCATCACATTCACTTTCAGTTAAAATTAAATGGGAGAATTATAACATATCTTCACTATACTGTACCATTTGAAACATCAATGGCAAGTGAGGTTGTGTACTACTAGGAATGCTTAATTGAACTTTCTTCTTATTTCCAAGAAATTGATGGTTTCTATTGCTCTCTCTCCATTTGTATACTGCTTTCTTATGGTCTGCTTGACTGTATTTCAGAGTTTGGTCACTCTAAAACTTTATCTCTCCTGGAGTCAAATGACATAAAAATAAAAAGAAGCTGTTTCTTAGAGTCCTCCGTGAGGATTTAAAGTTTGAGAGAAATAAGAGGACAGTATAATAGTAGAACTATCCTTTAGGGAGTGGAGACAAGCAGAAACTTGGTGTGGACTCCTCCAATCACTTCCAATACATTTTAAAAAATCACTGTAAACAAACTTTAGAGCTACAGAACCCACAAAGTAACAGAGAGAAACACATTTCCCACTGAAGAAGGCCCAGCAGGTGGACAATAAGGGTCTATCACACAGGACTGGGATCCAAGGGAAGTCTGGCATGAGCTATGTGGTTACAGCTACAGGGCAGCCCTGACCAGTGGCACCAGAGCAGACTTCAGGAGAGAGAATCATCAGTAGATGTGGTAGTTTCCAGACTTCTCAACCCATAAGCACCAAAGACAAGTTAAAAGGTCAGTGGGGAACTCTGTTGGAACAGGGGAGATTGAGGAGAATTGTGTGGGCCTTGCGCCTGGGGCAAGAAGCAGCAGAGATACTGTAGCCATTAAGCCTCTGCTGTGTGGATGCTTCCAGAGGTCCTGGCCTGCAGACTGTAGGGAGACCAAGTCAGAACTCCTTAATCAAAAGTCTCCAAGAAAAATATGAATTGGTTCCAGCTCCGTGGGCGGACTCAAGAAGGATTTTTCTCAAATAAGAGAAGTGGAGGAAAAATTGGGAACCGAAATGAGAATGATGCAAGGAAATAATGAAAAGACAGTCAATAGCCTACTAAAGGAAACCCACAAATACACTGAAGAAAATAACACCTTAAAATATAATAACTCAAATGTAAAAAGAGGCCCAAAAGGACAATGGGAGAAGAATGCCTTGAAAAACCAATTTCTCTAGACAGAAAAAGAATTTCAAAAATTCACTGAAGAGAATTACTCCTTCAAAATTAGGTTGGAGCAATTAGAAGCTAATGATGTTATGAGAACCCAAGATACTATAAAATAGATCCAAACAAATGAAAAATAGAAGGCAATGTGAACTGTCTCACTGGAAAAAGCACTGACTTGGAAAATAGGAGAAATAATTTTAAAATTACTGTTCTGCCTGAAAGGCATGATCAAAAAAAGAGCTTAGACACCTTCTTTTAAGAAATTGTCAAGCAAAATTGTCCTGATATTCTAGAACCAGAGGGCAAAATAGAAATTGGAAGAATTCACTGATCACCTCTTGAAAAAAGATCCCCAAAAGAAAACTCCTAGGAATATTATAGCTAAATTTCACAGTTCCCAGGTCAAGGAGAAAATACTGCAAACAGTCAGGAAAAAAACAATTTGAGTATTGCGGAAACACAATCAGGATAACACAAGACCTAGCAGCTTTTGTGTTAAGGGATCAAAGAGCTTGGCATATGATAATCTGGAGGTCAAAAGAGCTAGGACTAAAACCAAACATCAGCTACCCAGCAAAACTAAGTATAATGCTAAAGGGAAAAATATGGTCATTCAATGAAATAGAGGACTTTCAAGCATTATTGATGAAAAAACCTGAGGTGAACAGAAACTTTGACTTTCCAATACAAGAAGCAAAAGAAGCATAAGAAGGTAAACAGGAAAAAGAAATCATAAGGAACTTATTAAAGTTGAACTATTTACATTCCTACATGGAAAAACAATAATTGTAATTCACAAGATTTTTCTCAGTATGAGGAGAGTTGAAGGATATCCACACACACACACACACACACACACACACACACACACACATACACATATATGTATATATTTATATATATTTATACATACGTATATATATTTCTACATACATATATTTAAACACACACACACATATATATATGTATTGGTGGGTGTATGTGTATATAAATATGTATGATACTGTGGCCATATGTATATTCATGTATACATAGACAGAGCACACAGAACAAGTTGATTATGAAGGAACGATATCTAAAATAAACATGAGGTGTGGGAGGAATTTATTCGGAGAAGGAGAAAGGGTGAGATAGATTAGGGTAAATTATCTTATATAAAAGAGGCAAGAGAACACTGTTACAATGTAGGGGAAGAGCAGGAAGGTGAAAGGGAGTGGGACAAGTTGTGTCTTATTGAATTTGTCTTAAGGAGGGAATAACATACACACCGAATTGGGTATCTTACCCTATAGGAAAATAAGGTGGTAGGGGATAAGAGGGGGGATGATAGAAGGGAGGGCTTATTGGGGGAGAGGATAGTTAGAAGCAAACATTTTTGAAAAGGGATAGGCTCAAAGGAGAAAATAGAGTAAATGGGGTGTGGGATATTATGGAGGGAAATATAGTTAGTCTTTCATTTTTGCCTGCATCATAATGGGCACAGTCGTAACTTAGAAGTGTGGAATGATGGACACGAGCCAGGTGGGATCTATCATAGCAGTTCAGATTTATTAATCAGAGGGCAGAGTTTATATGATGAATGTAGAGCAATTATCTCTTAGACTCCCATCAGAACATGTTTAATGTCCTTATTAATTGACATATATCTGTATGTTTTAACATCCTTGTTGCCTTCCATGCATCTATGTCTGGGTCACTGCTTGGTTATCATGTCCTAAACTCCTGTAAGTAAGGAAGAGATGGTGATCCAATCTTAAGACCCAATATAGCCTTAATATGGAGCTGGCTTGGGAGAAATCCTGGACCAGAGTTTTCCCATGTATGGATCAGGTCAGAGACTGGCCCTCAACATTTCACAATATAACTACTATGGAAATGATTTGGGTAACTACACATGTACAACTTATATTGAATTGCTTTTCTTCCTAGTGCGGTTGGGTGAGGAAGGAAGAAAAAAACCTGGAATTCAAAGTTTTAAGAACAAATATTAAAAAATTTGTTTTTTACAGGCAACTGGGTAATAAGATATACAGATATTAGGGTATAAAAATCCATCTTGCCCTACTAGAAAGTTAGGGGAGATGGGAGAGGATATAAGAAAAAAAACATTCAAGGAAGGGGTATTTAATAGGCTTGCTATTTTTAGGTGCAGTGTAGCAGAAAGGCAGGGAGAAAAAATTAGAAATCAAAATCTTGTTGAAATGAATGTTGAAAACTAAAAATAAATAAATTTTATTAAAAAAAACTATGCTTTGTAGAGTCTGGAGTTATTGAAAGAAATCTTAGATAATTAAATAGTCCCAAACTGGATAATTCAGTGGACATGTATACTTTCAAGTTTCCTGTAAGAATCTGAAGCAGCATAGTATGGTGGGTAGTTGTCCTCAAACCCAAGAAGAGTGAGCTTCAAATACTGGCTCTGACAAGTCACTGAACCTCTCCTAGATTTCTCTAGTAGGCAGCTCTACCAGACAGTGAGTTGCAGAAAAAGTGCTACCTTTTCAGTAGAGTTTCCTCATTTGGTTGTTTTAATAGAGAACAAATTCCCAAAACTTGAAATAAATTTAGAAAAAAAACTTTATTAGATCATGTGGAAAATGAAAGCCCCCCCCCCCCCCCGCCAAGATGTGATACCTGTCTTGAGTCTTAGTAAGGCAAAAGGCCATTTACCTGATTGGCCTCACAAGCAAGAGTTAGTTTCCAGAGAAGCATTCATTTGAGATGTTTATCATTAAGTAAGTATAAACATTTAATTTAATTTGGGAAACCCAAAATATAACCTTTGGGTGGACTCCAAATAAGAACTAGGGCAAGTCACTTTGTTCCTATTTGCTTCAGTTCCTCATTTGTAAAATGGAGACTCACTAGAGAAAGAAAAGGCAAACCACTCAAGTATCATTGATAAGAAAATCTAATAGACTTTGTCACATAGTGACAAATGTGGCAGCTATGAGGCACTATGGATAGAATGCTGTGCTTGGAGTCAGAAAGTCTCATTTTTTTGTGAATTCAAATCTATCACTGGCAATTACTAGCTGTATGACCCTGAGCAAGTCATCTAATCCTGTTTGCCTGAGTTTCTTCATCTACAAAATGAGCTGGAGAAGGAAATAGGAAATGACTCCATTATCTTTGCCAAGAAAACTCCAAATGGGGTCATGAAGAGTTGGACACAACTGAACAACCACAACAGAACAAGACAGAACCAATTCAAAATAAGTATTAGGTGGCATCTAAGCATTTCTTAGAGACATCTAATTTCACTTTAATATCTCTGAGATCAGCCTGAATTCTCTGATAAGCTTTTGAGTTAGACAATTTTTATTTATATAAAGCTAGGTCCAAACTGCATTAATTAATAATTTTTCCAAGCAATATAATCAAATATTTCCCACAGGTGGTTTCCCTAGATCAATGAAATCAAAGTTCTAGTCCCTAGACCTTTGCTAAGAACTGTAGCAGTCAATTGTATTGATACATTCCATTGTAAAAATGAGGTAGCAAAACTGTAATGGAATGTGTTTCCTTACTGAGATAAACACAAGTGATCAAGAACTTAATAAAAGTGAACAAATATTTTTAGTGTTTCATAATTCAGAGGCAAGGTTTTTAAAATAATTTTATTATGATTTATACAATTATATTAGTGACATAAATGCAGTTGAATATCAATAAACATCAGAATAAGATTTCAGTATCCTTTCAAAAGAGAAGAGGAAAGCTGAACTCCATGGAAAGATAATCCCTTATTTAACAAGATTCTAATTTTGTTTCTACCAAATATTTCTGTATTCTGACTTCCTATAATAAATCAGTCTTTTGTTTCTGATACTATCTATATTATTTCATTAGTATAATTAAGAGTGATTCTTTTTAAACCTCTAATTTAAATATGGTGCTATAATTCCAGAAGGACAGAGTTGCTACAACCTCAATGACAGTTCACATTTTTTTCTATTTTCTCTTTTGGAAAGAGTATTTTTTCCACTTATATGTAAAGATAGTTTTCAGCATTCATTTTTATAAAATTTTGAGTTCCAAATTTGTTTCTCTTTTCCTCCCTCCTATACTCACTCCCCAAGTAGGCAACCTAATAGAGGATACACATGTGTAGTCATATAATCATTTCCACTTTAGTCATATTATAAAAGAAGAAACAAAACAATAGGGAAAAAGCCACAAAAAAGGCTGACCCATGGAAAGCTTATCAGCTTCCTTAACAAGAAGTCCATTGCATAGACGGCCCAGAGGCAAGGGGGCCAGCCAGCAACCATTAAAGCTAGACTTTTGGAAAGATAGGTGATGGCCAGGTGAAAGCAAAAAGGGGTTGACTAGTGGGGGCCAGGGGAGCAGCCATGTTAACTGGCTGGATGCAATGTGAAGGTGTAATGGAAATGCAAATTTAAAGATCTTCCCTGCCCCTAGGCCCTTTGATAGGCTTAAGAGACTCTGAGAACCTTCCTTGAATTGAAAATACACTCTGCCCCTTAATAGGCTGAATGTGGTCACATGGAGCTTGTGCCAGGAGGCTTGCTTTTCAGGAATGCCTACACCTTGATGCTGTGTGATTGGGCAGTGGGTCAAGAGGGTTGTTACATTCTCTCACCCAGGAGAATGCTATATAATCCCTGGTGTGAGGCTTTCCTTTGGTGCTCACTTTGAGAAGTGTTATGTTATTTGACCAGATGAGACTCTGGAAGTCTTTGGGAGCCTCCTGGCTTTGAAAACCCAGATGCTGATGATTCCTTCTCTGATAACTGTGATTTGGTATTGATGTAATGGTTGGACAATTTGGAAGCCTGTCTGCTTGATCTGTTTTATTTCTCTGTCTTGTAAGTTCTGTTTCTATACTTTGAAGTTGGGGTGCTGACCTTTTCCCCCTGAACTAGGTAAATGATATATGTTTGATTGATTAAAGTAAGCTTGTTAACCCATTTTGAGGTGCTTTCCTTTAGAAAAGCAGATCTAAGAACCTGTATTGGAAGCCACCCTGGGGATATTGGGGTGCTTGCCGCTACAGAAGTGAAAGGAACCTAAGGCATTCTAGTGAGAAAATCCCCGGCCCCATGAATCAGTGAATGCTAGACCCACTAGAGAGTGGCAGACTTTTTTTTTACTTTTCTTTTCCGGGGACATTAATTTTTCTAATGGTTTAATTCCTTACAGTAGGTGCATTGGTCCCTCTCAAGAGGGGAGCAGGCACCGTGTGGTGTGGCACCAACTTGGGTACCTTGTTTGGGAGTCTGCTTAATATGCACCCCAGGGGGAGTTTTTGATGTACTGACATAACCTCCCATGTTCTAGGATGAAAAGACAGACAAACAGTATAGTCTTATAAACAAATATATCTTCCTAGTGGAAATCAGAAAAGCTACCTTGAAGGTGCTTATCTGGTACCTGCTTTGCAGAATAAAAATGGGGAGGCTTTAAGCAAATGAGCTCAAGACAAAAACTTTATGAACACAGAATGGACAGGACACATAAAAAGACAGACAGATAATAGTCCTTACAGCTTGTTTACCTCCCACAGATTCTGAATGGGAAGAAAATGGGCTCAAGTGAATATAGGACACATAAAAAGACAGACACGAGGACATTAACCAGATAATAAAACCACTTATGGGCAAGAGGGACAACATCTTGAGCTTTGCCCAGGGAGGAGATGCACCCTCCACAAGAGGCTATGTCTATCTCTCCCCCCTCCAGAAAATAGAACAAGACTTTACTCACCCCCAAACTGGAGGTCCTGTATCCAGGAAAAGGCCAAATGAGGAGCAAATTGAAGTCAGAAGGCAAGTGCAATCTTTTACATATCCTAATAAAAAAATGAAAATAGTATGCTGTGATCTTATTTCGGACTTCATAGTTCTTTATCTGGATGTGGATAGAAATTTCCATTATGATTCTTTTGGGAATTGTCTTGGAATCATTGCATTACTGAGAAGAGCCAAGTCAACATTGTTGATCATTAAACAGTGTTGTTGTTAATGTGTACTATTTTCTCCTGGTTCTGCTCACTTCACTTAGCATCAGTTTATGTAACTCCAGAGTTTTCTGAAATATGCCTGCTCATCATTTCTTATAATATAAAAGTATTCCATGGGGCAGAGCCAAGATGGTGGAGTAGAAACAGCTCATCCAAGCCACTCTGCCCCCATATTCCCCCCAAACTATGTAAAAGGGGACTCTGAACAACTTCTGGAGGCCCAGCACCCACAGAACGACACAGAGAAGCTAAACTCCCGCTGAGGACAGCCCAGCAGCCCTGCAGGAAGGACCAGCGCAGTGGTCTGGGACCTGGCAGCGTGCAGCATGCAGAGCGCAGGAGCCGAGCCGAGCCCAGGTCCTCATGAGCCTAGGTTTTAGCCCCAGGGTGGCAAGGCCAGCAGCCGGCTGGAGGAACCCCAGAACACTAGGAGCTGTGGCGATTCCAGAATTATCAACATAGACATTACTAGGACAAAGTAAGAGGTTAGTGTCCTATGGACTTTGGGACCTGTATTTGAGGAATGCATCAGCTCCCTCCCCTGGGGGCTAGAAGCCGCTGAGGAGACACGCCATTTTGTAGTTTTCAGAGGCAGCTCCCGCTCCCAGCCTGCAAATTTGTAGGGAGATCCAGCGATCAGTCTTGGGGGGTAATCGCTCTTGCTTTAAGCTCCCTGGATCTGGATTGTGATCTAGGGTGGAAGTTGTGGGTGGGTTTACAGCTTGCCAGAAACAGAAGTTGCCCCCCACACGTTCGGGAAGAAAATTCCTCTATCTGCCCTTAAAGCCATAGTGTGGCAACAAGCCCAAAAGTCAAGCAATTAAATGGCAACATGCCAAGGCAAAGGAAACAGAAAAATGCAACCCTAGACTCCTATTTTGGGGGCATAGAGCAGGAAAAGGACTGTGAGGTCAGAAGTCCTGCTCCAAAAGCCCCAGGGGAAGACATGAGTGGGTGGCAGGCCATAGAGGACCTTAAGAAGGACATTAAAAATCAAATAAGAGAAGTGGAGGAAAAATTGGAAAGAGAAATGAGAAGGATGCAGGAAAAGTATGAAATGAGGGTCAACAGCCTGACTGAGGAAAACAACACCTTAAAAAATAGACTAACTCAAATGGCAAAGGAGGCCCAAAAGGGCAATGAGGAGAAGAATGCCTTAAAAAGTCGAATTTGCCAGATGGAAAAAGAATCTCAAAAGTTCACTGAGGAGATTCATTCCTTCAGAGTTAGACTGGAGCAAATGGAAGCTAGTGACTTTATGAGAAATCAAGATGCTGTTAAGCAGATCCAAACAAATGAAAGATTAGAAGGCAATGTGAAATATCTCATGGGAAAAACCACTGACTTGGAGAATAGATCCAGGAGAGACAATTTAAAAATTATTGGACTACCTGAAAGCCATGATTAAGGAAAGAACCTAGAAATCACCCTTCAAGAAATTCTCAAGGAAAACTGCCCTGATGTTTTAGATACAGAGGGCAAAATAGAGGTTGAAAGAATCCACCGATCACCTCCTGAAAAAGATCCCAAAAAGAAAACTCCCAGAAATATTATAGCCAGGTTCCAGAATCCCCAGATCAAGGAGAAAATACTACAAGCGGCCAGGAAGAAACAATTTCAATATTGTGGAAACACAATCAGAATAGCCCAGGACCTGGCAGCTTCTACACTGAGGGATCGAAGGGCATGGAATATGATATTCCAGAGGGCAAAAGAACTGGGAATGAACCCAAGGGTCACCTACCCAGCAAAACTGAGTATTTTGTTTCAGGGGAAAATATGGTCATTCAGTGGAATAGAGGACTTTCAAGCATTCTTGAGGAAAAAACCAGAATTGAATACAAAATTTGACATCCAGACACAGGAAGGAAGAGATGCCTGAGAAGGTAATCGGGGAAAAGAGATCAAGGGGAACTTATCAAAGTTGAACTATTTACATTCCTATATGGAAAAGCAATAACTGTGACTGATGATATCTTTCTCACTATGAAAATAATGGAAGAAGGGTGTGTGGTCATGTGAATACATATGTGAATGTGTGTGTATATGGTTACAGTTATATATGGATAGAGGGCATAGGTTGAATTTGTTGGGAAGGGAGAATACTCAAGGGATGAAATTATGAGGTGAGAGAGGAAAGTGGCAAGAGGAGATGGGGAGAGACAGGGTAGGGTAAACTATCCCATGTAGAAGAAGCAGGGGGAAGTGGCTGCAAAGGAGGGGGAGAATAAGGAAGGCTAAAAAGGCAAAACCACATTCACATTGAATTTGGTTCAGGGAGAAAATGACATACATACTAAATGGGATATCTCAACCTGCAGCAGGATAGGGGGAAGGGGGATGAGAGGAGGGATGATGGATGGGAGGGCATCCTTGGGGTGAGGGGAGGTTGGAAGTACCCACTATAGAAGAGGGACAGGATCATGTAGGGAATGGACCAGGTTGGGGGTGGGATGAGTGGGAGGGAATTATAAGCAGCCTTGTACAATATATTTACTATGATAATGTTTTGCATAGCTAGTCATGTACAACATATACTGAATTACTTATCTCCCCAGAGGTAATGGGTGACAAGGGAGGAAGGAAATGGATCTGAAATTTGAGGTTGTAACATTAAATGTTTCAAATATATATAAATACTACTATTAATACTCTTTTGCTTGTAATAGGGAGATAAGATGTGCAGGCATTGGGACACAAAGATTCACCTTCCTTTAATGGAAAAGTCGATGGGGGTTTGGGAGAAGGTATGGGAGAGAGCAGATTGGAGGAAGCGGTATCTTCTGGGACTACTATTCTGGGAGGCTGGGTAGGGGAATAAGGAAGGGAAAATGTTTGTAACTCAAAATCTGGCAGAAATGAATGATGTAAAATAGAAGTTAATAAAGCATTTGTTTAAAAAAAATAATTATTATAGTTTGATTGGTATGGCATTGAATAAGTAAATTAATTTAGGTAGAATTGCCATTTTTATTGTATTAAATTGGCCTACTCACAAGCAACTGATGTTTTTTGCAATTATTTAGATCCAACTTTATTTTTGTGAAAAGTGTTTTGTAACTGTGTTCACATAATTTCTGGGTTTATTTTGGCAGGTGGACTCCCAACTATTTTATGATGTCTATAGTAATTTTAAATGGAATTTCTTTTTCTATCTCTTGGACTTTGTTAGAAATATACAGCAATGCCAGATATTTATGTGGGCTTATTTTATGTCATACAACTTTGCTACAGTTATTTATTATCTCAAGTAGTTTTTCACTTGAAATTCATTTGAAATTTCACTCTAGTTCTCTAGAGTTCTCTATGTATACCATCATAGCTTCTGCAAATAGTGATACCTTAGTTTTTTTTTTCTTTGCCTCTTCTAATTCCTTCAGTTTCTTTTTCTTCTGTTATTGCTAAAGCTAATATTTTGAGTACCTTGTATAACATTGGTGATAATGCACAACCTTGTTTCACCTTCAGTCTTATTGGAGATAGATCTAAGTTATCCCCCTTACATGTAATGCTTGCTAACAGTTTTAGGTATATGCTACTCATCATTCTGATAAAGGTTCCACTTATTCTTGTGTTCTCTAGTGTTTTCAATAGAAATGAGCATTGTATTTTGTCAAAAGCTTTTTTTTTAATCTATTGAGATAATCATATGGTTTATTTTAGTTTTGTCATTGATTTGATCAATTATCCAGATAGTTTCCTAATACTGAAGTAGCCTTGCATTACTGGTATAAATCTTACCTGATTAGAGTGTATTATTCTCATGATATGTTGCTGTAATATTTTTGCTAATATTTTACTTAAAATTTTGCATCTATATTCATGAGGGAAATTGTTCTATAGTTTTCTTTCTCTGTTTTGGCTCTTCCAGATTTAGGTATCAGTACCATATTTGTATCATAAAAAGTATTGGTAGGACTCCTTCTTCTCCAACTTTTCCATAGTCTATAAAGTATTATAATGATTTGTTCTTTAAAGGTTTGACTTTAAAGGTTTTTTAAAGGTTGACTTTACTTATAAATCCATCTGGCCCTGGAGATTTTTTCCTACGGAGTTCATTGATGTCTTTTTCAATTTTTTTTCTGAGTTGGGATTATTTAAGTAATTTACTTCCTCTTCAGTTAATCTGTGCAACTTATATTTTTGTAAATATTCATCCATTTCACTAAGGTTGTTAAGTTTATGGGCATACAAAATAGGCAAAATTTAGGCAAAATAATTCTTAATTATTGTTTTAATTTCCTCTTCATTGGAGGTAAATTCACCCTTTTCATTTTTGATACTGGTACTTTTCTTTCTTTTTTAAATCAATTTGACTAAAGGTTTAACTGTTTTATTGGGTTTTTCATAAATCTTCCAAGACATCATCAAGGAAAACTACCCCAATTTCCTAGAACCATTGGGTAAAATAGTCATCCAAAGAATCAACCAAACACCTTCTGAAAGAGATCCTAAATTGAAAACTCCAAGGAATATTGCA
The DNA here is from genome assembly GCA_011680675.1 of Gymnobelideus leadbeateri. NCBI lineage: Eukaryota > Metazoa > Chordata > Mammalia > Diprotodontia > Petauridae > Gymnobelideus > Gymnobelideus leadbeateri. The sequence continues at coordinate 78,501 of WOXC01007328.1, read as the reverse complement.
GCTAAATTCTAGAATTATCAGGTGAAGGGTAAAATTCTGTAAACAGTCAGAAAGGAATAATTGAAATATTGCAGAACTACAGTCAGTATCACAAAGGATTGCAGGAATCAATAATCACAAAGATTTAACATATCTTCATCAATGAGTTATGACTGACTAAACTTATTTCCTCTTTTGACAAGAATAGTAAACCAGCAAAGTAGGGAAATGTTGTGGATAGTTTGCTTTGATCTTAGTTCAGTTTTTGTAAGCAAAATTTTGGAGCATGGAACCAAGTTCTATAATAGATTCTGGTCTGTATACAACATGACAAATAGTAGCTTCTTTCTGAATTTCTAGAACTGGAAATAAGAATGTCTTTAAAAGGCCTTAGTCTGACTTTCCTCCTCACCTCTTTTGACTTCAGGTGACATTTTTCCTGCTATGAAACGAAACAATGAAGTATTGTATCATAACTAGAGGCCTTGGGCCTTCTCCTAATCTTAGTAAAATATGTGGATGACATATCTAATGTTTTTCTTGTGGAAATCAGAGAAGTGTACTGAACAATAGTTTAATGAATTAAAATTGGTCGATTTACCAGATTCAAAGTCATCATTAATTTTTCTTTGTCTGCTTAGAAGATATACAAAAGAGAATCCCTAGGGAACTTACCATGTCATGTATTTATTAATCATTTTAGTAGATGTATAGATAGTATATTTATAAGATTTACTGAAAATCTAGAGCTAAAAGGTATCATTGTGGTTTATCCTTCATTCTTGAAGAGGACCATGATATCAGGGAAATGATGACATGACTTGCATTTTACTTTGATTTGAATGAGGGAGGCTGAGCAAAGTTACACTCTTCACTTGCTCCTCCAGAGCCATCTGGGTCCAGTGGTAATATATCAAGAATACTTGAGATGACCCAGGATGCAATGGGAGATATTGGCCCTTTTAAGCTAAGGTCTTTTCAAGTTCCCACTCTGAGAGGGGTAACACCCATTCAATGAATAGGCCTCTTTAAGAAGTGAGTCAAGGGATGACCTCTAAAAAATAAAAATCAGATCTTCCAAGTTTGCTAATTACCTCTGTTTTAGTGGCCAAAAGCATTACTAAAACAGTCATTCTGAGCCAGGGGGGCCTGGGAAATAGACATTAAGTGATTCTTGGGCAGAGACCTATTGTCCAATCAATGAAAAACAGAGTAAATTAGGTTTAAGCCTTGGTCTTTGAGAAAGAAATCTAAGCAGTAAACCCCTAGTTAACTAGGATCCACCTGTTTCATGTCTTTATTAATCATTTCAATAGATGTATAGATAGTATATTTATCAGAGTTAATTGTAATCTACAGCTAAAAGGATACTGGATGAGATAATAACTTTAGTGTACTAGGTAGGTTAGGAAATTGAACTAAATGAAATGTAAAAGGGATAGTTGAATTTGGGTTCAAGAAATTTATTTCTCAAGATTATAAAATCAGAAATGGAAGCAACATTAGAGTTCATCTATTCCAGGGATGGGGAACTTGTGACCTGGAGGCCACGTGTCATGTTTTAATTCCTTGGGTATAGCTTTTTAACGGAGTCCACATTTTACAGAACAAATCCTTTTACTCAAGGGATTTGTTCTGTTAAGTTTGGATTCACTCAAAGTACCACATTTGAGGACCTAGAAGTCCAAAAGCCAGGAGGCTGCAGGTTCCCTATGCCTGATTCTAATTCAATGCCTTTATTTTACAGAGGAAGACACCAAAACCAAGAGATTTTGAGTGAATTTTTCAAGGTCACCTAGGTAGTGGTTGACAGGGCAGGGAATTGAATCCAGGTCCTGTATTTCTAAACCAGGCACTCCTTTTACATTATGAAGTTCAGATATTAGTACATTTGAGTTTTACAGCCAGTTTTTATTGTCCCTAGAGATCACTTGATTCAGTGGAAAGTGCAAGATATCAAATAGAGGACATGGTTTCACTTCCCGTATGTGATACTTTCTGTCTTACCTTGAGCAAGTTACTTAAATCTATCTGGACTTCAGGATCCTCTTATATAAAATGAAAGTTGTGTTAAGTTTCCTCCACTACCTCTTCCTATGCTATTACCCCTTTTTAAGATGAGAAAGATGAGACTTAAAAAGTCTTAGACTTATTTGTAGTCAAACAGCCTGTAAGAACCATGAGCAGGGCCTCAATACAAATCCAGAATTCTTTCAAATATACCCCCAACTCTTCTTTAACAGAAGCACTTACTTTTTATCTCCCTGAAAACAGACCATTTCTCCCTCACTATGTATATGGGAATAATAAATGTATACTTTATTGTTTACCTGGAATTCACCTGTCTAGGACTGTGTCTGACAAGCTGCCTGGTTAATCCTATCTAAATTTCTTCTGATTTGACGACCTCAGCCTTACTTGCCTGTGGTAAACCCTCTTCTCTGATTTCAGAATCTTGCTAATTACTCATTAACCTCACTAGACCATTCCAGTGCTCCTTGGAACAGTACTTTGATCCCCATTGAATGCTATATGATTTACCCTGACACAAATCACTAGCTGTCAAAATAGCAAATACAGAATACTCCCAAACTTCCACCAATAAAGGAAAATCTCTATGCCAGTTTCTTTTTATAAAGAAACTTTCTCTCAACCTCACAATAGCAACACACCAGTGAACTCTATTTCCTCTACCTTACCTTTATATAGAAATGGCACAGCTGCTTAAATACTGGCAACCTCATATTAACATCACATCTCACACACCCTTTATGTCTTTCTAGAACAAAAATACCTGTGGTAATCTAAGACCATGGAGCCAAATATTCATTAGATGTCATTCACTTCTCAGGATTAGCAGAGAACTGATCAATTACGGTGTCACATGTGTCATTTCTTGTTCAGTATATTTTAAAATTGAATATTTTTTCAAGCACAAAAATCATGGATTATTGTATTTTTCTTACTGTAATTTTCCCCTTTTCCCATTTCTTTCTGTTAAAAATGATATGACATATAAATAAGATCTCTATTATCCTCCGCATAAAATATTTAATTAACTAAATGCTAATAATCTCATTTGAGGATTCCCTAAGCTTATTTTCATCTTACTCCTTCACTGCTTACCTGCTTATTATCACTGAACTGGAGCAGGAAGGGATGATAAAATGTTAAAGTGATTACAGTTGTTTGTTTACTGGAGAAAATATAGATAGGCACTATATGTGTGATGGCACTTGTCTAGAGGAAAGTCCTAATGAGGAAATTACACCCTTTTCTCTGTAACTTATTGTCATAGAGAACTATAGTTACCTAGCCACTAAAATGGTAAGTGATATGAATACAAAAAGTTACCCAGGTCAGTGTCAGAAATAAGATTTGAACCCTGTTCTGCCTGGCTTCAACACCAGCTTTCTATCTAGTATTCCATGCTACATCTCTATTACTTGAGGTATTTTTTTTGAAACTGTAAAATTACAAAAGGTAAAAAGAGACTTCCTTCCAGATCTTCTGTGGAAAGAAGTAGCCTAGGATACCAAGTGGCTGCAGGACTTCATTAAAGTCCAGTGTTGATGCCTAATTATCCTTCCCACCCTGTCCCTTTTCAGGTTCTTTTTATGTGTTGTCCTCCCCCTTTAGATTGTAAGATTCTTCTTCTTTTTTTTTTTTAAAGCAATTGGGGTTAAGTAACTTTCTCAAGGTTACACGGCTAGTCATGTTTTATGTGTGGGTGCTCATTTTCTGAGGCCACTTTTGATCTCGGGTCATCCCAACTCCCAGGCCGTTGCTCTTACTCACTGCACCACCTAGCCGCCCCTAAATTGTAAGATTCTTGAGGGCAGGGACTGTTCATCTTTCTTGGTGCCCTTGCACTTAGCAGAGTGCCTATGATATACTATATGCTTAATAGATGTTTATTGACTGCCTGAGTAGTTATAGCAGGAAGAAATCTCAGGGATGATCTAGTTAAAACCCAGGGATAGCATTATAAAATGAGAAGAATACTGGGTTTTAAACCAGTGAAGATGCGTTTGAAATCTGATTCTGCTAACAGTTTGTCCTGGAGAAAGTGGATTAACTTCTTTGTGAATCATATTTTTCATCTGTAAATGAATGGATCATACTAGATGACCTTTGGAATCCCTTTTAGATCAGAATCCTGCTTTAAAATGAATATAATTATTTATTAGTATTTATAACAAATATTATTAAAATTTAATTTATTTCATTTACTTTTATCACAAACACAAAACATTTAAGCTAAAAATTGAAACTAATATACAAATCAACATAACCACTGACATTTTTACAACTAAGTATATATATATATATATATATATATATATATATATATATATATATATATATATATATATATATGTCAATGCATATGGTATCACAAAAAAAATAGTCGCTTAGCTCTCTATCAGAATTTGTTGATCAGTCATTCATATTCCTTTTTTCAATTAAAAAAGGGTATTTAAAGAACCATTGGTACCATCTGCTCTACTCCCCCCCAAAATCTATGACAGACTCTCCCACAAGGACCTTCAGAGTGCAAGAGAAAGTGGACTTAAGTTTAGAAAATACATGTGGCAGAGGGGTGACAGTTTTTAATGGCTAGATGTTCTCCCCTCCCACAATTGTGGATTCCTCAAGAATTTCTTTGTGTATCCCAAAAAGATCATAACAATGGGAAAAGGACTCACATGTTAAAAAAATTATTTATAGCAGCTCTTTTTGTGGCAGTCAAAAACTAGAAATTGAGGGAATACCCATCAATTGGTAAATGGATGAACAAGTTGTGGTATATGAATATAATGGAATACTATTTTACTATAAGCAATGATGAACAGGTGAACTTCAGATAAACCTGGAGAGACTTATGTGAACTGATGATGAGTGAGGGAAGCAGAACCACGTCAACACGGTACACAGTAACAGCCACAGTGTGCAATGAATGATTTAGACTTAGCCCTTTGTAACAATGCAAGGACCTAAAACAATTCCAAAGGACTCATGATGGAAAATGCCATCTACACTCAGAGAAAGAACTATGTAGTCTGAATGGAGTGAAGTAGACTATTTTCTTTCTTTTTTGTTTTGTTTTGTTTTCTTTCTCATGGTTTCTCCCATTTCTTATAATTCTTCTATACAATATAACTAATATGAAAGTATGTTTAATAGGAATGTATATGTAGAGCCTGTATCAGATTGCATATCATCTTGGGGAGAGAGAAGGGAAGGGGAGGGGAGAAATTTTAAAACTTACAGAAATGAACATTGAAAAATAAAAATAAATAAATTAACTAAAAAAGCAATAACAGCTCATTAAAAAAGATGTCCCCTTCGAGCATAATGCACTTTATAGAGCCATATACATCCCTTTATAGAGTCATATTGGTTCTTTTTAGAGTCATAAATCCATATTCAGGTTATGCTTGCTTCCCAGTTTAGACAATGATGCCAGGAAATGATGTTATAGAGAATAATGCTAGAATGCTCATGAAAAAAGTCTGAAATTTACCAGACATTTCAAAACTCCCAAGGTTTTTCTCTGATCAAAGTAGGGAATAGTTTAAGGATGGGGATTTAGGTTGAAGACTGAGCTGAGACCTCTCATGTCCTACCTTACCCCTTTCCTCCCAACAAGAAATCTTCTCTCTTCCTAATCAGATATTTTAGTTGAACAGCATCATTCCTCCAAGATTGTTAATGCTCATTTATTTTTTTTCTCTAATGTGGTCCTAATAAATCTATACTCTGATCTGCTAGCTCTGCTTTCTTTTCATTTCTTTTTCATAAACTTCAGAATTTTGGGAGATGGAAGACTATTATACTAATACAAATATGCACTATAATTCCCTTCAGAGCTCTTGCACTCTTGCTTCCTATATCAACTGCTTTGATTTCTTACGACCTGGGCTTTTTTTTTTTTTTATTTCTTTCCTTAACACAAACTTTTACTTCAACTGATCAAAATCATCATAATATGACTACTCTGTTTCCTATTTTAGGTACCTGAAGAAACAACAACAACAAACAACAACAACACCTTATAATGTTGTAAAGGTTCAATTCCTTTTATCATGACTTTTTAACCTGTGGTTAAAAGATCCCCTAAGTGGCCCATGGATAGGTATAAGAAATTCTGAGAAATTGCATGGTGGGAAAATTATATTTTTATTTTTGCTATTCTCCAGTTTAAAATTGGTATTTCTTTTAATTATTTAAAACATTTTTCTCACAAGGGGCCCATTGGTTTCATCAGACTGCCAAAAGGTGTACATGAGATGCAAAAATGGTAAAGCATCCCTTCCTTAAATCAAGGGAGTTGCTATTCCAATAGTGGAATGTTGGAATTTAAGACATCATTAGACTAAAGAGATATATGCAGACAAACAGACTTTGAGATTATCTCTCAGATTCCACCACATAAGCAGTTAGTAACTCTGCCTATGAAAAAAAAAAAAGTATTGCCTATTTCATGTCACAAACTTTGTTATTTATAAAATTAGTACTAGAATCTAGGTTGCTCAAGTCATAGTTTAGACCAGAAGATGAAAAAGAGAAGAGAGAGCATCCCTATCAGTGGTAGGTAGTATGATTTGGATTTATCCCCATTACACAGCATGAAAAAATGGTAAAAATGTACCCTATTTGATCTATTGAAACTTTAATATCTCATTTAGAAACAACTCTCATGGGACTTTCCAAGGAGATAGAATGGTATTTCTCTTGATTTCATCAATTCTCTTTCAGCTTATAAACTCATTATATTCTTATTTAAAATATTATTGAAACTATTTTTTATTTCTTCTTTCTCATGGCTTCTCCCATTGGTTCTAATTCTTCTTTGCCTTCATTAAACTGAGTTCCTAATCTTTTGAATGTTATTTTCATTTACATTTTTATGGTCACTGTGATCTTTGTTCTGTGATTCTCTTTCTGCTTCTGATGATCTTCTGATTCTTCATTCTGTACCAGTTGATAAAATTATTCCAAGTTTTAACTCAATTCTTCACATTTGTTATATTTTATAGCAAAACAAATGTTATATTCATAAATCATAAATTTTTTTTTATTGACACAAAAAGTACTACTTTCAAGTATTTGCATATATGGGACTTTTATTCTATCTGTGACATCCTTGCCATATATGCAAGGGTATACTAATAAATGTTCAACAACTTACAGTATGAAAATCATTATAAGATGTATGTGGACCACACCTTGAAGTTTAATCCCCCTTATTAACATTTTTCCATCCCTTTCATGATGCATACACTTTTACTTTTTACTTTACCCTTTTTCATGATACATACACCTTTTCATGAACATACACTTTTTAAAAAAACTTTAATGTTTTTATTACTGTGAATGGTTTGGCCCCAGCTCCCAGTTCCCATCCCACCCTGATACTATTCCTCAGGGCTGCTTTCGAGAGAAATCCTGAAGCTGATCTGGGTTTGGGGGTATTCATTGCCTGTGAGGGAAGAGATAAAAGTGTGAGGATATTCTCTTGCAAATGAATGTGACAATAGATGTGGTGGCAGGGCAGAGTCTAGAAAAATTGGCTTTTACTTTAGAAAAAGGAAAATGCTAAAGGAAAAACAAAACATGTTTTTGGTTCAATATCTTCATTTTATTTTATGTATTTTATTTTTTTTTCAAAATGCTTTATTAAGTTCTGGTTTACATCATTCATTTCCACCAGATTTTGAGTTACATTTTTTCCCCATTTTTCCCCTACCCACCACCCCAGAATAACAGTCATCCAGGATATCCCCACATTCAATCTACTCTCTCCCATCTCTTCTCTCATACCCCCTTCGACATTTCCAATAGGGAGAGGTGAATCCCCGAGCCCCATTGCCTGCACATCATATCTCCCAATTATATGCAAAATAACATTAATCACAGCATTTATATATTTTTTGAAAAAATATTGAGTTTAAAAGGAAGATAAGCAACTCAGTATATGCTATACATGTATAGCTATGCAAAACATTACCCTAGTAGATATATTGTAAAAGACTGACTATATATCCCTTCTTCCCATCCTACCTTCCACCTTGTTCACTCCCCATATTGATCCTGTATCTTTTCAAAAGTGGCTGCTTCCAACTTCCCTGCCCCCCCAGCCCACCCTCCCCTCCACCACCTTCCCACATCCCCCTCCCACCCATGCTCCTATAGAGTGGGACACGCTATTTAGTATGCATTTCATTCTCTCCCTGGTCCAAATTCAATGAGAATGTGGTTTTGCCTTTTTGCCTTCCTGTTCTTCCCCTCCCCTGCAACCACCTTCCCCTGCAACCACCTTCCCCTGCCTCCTCTAGAAGAGACAGTTCACACCATTGTCTCTCCCCATTACCCCTCACCACATTACTCTCTCACCTCTTAACCTCACCTTTTAAGTATCATCCCTTCCTATTAAATTCGGGGGTGTCCTCTATCTATGTATACCTGAAAACATATATACACACATTCACATATGTATTCATATGCCCTATACCCTTCTTCAACTATTTTCATAGTGAGAAAAGTTTCATCAGTTATAGTTATTGTTTTTCCCTGTAGGAATGTACATAGCTCAACTTTGATAAGTTCATAGTGATTTCTTTTCCCTGTTTACCTTCTCAAGCATCACTTGCTTCTTGTATCTGAATGTCAAATTTTCTATTCAACTATGTTTTTTTCCGCAAGAGTGCTTGAAAGTCCTCTATTCCACTGAATGACTATATATTTCCCCTGAAACATGATACTCAGTTTCTCTGGGGAGGTGATTCTTAGTTTTAATCCCAGGTCATCTTCCATGCCCTTCGATCCCTCAGTCTAGAAGCTGCCAGATCCTGTGTTATCCTGATTGTGTTTCCACAATGTTGAAATTGTTTCTTCCTGGCTGCTTCTAGTATTTTCTCTTTGATCTGGGAATTCTGGAACCTGGCTACAATATTCCTAGGAGTTTTCTTTTTGGGATCTTTTTTCAGGAAGTGATCTCTGGATTCTTTCAACCTCTATTTCCCCCCTCTGGGTCTAAAACATCTGGGCAATTTTCCTTGAGAATTTCTTGAAGGATTATTTCTAGATCCTTTCTTTCATCATGGCTTTCAGGTAGTCCAATAATTTTTACATTGTCTCTCATGGATCTATTTTCCAGGTCAGTGGTTTTTCCCATGAGATATTTCACATTGCCCATGGGGGATGGGATAAATGTGTGAGGATAAAGCCGCAGTATGCCTTTGCCACCAGCCAGGGGAACTTCTGTCCCAAATGTTGGGGTTTTCTCAACTTCCAGAGGTATTAGCTGGGTGGCCTCTGTGAATCCTCCACACACTCTGGCAAGCTGGTCACACACCCCAAGACCTCCACCCCAGATTGCAATCCAGATCCAAGAAGGGCAAAAAAAGAGTGCTTCCCTTACAGACTGGTCACCGGATCCCCCTACAATTCGCAGGGCAAGAGCTGAAGCTGCAATCTGGCAACATGGTGCAAGCTGCACTGGCTTCTCAGCAGCTACTCGCCCCAGGGGAAGAAGCTGACACATTGTTCCAACCAGTCCCAAAGTCCATAGGGCTCTAACCTCTCACTTTGTCCTAGCCATCTATGTGTTGAAAATTCTGGAAATTCCATAGCTCTTGGTGTTCTGGGTTCCCTCCAGCCGGCTTGTGGTCGGGCCACCAGTGGGCTAAAACTGTGAATCATGTGGCCTTGGCCAGAATGCTGTGCTGGCAGCTCACAGAGCTGGTGGCTCCTAGAGCCCTCGGCCAGCCACTCCCTGCAGGGCTGCTGGGCTGCCGGGCTAACCTCATCGGGAGGTTAGCTTCTCTGTATCATTTTGTGGGTTCTGGAGCTCCAGAGCTCAAGAGTCCCCCCTTTTACATAATTTTTAAGTGGTGTGTGTTGGAGCTCCTCGGAAGTGCTGTTACTACTCTGCCATCTTGACCCCACCCCCTGGAAAAACAATTTTCAATCGAGCAACATGTCCATAATTCAGTTTCACATTATGCTAAAGGGAGTCCCATCTTGGAGAGGGAGAAGGGGTAAGAATGGGGGGAAGAGACAAAGAGGAGGGAGACAGGGAGAGAGTGAGGGAACACAGGAGAACGCTGAATACAAAACTGTCCAGTCACCTGTCATTTGGCCAGCAGAAGTGGGCCTGTATCTTTTCTTCTTAGCATTGGTATCAGGGCAAAGGATTTGCTCCAAGAGTCACAATGATTTCCGAAAACCTAGGCTAACTATCCATGTCAAGGTCGGGGTCCTCTTTCCACCACAGGTAGAATGAAGCTGGGAAAAATCCCTGACAGTTGTCTGATCTGGATGGTGCTCGAGCTGGATGGGACCACACTCTCTGTTATAAGGAAGGTGCCCTTCTCTTCATCAGTCCCAGAACAGTTTCCCACAGTAAGAACTTATAAAATAAATGATACCATATGAGATCAAGATATACAGACTGGGGGGGCAGAGCCAAGATGGCGGAGTAGAAACAGCTCGTCCAAGCCACTCTGCCCCCAGATTCCACCCAAACTATGTAAAAGGGGACTCTGAACAACTTCTGGAGCCTTATCACCCACAGAACGACACAGAGAAGCTAACCTCCCACTGAGGACAGCCCAGCAGCCCTGCAGGAAGGGCCAGCGCAGCGGTCTGGGACCTGGCAGCACACAGCGCAGAGTGCGGGAAGCCGAACCAAGCAGAGCCCAGGTCCCAGTGAGCCGAGGTTTTAGCCCCAGGGCGGCAGGGCCAGCAGCCAGCTGGAGGAACCCCGGAACACCAGGAGCTGTGGCGACTCCAGAATTATCAACATAGACATGCCTAGGAAAAAGTAAGAGGTTAGTATCCTACGGACTTTGGGTCCGGTATTTAGGGAATGTGTCGGCTCGCTCCCCTGGGGGCTAGAAGCCGCTGAGGAGACACGCCAAAGGAAACAGAAAAATGCAACCCTAGACTCCTATTTTGGGGGCATAGAGCGGGAAAAGGACTGTGAGGTCAGAAGTCCTGCTCCAAAAGCCACAGGGGAAAACATGAGCAGGTTGCAGGCCATAGAGGACCTTAAGAAGGACTTTAAAAATCAAATAAGAGAAGTGGAGGAAAAATTGGAAAGAGAAATGAGAAGGATGCAGGAAAAGTATGAAATGAGGGTCAACAGCCTGACTGAGAAAAACAACACCTTAAAAAATAGACTGACTCAAATGGCAAAGGAGGCCCAAAAGGGCAATGATGAGAAGAATGCCTTAAAAAGTCGAATTTGCCAGATGGAAAAAGAATCTCAAAAGTTCACTGAGGAGATTCATTCCTTCAGAGTTAGACTGGAGCAAATGGAAGCTAATGACTTTATGAGAAATCAAGATGCTGTTAAGCAGACCCAAACAAATGAAAGATTAGAAGGCAATGTGAAATATCTCATGGGAAAAACCACTGACCTGGAAAATAGATCCAGGAGAGACAATTTAAAAAATTTTGGACTACCTGAAAGCCATGATCAAGGAAAGAACCTAGAAATCACCCTTCGAGAATTCTCAAGGAAAACTGTCCTGATGTTTTAGATCCAGAGGGCAAAATAGAGGTTGAAAGAATCCACCGATCACCTCCTGAAAAAGATCCCAAAAAGAAAACTCCCAGGAATATTATAGCCAGGTTCCAGAATCCCCAGATCAAGGAGAAAATACTCCAAGCAGCCAGGAAGAAACAATTTCAATATTGTGGAAACACAATCAGAATAGCCCAGGACCTGGCAGCTTCTACACTGAGGGATCGAAGGGCATGGAATATGATATTCCAGAGGGCAAAAGAACTGGGAATGAACCCAAGGGTCACCTACCCAGCAAAACTGAGTATTTTGTTTCAGGGGAAAATATGGTCATTCAGTGGAATAGAGGACTTTCAAGCATTCTTGAGGAAAAAAACAGAATTGAACAGAAAATTTGACATCCAGACACAAGAAGGAAGAGATGCCTGAGAAGGTAATCAGGGAAAAGAAATCAAAAGGAACTTATAAAAGTTGAACTATTTACATTCCTATATGGAATATCAATAACTGTGACTGATGATATCTTTCTCACTATGAAAATAATGGAAGAAGGGTGTGTGGTCATATGAATACATATGTGAATGTGTGTGTATGTGGTTACAGTTATATATGGATAGAGGGCATAAGTTGAATTTGTTGGGAAGGGAGAATACTCAAGGGATGAAAGTATGAGGTGAGAGAGGAAAGTGGCAAGAGGAGATGGGGAGAAACTATCCCATGTAGAAGAAGCAACGGGAAGTGGTTGCAAAGGAGGGGGAGAATAAGGAAGGCTAAAAAGGCAAAACCACATTCACATTGAATTTGGTTCAGGGAGAAAATGACATACATACTAAATGGGATATCTCAACGTGCAGCAGGATAGGGGGAAGGGGGATGAGAGGAGGGATGATGGATGGGAGGGCATCCTTGGGGTGAGGGGAGGTTGGAAGTACCCATTATAGAAGAGGGACAGGATCATGTAGGGAATGGACCAGGTGGGGGGTGGGATGAGTGGGAGGGAATTATAAGCAGCCTTGTACAATATATCTACTATGATAATGTTTTGCATAGCCAGACATGTACAACATATACTGAATTACTTATCTCCCAAGAGTGAATGTGTGACAAGGGAGGAAGGAAATGGATCTGAAATTCGAGGTTGTAACATTAAATGTTTCAAATATATATAAATACTTTTATTAATACTCTTTTGCTTGTAATAGGGAGATAAGATGTGCAGGCATTGGGACACAAAGACTCACCTTCCTCTAATGGAAAAGTCGATGGGGTTATGGGAGAAAGTATGGGAGAGAGTAGATTGAAGGAAGCGATACCTTGTGGGACTACTATTCTGGGAGGTTGGGTAGGGGAATAATGGGGGGAAAATGATTGTAACTCAAAATCAGGTGGAAATGAATGATGCAAAACAGAAGTTAATAAAGCATTTGTTTAAAAAAAAAGATATACAGACTGAACTTCAATAGGGAAAACAACATTTAACCATCTTTTCCATGAAGCAGTTGGTAAGCAGGACAGGAGAGATTTCACAGACACACAAAAATGGAGCTCACACCATAAGCAGGGTTAAACTGCCAGAGCAGCTTTCCAATGCTATCAAGGCTTCATATTGATCAGCCTGAGGCCCCGCTCAATTTCAAACTACCTGTGATCTACTCGTTCCAGAAAAGCTTTCCTTTCAATGTACCCCTCTTTTCCTCAATTATGGATAGCCAGCTCTTCACCAGTGCCCTCCTCCTCCTTGAAGCTCTCCCAGTCCCGTTTAGATTTCTCTAGGGTGCTCATCTTCTGTTTCTTGGCTCCAATTTTCCCCAAAAGGCTTCTCATGCCACTTGTTCTTTTGATCCCTGAGCCTGTTGGGAGTGCTGATGGTGCTGAGGGGACCTGTGGCTTTTTTTTCTCATTCTGCTTGAAAAAGGATTTGGCTTCTTTTGATGCTACATCCACTTCCTTAGTCACCCTGACCTCTTCACCAGCAACATCAAATACCTTGGTGATTTTAACCTTTTCTCTTTCACTAGGTTTCTCTGATTCTTTTGCTGTCAGAAGGGATTTGTCTGAACTCTTCTCTCATCCTTCTCCCTCTTTCTTCACTTGGGTTCTTGGTGGCCAAGCCTGTGATTTTGGTCCCACATAGCTAAGGAAACTTGTCTAGAGGGTGTCGGCTTGTCTTTTTTTCTCCTCCTCTGATGGAATGCTTTTTTCTGCTTTTACTTATTTCTCTACTTCTTCCCCACTATTTCCTTCTGGTTCTGCTTCCACTTTTCCTTCTGTCTCCTCCTTGTCTTCCATTAGCAGTCCACCTTTTTTTCTCTTCTGGCGGTGATGGCTGGAGACTTCTTGTTGTCTCTGGAATTCCTTTTTTTTGCCTTTGTCTTTCTGTGTTTATTCTTCATTTTGTACTTCATCTTCATTCACTAATTCATTTATATCATCTTTACTATATTCTCCACCAGAGGGCACGTTGTCTTTGTCTTCCTCGGATGACGAGAAATCCTCTGAGTTGTACCCATCCATGGTTTCAAAATTCGAAGCCTGCCTGCAGGACTGAAGGCACTGCCACCGAGAGGCTGAATCCCGAGGGAGGAACCATAGAGAGCAGGAACATACACTTTTAAGTGTAAATAATCGAAATAATATGCCATTCTCTGATTGGTAATATATGATGATTTGGGGGGGTGTAATAGTATATTAAATAGTATAGAGGGAAAAGAAAGAGCCCTGTGGGACACCCAAGTTTAGTGGCCATGACCTAAATGAAGAACCAGCAAAAGCAGAATGAAGAGGGTGGTCAAGAGAAACAGGATAGAGTAGTCTTATGGAAACTGAGAGAGAAGAAGATAATTAGGGAGAAGACAGAGATGAACAGTTTTGAATAGGTTAAGAAGGATGAGGATTGAGAAAAGCCTGTATTAGATTTGTCAATCAGGCAGTCATTTGTAACTTTAGAGTGAATACTTTCAGCTGAGGTCAGCAGCCAGACTGCAGTTATTTCACAAAAGAAAGGATAGGAAATGCTTCTGGAAAAGGTCTCAAGGATTTTAGCCACAAAAGGGGATAGATGGAACAAGGGAGCATCATTTAGGATGGAGAAGACATGGGTAAGCACAAAACTCAAGTTGTTTTCTAGCTCTACTGATTCAAAACTGCAATTTATCTGTCACTTAGAGCCTTAGAAATTCACTGGGGCTACTTAGAAGTGTTTTGGTTTAAACCCAGGGATATCCAATACTTTTGCGGTGGGGGCTGTTTCCACCCAAAAACTGTTGGGATTTCATGATATGTTGTGGTAGAACCATCTCAAAGTATTCAGAGTCAGCCCTCCTCTAATCCAAGTATAGGCATTTATTGAGATTGAAGCTTTTCATGAAACAGGATAAATTCTAAGAGGAACCAGCAACTTCAGAGAAAGCAAGATAGATTTTCATAGGGTAAAGATGCTGATTACAAAATCAAAATTTATATGGAATGTAGGAATGTGATTAATATTGAAAAAGCAGGAGGAGTTTGTTAAGGGTTTAGGTAATGGAAGGGGTCCCATCTATGGTTAAGTTGTTAAACATTCTGGTCATGTTGCCCTCTAATTGGCTAGTTATTGTGGTCCTGTCTGAACAAGATAGATAGTTAGGTATTGCGGTCCTGTCAGCTAGTTGGATGATGTGATTGTGATTGAATACAAGAACACACCTCTTTCTGTGGGAATGGGTGGGGGGGCAGTGACTAGGTAGAGGCAGTAGCTGGGTTTCCATCACATGGATATAACTGCTGTTTCTGTGAGAACTAAGAGTTCAGGAACCCACCTGATGTTCCAGTGAGCAGTGAGGCATATGTGAAGAAGTTAGGACATTGGCAGGGAGCTACGTAAGTAGAGTGGGCCTGCCATTCACTGGGGCAAGGCCTATAATAAAGTTATACTAATGTGACTGGGTAGCAGCTTTATTCTATCAGAAGTACATGACTTGCCTGTAATCAAATAGTTATTATTAAATGGTGGCATGACTAGAGCCCAGTCATTCTAGGCTTCAAAGCCAGTTCTATAGCTACTCTACCATATCACTTCCCTTCTATGAATCTAACACTCAAATATGTATATTGTAATTATTATGTACATGCATCTTTATCCTCCTACAAATGGTAAATGCTTTAAAGAGAAGGATTGTTCCATTTAAAAAAAATATTATTTATGTCCCAAGTGGTTAAAAATAGCAATCTGATCCAGGGAGGTTAAAGCAAGAGCTATTACCCCCCCAAGATTGATCACTGGATCTCCCTACAGTTCGCAGGCCAGGAGCTGGAGCTGCCTTTGAAAACTACAAAATGGCGTGTCTCCTCAGCGGCTTCTAGCCCCCAGGAGAGGAAGCCGATGCATTCCCCAAATACTGGTCCCAAAGTCCATAGGGCACTAACCTCTCACTTTGTCCTAGGCATGTCTATGTTGATAATTCTGGAATCGCCACAGCTGCTGGTGTTCTGGGGTCTCTACAGCTGGCTGCTGGCCCTGCTGCCCTGGGGCTAAAACCTCGGCTCACGGGGACCTGGGCTTAGCTCGGCTCGGCTCCCCAAGCTCTGCAAGCTGCTTGCTGCCGGCTCCCAAAAGTACCGACTATAGAAGAGGGACAGGATCAAGTAGGGAATGGACCAGGTGGGGGGTGGGATGAGTGGGAGGGAATTATAAGCAGCCTTGTATAATATATGTATTATAGTAATGTTTTGCATAGCTAGACATGTACAACTTATACTGAATTACTTATCTTCCCAGAGGGAATGGGTGACAAGGGAGGAAGGGAATTGATCTGAAATTCGAGGTCTTAAGATTAAATGTTTTAAATATATATATAAATACTATTATTAATACTCTTTTGCTTGTAATTGGGAGATAAGATGTGCAGGTATTGGGACACAAAGATTCACCTTCCTCTAATGGAAAAGTCGAAGGGGGTATGGGAGAAGGTATGGGAGAGAGCAGATTGGAGGAAGCTATATCTTGCAGGACTACTCTTCTGGGAGGGTAGGTAGGGGAAAAACGGGGGGGGGGGTGATTGTAACTCAAAATCTGGCAGAAATGAATGATGTAAAACAGAAGTTAATAAAGCATTAGTTTAAAAAGAAAAAAATAGCATTCTGTAGGTAGATGGATTTAAGAAATGCTTGTTTATTTGAATTGGTGATTCAGGGCAATCCCTTTACCTATTGAAAAATGTAAAACAGATTTTTTTTTCCACAGTCAAAATACCTACTATCTTTTCCATGATAGACAGTAGTTTCATGAACTTGCATTTGGAAATAACCTGTAATGTAGGATTGGATCCACCACTACTGAAAACAGATAATTCTGAGGCCATTTGTAGTTGAATGGAGAGGGAAGAAAGCTAATTAGAATCTAAACAAAAGTAGCATCTTAGTAGTTGCCCAAATTGCTAAGAAGTAAGGTACAGGCAAAAGATAGCTACACCATTGATACTGCTGACAGTAATGATGTTGGAGGTGATATCAATCATTCAATCTGTATCTGAAGTTTCTTTTCTGCCTCCCTTACTTGTTTTTTCCTTTGTCTCTCTTTTCCCCTCCTTTCTCTCCCTTTTGTGTGTCTTCTGTCTGTCTGTCTCTCACACATACACACACACATATATCTCACACACACATATACATACATATTTACATATGCACAGACACAAAGCCCATATTCATATGAGTCCCATCTTAGTAATGCTTCAATTTCTTAGGAAGCTGGACTGTATTCCTGACAAGTTCAATATGATTAATGACTTTACTATATAAAAAGCCTACATTTTGTTTTCCTATGCCTGCTTCCCTAGTTCTAACAGGTGTAATGAAATTTGGCTTCACACATAATGGACTGTCTTATTGCTGACACTGTCTCTAGATTTGAGGAAATCTCATTACCAAAGTATTATGAATTATTTAAATAGTATTCATCCTGATATTGCTAAGATGCTTACCTTTTCTTTAGTTCTTCTAAGGTGTTTGGTATTTACCCTGAACAATACTAAAGATAATTATTTTATAAACCTTTAAAGGGCTAAATAAATGCCATAGCATCACTGATTTTGATGTAGAAGGAAACTTGATCATCTATAGGTAATAAAGATCAATGGTTATGATCTTTGCAGATCAATCTGTGTTTTATTGGTACAAAGGGCTCCCACTGTTTAAATTCCCTCCCATGATGCAAATTACTACATTTATTCATTCAATATAACTTGGATTTGGAGATAGAAGCCCTGAATTAAGAACCTTACTCTGCTAGTTACTTTCTATATGCACTTGGGTAATCCATGTAACCTCAGTTTTCTCATCTGTAAATTGAATTTGGACTATGTGTACTTTAATTCAATCCCTTCTGCCTTTAAATCTATGGTATTATGAACCTGTCACATGTACAGCAATGTCTTAAAACATATAATAGAAAGACAGAAATGAAACAATCCCTTCCCTCAAAAAACTGGATAAGACTATTATTCTATCTATAAACTATAGTCTTAAAGAGTTGCCTGGACCATTGAGAACAATTACTTGCTAATGGTCATATAGCTATGTACTGATCAAATATTTGAATGTATGTTTTCCTCATTTATGTGGAGACCTTTAGCCTATGTTATGCTGCCTACTATACTTGAGATTCAGATTAATATTTTTTCAGTTCATTCCCTTTTTAATAAACAAACTTCCATCAGAGATAACACAGAGGGGCATATCTTTTATAGTGTATATAGTTTATATCAATCATCTGTCTGTCTATCTATTCATCTATCTTCATGTGTGCATTTAACACAAATTACTTAAAAGATGTGTGCATATGTTTATATGACAGATAAATGACACAGTGGAGTAAGAAGTGGGTTCAAGAACTTCTAAGTTGAAATCTTTTGCTGATACTTATTAATTGTGTCCCTGGTGAGTTACTCAACTACTGTCAGCCTCAGTTTTCTCATCTGTAAAATGGAGATAATAATAGCACCTTTCACACAAGTTTTCTGGGAAGATCAACTAGAATATGTATGTGAGGTACTTTGTAAATCTTAAATTATCATATAAATGCTAGCTAGCACTAGCTAATATTAGAAACCTTGCTTTTTTTGTAAGAAAGTTGTAAGAATGTATTGGGGTTTTTCCATTTGTTTCAGTCATTTTTCACCCTTTGTCATAACATTTGGAGATTTCTTTAAAAAAATACTGAAGTGGTCTTCCATTTCTTTCTCCAGATGAGAGACTGAGGCACACAAGGTTAAGTGACTTGCATAATGTCATACAGCTAATAAGTACCTGAGACCAGATTTAACTTAGGAAGTTGAGTCTTCCTGACTTCAGGCCTAGCATTCTATTTACTGTGCCACCTAGCTCCTCAGAAAGATGTAAAGGAGTTTTCTATTATCTGTCATTTGAAAAGATTTATCATTAATTATGGAATGAATGGGATGGCTAGGTGGCACAGTGAGTAAGAGAGCTGGCCTCGGAGTTGGGATGACCCGAGATCGAATCCGGCCTCAGAAAATGAGCACCCACACATAAATAATGACTAGCCGTGTAACCTTGAGCAAGTTACTTAACCCCAATTGCTTTTAAAAAAAAATTATGGAATGAACATTTTCACTGTCCCTAAATTAAAAATAAAAGTCATTTAATTTAAAATAACTAACAGAAATATGTGTTTAATCACAGTACTACATTTTGTAATTCTTTTCCTCATAAAGGCATATCTCTTCCTTCTAGACTTAAAACTTTCTCAGTCTACCAGCTTCAAGATATCATAATAATTCCTGTCGGCCCCCACAAACACGAGATCAGTGAAAGCAAAATGTTCCACTTCATTTGACCTTTTCTTGTAGAAATATATTAAACATGTATGAAAATTGTGCATTTTCTTTCATCGATTTCAGAATTTATTCAACCTGAAAGTAACAGAACATGGGTTTCAAGAGCTGTCAGGCACTCAATTTACTGCAGTCCTCAGTACTAAAATGTGCAGGGCTCAAAGAACATCAAAAACAAAGCTCCAGTTATATGCTCAGAATACAGAAGTGTCTTGAGAAAGCTACTGTATATGTTTCCAAATTTAGTGAGTTTGAACTTCTATTTATCTGTGAATTTTTTCATACACCAAATAACAAATATATTTACAGCTTCTGAAAATTTTGAACCAAAAGATCTGTTTAAATTCCCTTTAGAATCCTTAGAATACTATTATGTATATATGAAGTACAGGTGTATATTTAGAAATACTGTTTTTCTTATCAAAATAAAAGGGAAATTATTTTAAAGACACTTAAAAACAAACAGGTAAATACCTAGCTTTATGTATATTTAACTTTTATTTTATAAATAAAAAAATACATTTAGCATAAATAGTATTTGTATTATGTTTTAACTCATATTAAGTACTTTAAAAATTTTACCTCATTTTATCTTCACAATATTAGGAGGTAGGTAATATTATTTATTATCCTCCTTCTAGAGGAGGAAACTGACATCAAGGGAGGTTGAATGACTTGCCCAGGGATTCCCAGGTAGTGTCTGAGGCCAATTTTGAACTGTCATGTTGATTCCAGGATCAACACTCTACAGACTGTGCCATCTAGATGCCACTTTTTCATTAATTTCAGTTAAGCTAAAATTAAACAGAGGAGGCACAAGAAAACTAAAAAAAAAAAAAAGACAAGCAAATTCAAGTCAAGTTTCATTGGTTATTTAAGATAAGATCACTGAAGTCTGCTTCTCTGTTAGGCACCTTGTTAAGCCCTGGAAATGCAAAGAAAGATAAAAAGATGGTCCCCGTTCTCAGAGAGTTCACAATTCAGTGGAGAAGACAACAAACAACTTTATACAAACAAGATATATTTGAGCCAAGTTGAATATAATCAGTAGATTATATTCAAGATAGGATTAAGTTGAAATGTCTGATTATGACGGTAATTTTCCTTGATTAGAGGGACAGTACAAATATGATGAAATCAGAGACTTGTATGACTATGAACTTATGCAGTATAATATAAAGAGGAGAACAATATATACTACTATAATGCAGAGGAAAAGGACCTAAAAATGAAACTAAACCTTGAGAAACTTGTTGTGACCAATCTTGGCTCTGGAGAAGACATTAGGAAGTTTAGTTTCTTCCTTTTGGTATAGAGTCAGTTAATTGGGAGTGGAATACATACTACTCTGGGAGTACTGCCATTGTGTCAGTGGATGTGTCTAGACAACTGTTTTTATTTGTACCAGTGAGAGGAGAAAGCTATTATACATAAAGAAAAGATCAATAATATGCATTATTAAAAATGGGGAAAACATATTGGTTAATAGCATCATCTATTGAGATAGTTGTTTGCCATCCTTCCTAGATATTTTTGTTCTTGTTCAGTTGTTTGTAGTCCTGTCTGACTCTTTGTGACCCCCATTTGGGTTTGTCTTGGAAAAGATACTGGAATGGTTTACCATTTAACTTCCCCAACTCAGTTTACACATGAGGAACTGAGACAAATTGAGTTAAGTTACTTACTCAGGGTTGCACAGTTAGTAAGTAGCTGAGGCCATATTTGAACTCAGGAAGATAAGTCTTCCTGACTTTAGGCCTAGACATCTATCCATTGTACCACTTAGCTGCCCCTTTCTAAAGACAGAAAACTGGATAAGGTGACCTCTATGAACTAATTTAGTTTTGTGATCAGTGATTAATTTATTAAATGAAATCTCTTTATCATCATAAGAATGGCATTCAGTGTTTGCCAACAAGTTAGCATAGACTTACTCTTCAGAGAAATAAACTTTAGGTGATATTTTCCCAGAAGAATTATAGAGTTCAATAAGGACATTAAATTAGACATTAAATTGGTTAGAGTCAAGTATAATAATAAGGAAGATATTACAGAATAAAATGAAATGCACTTTATATCTTGGTATTTCAAGACTGACAGAAGCCATGACCAAAAATATAATATTTCTCTACTAAGAGAGGTATAAAGTTAATTGCTTTAACTTCCACCACATAGTTTAAAATGCAAAAATGGTCTAATTGCATTTTATGTATTTTTCCCATATTACAAATCTCCAAAGATCATTGAAAGTCTGGCAAAAACCTAAGTAGGATTAATGGAACTTGTTAGGTAAAATTAAGATTTTAGCTTATTGACTATGTTGTATAAAACTGATTGAAAATTATTCATTTCTGATGAGAAATAGGAAATAATGGCAACATATTGCATTCTTCAAATTTTAATGCAATTTATGATTATTAATAACAAATAGCTAGTTTGTTGTACTCTAGAAAACACTGATTGAAATGTAAAATGAGTAGAAAACTAAGGTGGTGCAACAGATATAGCTCCTGGCCTAGAGTCAAGAACTCCTGACTATATCTAACCTCAGAACTTAACTTTATGACCCTGGGGAGATCACTTAACCCCTTTTTGCCTCAGGTTCCTCATCTGTTACAGAGGGATCTAGATAGCATATATCCCCTTCCATCGTTGTTGTGAGAATCAAATGTAATAATAATTTCAAAGTACTTAGCACAGTACTTGGCATAAAGTAAAGCATGACATAAATGTTAGTTATTATTAACATTAGCATTGTTTTAAATAATTCAACTGTAAACACATAAATTGTAATAGTAACATGGAGATTCTTTAATAGAATGTTGTTTCTATCATTCACCAGTGAGAAATGCAAGGGTAATAGGGGATAACTTTGGGAATTGGCATTTATTCCATGGTATTGATATTTTTTTTTAAACAAATACTTTATTAACTTCTGTTTTACATCATTCATTTCTGCCAGATTTTGAGTTACAATCATTTTCCCCCATTATTCCCCTGCCCAACCTCCCAGAATAGCAGTCCCACAAGATATCGCTTCCTCCAATCTGCGCTCTCCCATACCTTCTCCCATACCCCCATTGACTTTTCCATTAGAGGAAGATGAATCTTTGTGTCCCAATGTCTGCACATCTTATCTCCCAATTATAGGCAAAAGAGTATTAATAATAGTATTTATATATATATTTGAAACATTTAATGTTACGACCTTGAATTTCAGATCCATTTCCTTCCTCCTTTGTCACCCATTCCTTCTTGGGATATAAGTAATTCAGTATATGTTGTACATGTCTAGCTATGCAAACATTATCATAGTAGATATATTGTACAAGGCTGCTTATAATTCCCTCCCACTCATCCCACCCCCCACCTGGTCCATTCCCTACATGATCCTGTCCCTCTTCTATAGTGGGTACTTTCAACCTCCCCTCCCCCCAAGGATGCCCTCCCATCCATCATCCCTCCTCTCATCCCCCTTCCCCCTATCCTGCTGCAGGTTAAGATATCCCATTTAGTATGTATGTCATTTTCTCCCTGAACCAAATTCAATGGGAATGTGGTTTTGTCTTTTTAGCCTTCCTTATTCTCCCCCTCCTTTGCAACCACTTCCCCTTGCTTCTTCTACATGGGATAGTTTACCCTACCCTGTCTCTCCCCATCTCCTCTTGCCACTTTCCTCTCACCTCATAATTTCATCCCTTGAGTATTCTCCCTTCCCAACAAATTCAACCTATGCCCTCTATCCATATATAACTGTAACCATATACACACACATTCACATATGTATTCGTATGACCACACCCCCTTCTTCCATTATATTCATAGTGGGAAAGATATCATCAGTCACAGATATTGCTTTTCCATATAGGAATGTAAATAGTTCAACTTTGATAAGTTCCTTTTGATTTCTTTTTCCTGATTACCTTCTCAGGCATCTCTTCCTTCTTGTGACTGGATGTCAAATTTTCTATTCAATTCTGGTTTTTTCCTCAAGAATGCTTGAAAGTCCTCTATTCCACTGAATGACCATATTTTCCCTGAAACAAAATACTCAGTTTTGCTGGGTAGGTGACCCTTGGGTTCATTCCCAGTTCTTTTGCCCTCTGGAATATCATATTCCATGCCCTTCGATCCCTCAGTGTAGAAGCTGCCAGGTCCTGGCTATTCTGATTGTGTTTCCACAATATTGAAATTGTTTCTTCCTGGCTGCTTGTAGTATTTTCTCCTTGATCTGGGGATTCTGGAACCTGGCTATAATATTCCTGGGAGTTTTCTTTTGGGATCTTTTTCAGGAGGTGATCGGTGGATTCTTTCAACCTCTATTTTGCCCTCTGAATCTAAAACATCAGGGTAGTTTTCTTTGAGAATTTCTTGAAGGGTGATTTCTAGGTTCTTTCCTTGATCATGGCTTTCAGGTAGTCCAATAATTTTTAAATTGTCTCTCCTGGATCTATTTTCCAGGTCAGTGGTTTTTCCCATGAGATATTGCACATTGCCTTCTAATCTTTCGTTTGTTTGGATCTGCTTAACAGCATCTCGATTTCTCATAAAGTCACTAGCTTCCATTTGCTCCAGTCTAACTCTGAAGGAATGAATCTCCTCAGTGAACTTTTGAGATTCTTTTTCCGTCTGGCAAATTCGACTTTTTAAGGCATTCTTCTCCTCATTGCCCTTTTGGGCCTCCTTTGCCATTTGAGCTAGTCTATTTTTTAAGGTGTTGTTTTCCTCAGTCAGGCTGTTGACCCTCATTTCATACTTTTCCTGCATCCTTCTCATTTCTCTTTCCAATTTTTCCTCCACTTCTCTTATTTGATTTTTAAAGTCCTTCTTAAGGTCCTCTATGGCCTGCAACCCGCTCATGGTTTCCCCTGGGGTTTTTGGAGCAGGACTTCTGACCTCACAGTCCTTTTCCTGCTCTATGCCCCCAAAATAGGAGTCTAGGGTTGCATTTTTCTGTTTCCTTTGCCTTGGCATGTTGCCACTTAATTGCTTGACTTTGGGCTTGTTGCCACACTATGGCTTTAAGGCCAGATAGAGGAATTTTCGTCCCGAACGTGTGGGGGGCAACTTCCGTTTCTGGCAAGCTGTAAACCCACCCACAACTTCCACCCTAGATCACAATTCAGATCCAGGGAGGTTAAAGCAAGAGCGATTACCCCCCAAGACTGATCGCTGGATCTCCCCACGATTTGTAGGCTGGGAGCCGGAAATGCCTCTGAAAACTACACAGTGGCATGTCTCCTCAGCAGCTTCTAGCCCCCAGGGGAGGGATCTGACGCATTCCCCAAATACAGGTCCCAAAGTCCATAGGACACTAACCTCTTACTTTGTCCTAGGCAAGTCTATGTTGATAATTCTGGAGTCTCCAGAGTTCCTGGTGTTCTGCGGTTCCTCCAGCTGGCTGCTGGCCCTGCCGCCCTGGGGCTAAAACCTCGGCTCATGTGGACCTGGGCTCGGCTCGGCTCCTGCGCTCTGCCGGCTCCCAGACCACTGCGCTGGTCCTTCCTGCAGGGTGCTGGGCTGTCCTCAGCGGGAGGTTAGCTTCTCTGTGTCGTTCTGTGGGTGCTGGGGCTCCAGAAGATTTTCAGAGTCCTTTTTTACATAGTTTGTGGAGAATCTGGGGGCAGAGAGGCTTGGACGAGCTGTTTCTATTCCGCCATCTTGGCTCCGCCCCCCATGGTATTGATATTAATACCTTATATTTATATTGATTTTTTTTTAATTTTCTACCAAAAAGTAAGTTGGCTTCTCAAACAAACAAACAAAAAAAAAAAAAACCCAGGTAAATGTACTAATATAAAATACTATAATTTTTTAAATTAATTTATTAGTTTAGTTTCAGTTAACAAGATTCAATTCCATAGTTCCTTGATTTTCAAATTTCCTTTACTTCCCTCCCCCTTTCCCCCATGACAGCCAGTATAAGATCTGCAAATGCAGTCATATTAGACATTATTCCAATTACAAAGGCGTATTGTACTAGGTGGGATGAAAGATGGTAAGGAAGAAAAAAAACCAAACCACGAAAAGAAAAAGATCATTTAGTTTGCTTCCATCAGGATTCAGGCTCAGTTCTTTCTAGTTATATCTCTGGATGGCGCTTTTCTCACTTTCTTGAGTCTTTCGGGATTGACTTATATCACTGCATTGCTGAAAAGAGTCCAGTCTGTCATAGTTGGTCATCACAGATGTGGTATATCTGTTACTCTTCTCGCTCAGCATCAGTTTGTATAAGTCTCTGCAGGTAATTGTGAAATCCATCACCTCCTCATTTCTTATAGCACAATAATATTCCATTACATTCATATACCACAACTTGTTTAGCCATTCCCCAACTGATGGGCACCCCTTTAGTTTCCAATTCTTTGCAACCACAAAAAGGGCTGCTAAAAATATTTTTGTACATATGGGTCTTCCTCCCACTTCTATCATCTCTTTGGGATATAACCCCAGAAGTGGTATTGCTGGGTGAAAGGGTATGAAATTATTTATAATCCTTTGGGCATAATTCCAGATTGCTCTTCGGAATGGTTGGATAAGTTCAAAACTCCACCAGCAATGTAGAAAATACTATAATTAAAAAAATTATTAACCTTTTCTTTAAGACTGATTTTATGACAAATGTTCAGATAGTGGCCTTTGACCCTTTACAAGAAATTATAACAGCTTTTTTTTTTTTAAGGAGAGCATCAAATGCTTCACCCCTACTAATTTATTCATTTGCGATACCAGGAATGGGTTTAATTGATAAAGAATGATAGATACATAGATAAGTAAGGTATTTATTAAAAATCTAGTATGAGTCAGGCACTGAGATAAGCACTGGGGATACAGATAGGAGCAAATGGGGCAGAGCCACTTATAATCTTTAAAGAAACATAATTTTATTTATATATTTAGTTTTCATAGCACCTAACTATCCTCCTATGATCTTTTCCCTTTCTCCTTCAGAGTCCTATGGTATAAACCTATGAATTTTTTTTAATAGAACAGGAGGAAGAGGAAAAATTCCATTCAAAACAATCAATGTGTCAAAACTATCTGAAAATGATATCAAATGTTTTATAATAGCATACCCTCTCCTCTACACAGGTGATAACAGAAGTGTCTTCTCAGAGTTCCTTTGGTGGTATTTTTGTAATAAGTTAATTGGCACCATTAATTTTCTATTATTTTGTGGTTATTCTTGCCACTTACATTGTTGTAGTCATTGTATATATTGTTTTCTCAGCTCCACTGCCTTCACTTTGAATAACTTCATCCAAGTCTTTCTATTTTTCTCTGTATTTATTGGATTTACCATTTCTTCCATCACAGTAATATTCTATTATCTTAACTTAAGACAGTATGTTTAACAATTTCCCAATCAGTGGGCAACCACTTTGTTTCCTGTTCTTTTCCTTCTCAGAGCATAATAAACACACACATACACACACCTATATGCATATGTATAAAAGTTTGTGCGCGCGCGTGTGTGTGTGTGTGTGTGTGTGTGTGTGTGTGTGTGTATTAGCAAGAAGAAGAGTTTATTTTATGGTCTAATTTGATTTTTTTTTTATAAAAAAGGTAATGGCTTGTAATGGTAATGTAATTTGATTTTGAAAATCCCTTTGTGTTGGCAAAGGTAGAAGGCACTTAGCACTTCATAACTGATCAAGCCTCTGCTGGGGAAACAGAAGGTATGAACTCCTGTCTCCTGTTACTGATGTAACAAGAAGGGGTAGGCTGAAACAGGAAGCTAATACTGTGTGTATATAAGAAAAGATGCAGAGAATTTCAGAATGTCATAATTTCTTGAGACCAAGATCTAGTGGCAGAGCAGGTACAGAAGAGAGAATAGTGTACTGAGCCAGAATTTCCTGAGAACTTGTGGTGATAGAGCTTCTTCTGATCAGGATCCCAGGAGCCCAGAGCCAGGAGCCCAGGTGACTGAGAAAGCATGACTGGGATGCTGAGACTTTGTTTGTGGCTTGGTTGAGCCTTTAATTTCCTGGAGCAGCAATGATGAAGGATCTGACATGGACCAGACCCTGTGAACTTCAGTGTGGAGCAGGACCTACCCAGAGAGCTGGACAAGGACCTGGAAGCTGTCTGCCATTGAACCCAGGTGACAGTCTAGTGAATCCAGGTAGAATCTGGGACCATGGAAGGGGATCCAGGGAATCTGAGAAGAGGCCCCAAGTCAAGATGAAAACACCTCTCCTTGGGTACTGAGTAATTATGGAATTGTAGTTTACTAGCCACCTAAGGGGTGGAGGGTTTTGTCTATGATACTTAGTAATTGATTGCTGAATGAGTGGCTGATTGAGTTAATCAAGTGTGCCCCAGGAGTGAAAGACTTAAACTATTATATGGTTTTTACTGAGAAGTTATTGATTGAGTTGACATAGTTGCCCCATGAGTGGAAGACTTTGACTATTGTATTTGAGTTGGTTGTTACTGGTAAGTGAATGATTGAATTAACTTAGTTGCCCCATGAGTGAAAGACTTTGATATTGTATTTTGATACTATGCTGTGAATATTATATTGTGATTTTTCTGTGATAAGTTGTAATATTGTGCATGCTGTACCTTGATTTTCTGTGAAAGTTTTGCTTTGATTTATTATGGAATAAATGGAATGATCACTATACTATGTAATCAGAATCTTAAAAGCTGTTCACAGTAGTGTTCTTTTGGAAAGCTGCTTGTGCATGGCATTACATAGCTGAGAAAACAAAATTTAAGTTTAGTATCATATAAATGATTCATGTACAATGGTTTAGTATTATTATGTACAACTTCAAAAATAAATGTTCCTTAGTTTTATATAAGATAGTGAGAAACACCTTTGACAGTACATAAGTGAGAGGAAATTTCTTTGAATAGCCAATGTTTTCCTTGTGTGGAAAAATGAAAAAAAAATTGAACTTCTGTGAGCTATATAGATCCTTTTCTCTTATCATTGAACTCTTTAGAGCATATGCCTAGCAGGGGAATCTCTGGGTCAAAGGATTTAGATGTTTTACCCACTTTATTTACATAAGGTCAAAATGGTTGTATTAATTCATAGCCCCCAGAAAAATCATTTAATGTGCTTGACTTTCCACATTTCTTACTATACTGACTATTCATTTATTTTTTAATCTTTGCCAATTTGCTGGCTATGAGAAGAATCCTCAAGATTGCTTTCATTTGAATTTCTCTTACTACTAGGGATTGAGAGCATTCTGCCCTATGGTTATCACTAAGTTATAATTCTTTGTTTAAGAATTAATTGTTCACCCCAGCCTCCGCCCTGGCCCCACTTGGCGATCAGGCAGGAAGAGCGCGCTGACATTCCGGAGCCACAGATGCCCTCACAGCCACGGGAGCTGCCAGGTCTGGCTTGGCTCAGTTGGGGCGGACACCGGGAGTCAGGGATGCCACCAGCTGCAGATCTGAAGGGGGCAAAGTAGAAATCACATTTTTATACAACCAGAAGGCAGTTTTATAGATTGATTCAACTTTAAGGCATTGCCATGGTTGATACAGAGATGCCATTTTGGCCCACCAACTTTGGGATCAGCTCCGTGGATCTGTCCGTCATGGATGACCACTCCCACTCCTTTGACATCAAACCCTTCACCACTGTTGACTTCTCCAGCATTTCCACCCCACATTATGAAGACATTCCATTCACAAGAGCTGTCCCAGTGATTCCTGATTACAAGTATGACCTGAAACTCCAAGAGTGCCAAAGTGTTATCAAAGTGGAACCTCCATCCCTTCCTTATTATTCAGAAAAAGTCAGCTCTACAACAAGCCTCATGAAGAATCCTCTAACTCCCTTATGGCCATCGAATGCCGAGTCTGTGGGGATAAAGCTTCTGGGTTCCACTACGGAGTACATGCTTGTGAAGGCTGCAAGGGTTTCTTCCGGAGGACAATCCGTTTGAAACTGATCTATGATCTATGTGACCTGAACTGTCGGATCCATAAGAAGAGTAGAAATAAATGTCAGTACTGCAATCAGGTTTAGGCGGATGCCACAGGCCGAGAAAGAGAAGCTGTTGGCTGAGATCTCCAGTGATATCGACCAGCTGAACCCAGAGTCTGCTGATCTCCGGGCCCTGGCAAAACATCTGTATGACTCATACATAAAGTCCTTCCCTCTGACCAAAGCCAAAGCGAGGGCGATCTTGAAAGGAAAGACGACAGACAAATCACCATTTGTTATTTATGACATGAATTCCTTAATGATGGGAGAAGACAAGATTAAATTTAAGCACATCACACCCCTGCAGGAGCAAAGTAAAGAAGTGGCCATCCGAATCTTCCAGGGCTGTCAGTTCCGCTCCATGGAGGCTGTCCAGGAGATCACCGAATATGCCAAGAGCATTCCAGGTTTGGTCAACCTTGACTTGAATGACCAAATGACCCTCTTGAAGTATGGTGTCCATGAGATCATCTACACCATGCTGCCTCCTTGATGAATAAAGATGGGGTTCTCATATCCGAGGGCCAAGGATTCATGTCGAGGGAATTTCTGAAGAGCCTGAGAAAACCCTTTGGTGACTTTATGGAACCCAAGTTTGAGTTTGTGATAAAGTTCAATGCACTGGAATTAGATGATAGTGACTTAGCAATATTTATAGCTGTCATCATCCTCAATAGAGACCGCCCTGGTTTGCTGAACGTAAAGCCCATTGAGGACATCCAGGATAACTTGCTGCAGGCCTTGGAGCTCCAGCTCAAGCTGAACCACCCCGAATCCTCCCAGCTGTTCGCCAAGTTGCTTCAGAAAATGACAGACCTCAGACAGATTGTAACAGAGCACGTGCAGCAATTGCAAGTTATCAAAAAACAGAGACGTACATGAGCCTTCACTCACTCCTACAAGAAATCTACAAGGACTTGTATTAGCCCAAGAGTCCTAACCCACTGACAGCATGTTCCTTCTTCCAACTGCACTATTTCTTTGAGGGAAAACATGACATGCCTAAGAAATTACTGTGAAAAAGAGAAAAGCATTTTAAAAAGGAAAGAGCTTTAGAATAATATCTATTTTATGCATATTGTTTTTAAAAGACATATTTACAATTTACTTTTAATATTAAAAAGTGACTATATCATGAAATTGCTGGCAAAAAAAAAAAAAGAATTAATTGTTCATGTCCTTAGACAACTTGTTTATTTGAGAGTGACTTTTGGACATTTATTGGAGCACATAGTTGATGCAGTGGATCAAGCACTGGAACTGTAGTCATAAAGACCTGAGTTTAAATATGGGCTCAGGCATTTGCTAACTGTGTCACTCTGGCTCAAACTTTATTTTCTTTAGTTTCTCAACTGTAAGATGGAGATAACAACACCTACCTCTTAGGGAGGATATGAAGATCAAATCTGTAAAGCAGTTAGTTCTTTGCCTGGCTCCTATTTGGGGGCTATACTACACACTTATTCCCTTTCTACCACCATATTCTCAAGCCTAATTTCTGTGGGAGTTCTTTCTAATTTTCCAAAGGAGTTCCTATCAAATGAGTACTTCTTTCTAAAATAATTGATGTTTAAGGGTTTAACAAATATTCATCTATTGAGTTCCATTGTTTCTACATCTCCTATAGTCTGTTCAATTGATATACATCTTCCCTTTAAAAAATATCATTCTTAAAATTATAATTAATTATTTTATATTTAAGCCTAGAAATAATAAATATTCTCTCTTCATTCTTAACTTTTCTTCATTATTTTCCTTCATATTCTCTCTTTTCTTTATCCAAAATAATTTTATAATGTTATCAAATTCTATAAAATATATACCCTTAGTATTAATATTGAAAGTTGAAGTTAATTTTTACAGTAATGTAATTTTAAAACTTTACCGATATAGTCAAGCCATAAGCACTGAATATTCCTCTATTTGTCATTCTTTAATACTGAGGGATACTTTGGCAATCCTTTTTTTTTTCTGGCTTAATGAGTGTTTATTGATTCAACATTTTTTACAACATAATAGCATTCTAACACATTATATGCCATAATATGCTCAGTCATTCCCTAATTGATGGAAATTCTGTCTGATTCCCATTTTTTTTGCCATTGTGAAAAGAGCTGTAAACATGTTTTTGCATGCTTATATATTTGGGTTTTGGGGGTTTTTTGCATTTTTAAAAAAATATGTTGTTTATTTTCAACATTTATTTCCCAAAGATTTTAAGTTACAGATTTTCTTCCCATCTCTACACTACCCCCTACCACAAGATGGCAAGCATACTGAATACCCCTTGCCCCAATATGCCCTCACTTCCCCATAAATTCCCCCTTACTTTCTTGTAGGGCACAATGTATTTTTATACCCCATTGCCTTTATATCCTATTCCCCAGTTTTATTTTAAAATTTTTTTAACATTTGTTTTTAAACCTTTGAATTCCAGATTCTCTCCCTTCTCCCCTCCTCACCCACTCCCACTGAACAGACAGGCAATTTGATATTGGTTATACATCTGCAGTAATGCAAAACATTTTCATAGTAGTCATATTATGAAAGACTAGCTTAATTTCCCTCCATCCTATCCCATCCCCACTTAGTCTGTTTTTCTTTTGACTCTCTTCCTTTTCAAAAGTATTTGCTTCTAACTACCCTCTCCCCCAATATGCCCTCCCTTCTGTCATCTCTCCTCTTATCTCCTTCCCCCCTTCTTTCCTGTAGTGTAAGATACCCAGTTGAGTGTGTATGTTATTCCCTCCTAAAGCCAAATACAATGTGAATAAAGTTCACTCATTCCCTTTCACCCTCCTGCCCTTCCCCTCCTTGTAACAGCTGTCTCCTGCCTCCTTTATTTGAGATAATCCACAGCATTCTATCTCTCCCCCTCTCCTCCCAATATATTCTTCTCTCACCTCTTAATTTTATATTTTGATATTATCCCTTCACACTCAACTCACCTTATGTCCATATTTCCTCCTGAAATATTATACTCTGTTTTGCTTGGGTGCTGATTTTTGGCTTTAATCCTATTTCCTTTCACCTCCAGAATATCATATCCCAAGCCCTTTAATCCCTTAATGTATAAACTACTAGATTTTGTGTTATGCTGATTGTGTTTCCATAATACTCAAATTGTTTCTTCCTGCTTGTAACATTTTCTCCTTGACTTGGGAACTCTGGAATTTGGCTATACTATTCCTATGAGTTTTCTTTGGGTATCTTTTGAAGAGGTGATTGGTGGAATCTTTCAATTTCTATTTTACTCTCTGGTTCTTAGAAATCAAGGAAATTTTCCTTGAGAATTTCTTGAAAGATGATATATAGGCTCTTTATTGGATCATGGCTGTCAGCAAGTCCAATACTTTTTACATTATCTCTCCTGGAACTATTTTCCTGGCCAGCAATTTATCCAATGAGATATTTCACTATATCTTCTATATTTTCAATCATTTTGATGTGTTTTATAATATCCTGATTTCTCATAAAGTTATTAGCTTCCATTTCTCCAGGCTAATTTTGAGGGGATCATTTTCTTCAGTGAGCTTTTGAAATTCTTTTTTTCCCATTTGCCCAATTCTGCTTTTTAAGGCATTCTTCTCCTCATTGGCTTTTGGCGTCTCTTTTGCTATTTGAGTTAGTTTATTTTTAACGTGTTATTTTCTTCCGTCAGGCTGTTGACTCATTTTTCATGATTTTCTTGCATCATTCTCATTTCTCTTTCCAATGTTTTCTCTACTTCTCTTACCTGGTTTTCAGAATCTGTCCTGACCTCCTTTAAGGCTTGCAACCAATTCTTATTTTTTTTTTTAAGCAATTGGGGTTAAGTAACTTGCTCAAGGTTACACGGCTAGTCATTATTTGTGTGTGGGTGCTCATTTTCTGAGGCCGGATTCGATCTCGGGTCATCCCAACTCCGAGGCCAGCGCTCTTACTCACAGTGCCACCTAGCCGCCCCTTTTAGGGCAATTGGGGTTAAGTAACTTGCCCAAGGTCACATGGTTATGTTTTTGTTTGTGTGCGTTAAGTGTCTGAGGCCGGATCCGAACTCAGGTCCTTCTGACTCCAGGGCTGGTGCTCTACTCACTGCGCCACCTTGCCGCCCCCAATTCTTATTTTTTTAAGAGACTTTTGATGTAAGAGTTTTTACTTCGTTTTCTTCTTCTGGTTCTATGTTTTGGTCTTCTTTGTCCCCCCCCAAAAGATTCTATAATCTGTGCTTCCTCTGTTTTCTCATCTTGCCAGCCAATTACTTGACTTTTGAGTTCTTTGTCATGCTAGAACTCTGCTTCCAGAGTGGAGAGGGTTGTCTCAAATTACTAGGGTTTTGTGCAGCTGTTGTCAGAGTTTCTACCAGGTACCTGTCTCAGAACTGTGAGGATGAATTTCTCTCCACAAACTCAACAAGCTCTGCCATGTATACGCTCTTCACCCCAGGACCACCACCCAAGACTGTGACCCATATCCAGGCAGGGCAAAGCAAGAAAACCCTGCCTAAGTGCCAGCAGAGAGATTCCTGCAAATGTTCTCTGTACAGTTCCATGGTCCCCCTACAATCTGTAGGTTTGGTACCAGAAGTAGAAACAGCAGCAGCAGTTGCACCCACCACAGCCTCCACTGCCCCTGTGGCAGGGGCTAGACTGTACTCTTCTCTTACCGAGTTCCAACAGAGATCCCTCACTAACCTTTTACTTTCTCTTTGGAATTTATGGCTCGAGAAGTCTGGAAACTGCCACAGTGTGTAGTTATTCACTTACCTGAAGTCTCCTCTGTCCAAGTCTGTGCCATACATGTAAGGCTAGTGTGGCTCACCTGGGACTGCTCTCTGCATTTGTCATTTTCCTGTTTTGTCATCCTATCCAATCTGACTGGTGAGATGTGGTACCTCAGAGTTCTTTTGATTTGCATTTCTCTAGTCAATAGTGATTTAGAGCATTTTTTCATATGTTTGTAGATATGTTTAATTTCTCCCTCTGAAAACTGCCTGTTCATATCCTTTGACCACTTATCAATTGGGGAATGACTTGTATTCTTATAGATTTGACTCAATTCTCTCTATATTTTAGAAATGAGTCCTTTATCAGAGACATTGGTTGTAAATTTTTTCCCCAATTTTCGATTTGCCTCTTAATCTTGGTTACATTGGCTATGTTTGTACAAGAGATTTTCATTTTAATGTAATCAAAATTCTCCATTTTGCACTTTATAATGCTCTCTAATTCTTGTTTGGTCATAAAGTCTTCCCCTCTCCATAAATCTGACAAGTAAACTATACCTTGCTTTCCCAGATGGTTTACAGTATCAGCCTTTATACTTAGATCATGCACCCACTTAGATTTGATTTTGGTATATGGTGTTAGATAATGGTCTAGTCATAGTTTCTGCCCTATTTTATTCCAGTTTTCCCGGCAGTTTTTGCCAAATAGTAACTTCTTATCCCAAAAACTGGGGTCTTTGGGTTTATCATACAGTAGATTCCTATAGTCATAGACTGCTGAGTCTTGTGTAGCCAATCTATTCCATTTATCCACTAACCTATTCCTCAGCCAATACAAAGTAGTTTGAATGACTTCTGCTTTATAATACAGATTAAAATCTAGTGTGGTGGGGGAGGAGCCAAGATGGCAGAGTAGAAACAGCACTTCCAAGGCACTCTGCCCCACAAAACTTCCAAACAATGTGAAAGGTGACTCAAGGAAAAGAAATCAAAAGGAACTTATCAAAGTTGAACTATTTACATTCCTACATGGAAAAACAATAACTGTGTCTGATGAAACCTTTCTCATTATGAAAATAATTGAAGAATGATATATGGGCATATGTATACTTTCATACATGGATAGAGGGCACAGGTTGAATTCGATGGGAAGGGATGATTCTTAAGGGGTGAAGTCAAGAGGTGAGAGAGGAAAGTAGCAAGAGCAGATGGGGAGAGACAGGGCAAGGTAAAATATCTCATGTAGAAGAGGCAAGGGGAAGTATTTGCAGGGAAGGGGAAGAACATGAAGTCAAAAAGCAAAGCCCTATTCTCATTGAAGTTGGCTCAAGGAGAGAATCACATACATACTAAATGTGATATCTCACCCTGCAGGACATTAAGGGAAAGGGGGATGAGAGGGGGGACGATAAAGGGGAGGGCATTCTGGGGGAGGGGAGGTTGGAAGTACCCACTATCAAAGAGGGACAGGATCTAAGCAGGGAATGGACCAAAGCGGGGGGGGATGGGTGGGACAGAAATATAAGCAATCTTTTACAATATATCTACTATGGTAATGTTTTGCATAGCTATACATGTACAACACATGCTGAATTGCTTATCTTCTCAGAGGGATGGGTGACAAGGTAGGAAGGGAATGGATCTGAAAATCGAAGTTTTAAAATTAAATGTTTCATAAGATGTCCAGGCGTTGGGGCTCAGAGATTCACCTTGCCCTAATGGCAAAGTCGAAGGGGGTATGGGAGAAGATATGCGAGAGTGCAGATTGGATGAGGGAATATCTAGTGGGACTGCTATTCTGGGGTTGTGGGTAGGAAAAATGGGGGGAAATTGTAACTCAAAATTTGGTGGAAATGAATTATGTAAACCAGAAGTTTATAAAGCATTTGTTTAATTAAAAAAAATTAAAAGTAGATGCATGAGCTGAAAAAAAAATCTAGTGTGGCTGGGCCACCTTCCTTAGAATTTCTTTTCACTAATTTCCTTGATATTCCTCACCTTTTGTTCAGCCAAATGAAATTTGTCACTATTTTTTCTAGCTCTATAAAGTAATTTTGTAGCAGATTGCTTGGTATGGCACTAAATATGTAATTTAATTTATGTAAAATTGTCATTTTTATTATATTAGCTTGACCCAGCCATGACTAAATGATGTTTTTGCAATTGTTAGATCTGACTTTATTTGTGTGAAAAGTGTTTGTAGTTTTGTTCATATAGGTCCTGGGTTTGTATTGGCAGGTAGATTAACAAATATTTTATAATGTCTACAGTAACTTTAAATTGGATTTCTCTTTCTATCTCTTGCTGTTGGATTTCATTAGAAGTATAAAGGAATGCTGAGGATTTATGTGGGTTTATTTTATATCCTGCCACTTTGCCAAATTTATTCATTGTACCAAGAAGTTTTTTACTTGAGTCTCTAAGTATAACATGATATCATCTAAAACGACTGATAGCTTAGTCTCTTCTTTGCCTAATTTGACTCCTTTAATTTCTTTTTCTTCTCTAATTGCTCCTACTAATCTTTCCAGTACCAGATTGAATAAGAGGGGTGATAGTGGGCATCCTTGTTTCACCTCTGATCTTATAGGAAATGCTTCTAGCTTATCCCCATTATATATAATACTCGCCAATGGCTTTAAATAGATGCTACCTATTATTTTAAGGAAGACTTCATTTATTCCTTTATTTTCTAGTGTTTTTAATAGTAATGGAGTTGTATTTTATCAAAACCTTTTTCTGCACCTTTTGAGATAATCATGTTGTTTCAGCTAGTTTTATTGTTATGGTTAATTATTCTGATAGTTTTCCTAATATTAAACCATCTTTGCATTCCGGGAATAAATCCTAACTGCTCAAAGTGTATTATTTTTATGATAAGTTGCTGTAGTTTTTTTTTCTAATATTTTATTGAAAATGTTTGCATCTATATTCATGATGGAAAGTGGTTTATATTTTCTTTCTCCATTTTATTGCTTCCTGATTTAGGTATCAGTACCATATTTGTGTCATAAAAAGATTTTGGTAGGACTCCTTTTTCAATAATTTCCCCAAATTATTTGTATAGTTTTGGAATCAATTATTCTTTAAATGTTTGATAGAATTTGCTAGTAAATCCATCTGGCCCAGGAGATTTTTCCCTAGGTAGTTAACTGATGGCTTGTTCAAATTATTTTTCTGAGATGGGATTATTTAAGTAATTTACTTCCTCTTCAGTTAATATGGGCAATTTATATTTTTGTAAATATTCATCCATTTACCTAAGATTGTCAAATATCTGTGCATACAATTGGGCAAAATAATTCCTAATTGTTATTTTAACTTACTCTTCATTGGAGGTAGATTCACCCTTTTCATTTTTTGATACTCATAATTTGTTTTGCTTCTTTCTTTTTTATCATATTGACTAAGGGTCTATCAATTTTATTGTTTTTTTTTTCATAAAAGCAGCTCTTAATTTTATTGTTAATTTGTTATTTTCTTAATTTCAATTTTATTAATCTCTCTTTTGGTTTTCATTATTCCTAATTTAGTATTTAATTGGGGATTTTCAATTTGTTCTTTTTCTAGCTTCTTCAATTACACGCCCAATTTATTGACCTCCATTTGATCTAAATTATTCATGTATGCACTAAGGGATATAAATCTTCCCCTCGGGACTGCCTTTGCTGCATCCCACAAGTTTTGGTATGTTGTCTCATTATTGTCATTCTCCTGAATGAAGTTACTGATTGTTTCTATAATTTCTTGTTCGACCCACTCATTCTCTAGGATTAAATTATTTCATTTCAAATTAGCTTTTAGTCGGTCCTTTCATGGCCATTTATTGCATATGACTTTATTGAATCATGATCTGAGAATGATGCATTTAATATTTCTGCTTTTCTTCACTGAATTTGAGGATTTTATGCTCTAATACATGGGCAATTTTTTGTATGTGCCATGTACTGCTGAGAGGAAGCTATGTTCCTTTTTATCCCCATTCAGTTTTCTCCAGAGATCTATCATAGCTAGCCTCTCTAAAATTTTATTTGCCTCCTTAACTTCTTTCTTTTTTTTTTATTTTGGGGTTAGATTTATCAAGATCATAGAGGGGGAGAGTGAGGTCCCCTACCTGTGTAGTTTACTATCTATTTCTTCCTTTAACTACCTTAACTTCTCCTCTAGTAATCTGGATGCCATACCCCTTGTTGCATGTATGTTAAGTAATGATAATGCTTCATTCTTGATGATGCCTTTTAGCACCATCTTATCTCCTTATAATCTTCCTGATGAAATTCCTTCTCTTTCAATTAGATCCAATTTTTGCTTTTGCTTTATCTGAGATAAGGATTGCTAACCCTGCTTTTCTTACTTTAGCTGAAGCATATAATATATTCTCCTCCAGCCTTTTACTTTTACCCTTTGCATACCCCCTTGTTTCAAATGTGTTTCTTGTAGACAACATATTGTAGGATTATGGTTTTAAATCCATTCTTCTATCTGCCTCTGTTTTATGGGAGAATGCACCCCATTCACATTTACAGTTATGATTACTCTCTGTGTGTTTTCTTCCATCTTATTCCCTCCCCTGTTTATATTTTTGTTTCTTTCTTCTCCCTTCTCCCCCTTAAGAGTTTTCCTTTTGGCCACTGCCTCCCTCACTATTCTCTCCCTTTGACTCCCCCCCCACCACTTTACCTACCTTTTCCCATACTACTATTTATTTCCATTCTAACCATCCCTTCTTATCCCTCTCTTACCCCTCCTACTGCCTATAGGGAAATTATGGATTTTTATACTTATTGGAATATAGTATTCCCTCTGTTACGCCAAATCAATGAAAATTAATTTCAAACAGTACCCCTCTCCCTACCTCCTTTCCCACTATTGTAATGAGTTTTTGTACACACACACAAATGTATTGTATTCCCTGGTAATGTGGAAACTTGAGAGCTATCATTTTTTTTTGTCTCTATGCCCCATGAGTAGCACTTAGTAGGTACTTCAATGCTTCCTTGAATTATTAACTGTGATAAGTACAAGTTAAGCTAGCCCAAGTTTTCTACCCTCCTGGAGCTTATAAAAAGAGAGTAAATGTAAGTGACATATTTTCTTATACATGAATTGTACTTCATCATAAAACTAATTTGGGAGTAACCACAGGTACTCCTTGGGAAGTCACTGAAAATGTCAGTGAAAATTGCTTCATCAGATTATATCTATATCTATATCTATATCTATATCTATATCTATATCTATATCTATATCTATATCTATATCTATATCTATATCTATATCTATCTATCTATCTATCTATCTATCTATCTATCTATATATATATATATATATACTCAAAATACTCAAATAAGTTATCCCCTCATTTCTCAAGGCCACTTCCATACAATTAGACACTTAGGTAGCCATTGCATAGAGGATCAAGGTTAGAGTCCAGAAAACCTATGTCTAAATGCAACATTAGACACTTACTAGTAAGACTTTGGGCAAGCTACTTAATTTATGTTTGCCTGCATTTCCTGAATTCTAAAATAGCAATAGAAATAGCACCTTTTGCACAAGGTTGTTGTGAAGATCCAAAGAGATGACATTTGTATATATGAATTTTTACTTTTCAAATTTTAAAGTGATATGTAAGCACTAGTTAATGGCATTATTTCTCCAAACGCTATATCTGATAAGATAAAATTTGAATATCTGATTATAGCAGAAGATAAATCTTTATAAGCCTGGAGATAAAATAATAATAGAAAATTTTCTGGATAAAATGAGAAATAGATGTCTAATTATTTAATTTCATATTTAACACAGAAAGCTTTTTTTCTGCTGAATGTTAGCAAAATTTTAATCAGTTCCCCTTAAAAACTAATAAATTGTTATTATAAATTATTTTTTTCAGATTTTATTTAATTCTTCTTGTCACAAAAATTGTGTAACCTTGTCCATGAAAATATTTTAATAACTTAATAATTTTAGTTAATCATTTGTCAACCCTTTCCTAAATAATTTTCTTGGGATTATAAGTAACCTGATAAGTAGTTTACTATTTTTTTACCTAATCTCAATAATTATTCCTGCAACTTAATTTTCCTGAAGAAAAAAATCATTATCTCATTGAATTCCATATTTATCATTAAATTTGTTACTAACAATTTGTAACAATAAGGCTCAGTTTACATTAAAGTTATGAATAATTCATAGGTATGTCTACTTTCACACTATTATTGCCAGTGAGGAGCTTCAGTCATTCAAATCAAAAGTTTTCTTCCTGAAGGGAGTAGTTTACATAAACAAAATATAATTTTTTATATTATAGAAAACACATTTCATAATCTGTTACTTTTGGAAAGTTGTAAAATACTAATATATTTTGTTCTATAGGAAAAAAAAAACAAATCTCACACATCCATAGGCTATTAGTTATAAGATGCAGCACATTACATGTAGTTAGTGTTACATAAAAATTCAGCTACTTATTTCTCAATTAAAAAAAATCTTTAGGATATTTTTACTAATGATGAAATATATTGTAAATATGTCGGCCAATTAAAGAAAAAACTCTCTCTTTTATTTTTTAGTTTACTTCATTCATTTCCACAAGATTTTGAGTTACAAATTTTTTCCCATTTTTCCCTACCTACCACCCCAAATCAACAATCCCACTGTATATTCACTCCACCAATCTGCTTTCTCCCATATCTTCCCCAATCCTCCATCTGACTCTCTAGTAAGTCATGGGGGTTCTCTATGCCCCAGTGCCTATATATCTCATTTTCCAGTTACAAGTAAAATAATAATAATAGTAATACTAAAATTATTATTATTATTATTATTATTATTATTATTATTATTACCCATATATTTAAACATTTTATTTAAAAATTTGAATTCCAGATTCTTTCCCTTTCTCCCTCATCACCCACCCTAACTGGGAAGATAAACAATTCAATATAAGTTGTCCATGTGTCACTATGCAAAACATTTCCATAGTGGATATATTGTGAAAGAATGACCATATTTCCCTCCCTCCTATCCCACCCCCGACTTGTTCTATTCTCTACTCTGCTCCTGTCCCTTTCAAAAGTGGGTGCTTCTGAAGTGGCAGTTAGATTCCCATAGTGCTAGCTCCTACATAAGGCCTCTCACAAGGCCCCTCGGGGGCCCCAAGAACCTAGCATAAATATATGACCATTGTGAAACCTTGCCATGCACCTGCCTTGTAACAAAGATGTAACTAAAACAAAGAACTGCCCAGTTAACTTGCAAGCCCCCCCATAGTTTACATCCCTATGTAGCAACAGTTGCCTTGCTAACAACTGTATGTTACAGGAAGTACTTTTTACTGTATAAAAGTTTGCTCAGGGCTGTTTTCCCTTTTGTGTATACACACACACACACACACACACACACACACAAACACACATACACATTTCTAATCCTTTAAACTATTCTCGTACTTAGAAAAGTTCATAAGTTTCAATTATCATTTTTCCATCTAGGAATGTAAATAGTTCAACTCTGATAAGTTCCATATGACTTTTTTTCCTGGTTTAACTTCTCATGCTTACCTTGCTTCTTGTATCTGAATGTGAAATTTTCCATTTAACTATGATTTCTTTCATCAAGAATGGATCAAAGTCGTCTATTGCACTGAATTACCATATTTTCCCCTGAAAAATGATAGTTTAGTTGGGTAGATGATTCTTGGTTTTAATCCCAGCTCCTTTGACCTCTAGAATATAATATTCCAAGCCCTTTGATCCCTCAGTGTAGAAGTTGCCAGATCCTGTGTTATCCTAATTGTGTTTCTAAATATTGAAATTGTTTCTTACTGGCTGCTTTTAATATTTTCTCCTTGTTTTGGGAACATGAGAACATGGCTATAATATTGCTAGGAATTTGGAGTGGAGCCCAGATGGCAGAGTAGAAACAGCTTTTCCAAGGTGCTCTCTCCAACACCACTTCAAAATGATGTAGAAGGGGACTCTGAACAACTTCTGAAGCTCCAGCACCCAAAGAACAACACAGAAAAGCTCACCTACTGCTGAGGACAGCCCAGTAGCCCTGCAGGGAGCGTCCAGGAGAGCTCTGAGGGCCAACAGCACAGCACCCGGAAAGCCGAGCACAGGGCCATGTGAACCGGGATTTTAGGCCCCGGGGGGACAGACCAGCAGCAGACTGGAGGTACCCCAGAACACCAGCAGCTGTGGCGATCCAGAATTATCAACACAGACAAGCCTAGAGCAAAGTGAGAGGTAAGTGCCCCATGGACT
This sequence comes from Gymnobelideus leadbeateri, assembly GCA_011680675.1. Lineage (NCBI taxonomy): Eukaryota > Metazoa > Chordata > Mammalia > Diprotodontia > Petauridae > Gymnobelideus > Gymnobelideus leadbeateri. Next base: position 36,224 of record WOXC01007328.1, on the reverse strand, counting down.
TTGGGACTAGTATTTGGGGAAAGTATCGTCTTCTTCCCCTGGGGGCAAGAAGCCGCTGATGAGAAACAGCACAGATGCCATTTTACAGCTTCAGTTACAGCTTCAGCTGCCGGCCTGCGAACTGTAGGGAGCTCCAGCTATCAGTCTTGGGTGGCAATTGCTCTTGCTTTAACCTCCCTGGATCTGGATTGGGGTCTGGGGTGGAGGTCTTGGGGTGGGTAACAAGCTTGCCAGAGCACGTGGAGGCTTTACAGAGACCACCCAACTAATACCTCCGGAAGTTGGGAAAACCCGAACGTTTGGGAAAGAAGCTCCCCTGTCTGGTGGCAGAGTCCTACTCTGGCTACAAGCCCCCAAATCAAGTAATTAGGTGGCAACATGCCTAGGCAAATGAAACAAAATAAACAGAAAAAATGCAACATTTGACTCATATTTAAGGGCAAAGAGGACTGAAGCATGGAACAGGAGGAGAATTGGGAGGTCAGAACTCCTGCACAAAAGCCCCCAAATGAAAATATGAGCGAGTTACAGGCCATGGAGGACCATAAGAAGGATTTTAAAAATGAAATAAAAGAAGTAGAGGAAAATTTGGGAAGAGAAATGAGAAGGATGCAGGGAAAGTATGAAATGAGAGTCAACAGCCTGACTGAAGAAAATAACACCTTTAAATAAACTAACTCAAATAGCAAAGGAGACTCAAAATGGCAATGAGGAGAAGAATGCCTTACAAAGCCACATATGCCAGATGGAAACAGAATTTCAAAAGCTCACTGAGGAAATTCATTCCTTCAGAGTTAGACTGGAGTAAATGGAAGCTAGTGACTTTATGAGAAATCAAGATGCTGTTAAACAGATCCAAACAAATGAAAGAATAGAAAGCAATGTGAAATATCTCATGGGAAAGACCACTGACATGGAAAATAGATCCAAGAGAGATAATTTAAAAATTATTGTACTACCTGAAAGCCATGATCAAAGAAAGAATAGAAATCATCCTTCAAGAAATTCTCAAGGAAAATTGCCCTGATGTTTTAGACCCAGAGGGGGAAATAGAGGTTGAAAGAATCCACCAATCACCTGTAGAATTAGATCCCCAAAAGAAAACTCCTAGGACTATTATAGCCAGGTTCCAAAATTGCTAGATCAAGGAGAAAATGCTACAAGAAGTCAGGAAGAAACAATTTCAATATTGTGGAAACACAATCACAATATCACAAGACCTGGCTGCTTCTAAATTGAGGGTTTGAAGGGCATGGGATATAATATACCGCAAGGAAAAATACCTGGGATTTAAACCAAGAATCACACACCACGCAAAACTGAGTATTTTGTTTCAGGGGAAAATATGGTCATTCAGTGGAATAGAGGACTTTCAAGCATTCTTGAGGAATATTATAGAAATTCATATTTGAATAGAAAATTTGACATTCAGACACAAGAACCAAGAGATGCTTGAGAAGGTAATCAGGGAAAAGAAATCAAAAGGAACTTATCAAAGTTGAACTATTTACATTCCTACATGGAAAAACAATGTGTGACTATTGAAACTTTTCTCAGTATGAAAATAAAAATTTTGCTGAGTAGCTGATTCTTGGTTTCAATCCCAACTCCTTTGACCTCCTTAACATCATATCCCACAAGTCCCACAAGATATCCCCACATCCTATCTTCTCTTTCCCATATCTTCTCTAATGACTTTATGAGAAATCAAGATGCTGACCCAAGGGTCACCTACCCAGCAAAACTGAGTATTTTGTTTTAGGGGAAAATATGGTCATTCAGTGGAATAGAGGACTTCCAAGCATTCTTGAGGAAAAAACCAGAATTGAATAGAAAATTTGACATCCAGACACAAGAAGCAAGAGATGCCTGAGAAGGTAATCAGGGAAAAGAAATCAAAAGGAACTTATCAAAGTTGAACTATTTACATTCCTATGTGGAAAAGCAATAACTGTAACTGATGATATCTTTCTCACTATGAAAATAATGGAAGAAGGGGGTGTGGTCATATGAATACATATGTGAATGTGTGTGTAGATGGTTCCAGTTATATATGGATAGAGGGCATAGGTTGAATTTGTTGGGAAGGGAGAATACTCAAGGGATGAAATTATGAGTTGAGAGAGGAAAGTGGCAAGAGGAGATGGGGAGAGACAGGGTAGGGTAAACTATCCCATGTAGAAGAAGCAAGGGGAAGTGGTTGCAAAGGAGGGGGAGAATAAGGAAGGCTAAAAAGGCAAAACCACATTCACATTGAATTTGGTTCAGGGAGAAAATGACATACATACTGAATGGGATATCTCAACCTGCAGCAGGATAGGGGGAAGGGGGATGAGAGGAGGGATGATGGATGGGAGGGCATCCTTGGGGTGAGGGGAGTTTGGAAGTACCCACTATAGAAGAGGGACAGGATCATGTAGGGAATGGACCAGGTGGGGGGGGTGGGATGAGTGGGAGGGAATTATAAGCAGCCTTGTACAATATATCTACTATGATAATGTTTTGCATAGCTAGACATGTACAACATATACTGAATTACTTATCTCCCAAGGGGGAATGGGTGACAAGGGAGGAAGGAAATGGATCTGAAATTCGAGGTAGTAACATTAAATGTTTCAAATATATATAAATAGTATTATTAATACTCTTTTGCTTGTAATAGGGAGATAAGATGTGCAGGCATTGGGACACAAAGACTCACCTTCCTCTAATGGAAAAGTCGATGGGGGTATGGGAGAAGGTATGGGAGAGAGCAGATGGGAGGAAGCGATATCTTGTGGGACTACTATTCTGGGAGGTTGGGCAGGGGAATAATGGGGGAAAATGATTATAACTCAAAATCTGGCAGAAATGAATGATGTAAAACAGAAGTTAATAAAGCATTTGTTTAAAAAAAGGGAACTAATAAAAATAGTATAAATAATAGTATTTATTGTGTGTGTGTGTATATATATATATATATATATATATATATATATATATATATATATATATATATATACACACATATTCGAAACATTTAATTTTAAAACTTCGAATTTCAGATCCAATTCCTTCCTCCTCCCTTGTCAGCCATTCCCTCTGGGAAGATAAGCAATTCAGTATGTGTTGTACATGTATAGCTATGCAAAACATAGCCATAGTAGATATAATTTAAATGGCTGCTTATAATTCCCTCCCACCCACCCCACCACCCACCTAGTCCATTCCCTTCTTTGATCCTGTCCCTCTTTGATAGTGGGTACTTCCTCCCTACCCTCTCCCAAGATTGCCCTCCCCTACATCATCCCCCCTCTCATCCCCCTTCCTCCTATTCTCCATCAGGTTGAGATAAATTGAGCCTAAGCCAAATTCAATGAGAATAAGATTTTCTCTTTTTGCCTTCCTCTTCTTCCCCTCCCCTGCAACCACTTCCCCTTGCTTCTTCTACATGAGTTTACTCCAGCCTCTCTCTCCCCATCTCCTCTTGCCACTTTCCTCTCTCTCCTCATAACTTCACCCCTTAAGTAACATCCCTTTCCACCAAATTCAGCCTGAGCCCTCTATCCATGTATAACTGTAAACATATAAGCACACATTCACACACACACACACACACACATATATATGTGTGTGTATATATATATATATATATATATATATATATATTCATATGTGCATATATCTTTCTTCCATTATTTTCATACTGAGAGAGGTTTCATCAGTCACAGTTATTGTTTGACCATGTAGGAATGGAAATAGTTCAACTTTGATAAGTTCCTTTTGATTTCTTTTCCCTGATTACCTTCTCAAGCATCTCTTGCTTCTTGTGTCTGAATGTCAAATTTTCTATTCAATTCTGGTTTTTTCCTCAAGAATGCTTGAAAGTCCTCTATCCCACTGAATGACCATATTTTCCCCTGAAAAAAATAAAAACACTCAGTTTTGTTGGGTAGGTGATTCATGGCTTCATTCCCACCTCTTTTGCCCTCTGGAATATCATATTCCATGCCCTTTGATACCTCAGTGTAGAAGCTGCCAGGTCCTGTGCTATTCTGATTGTGTTTCCACAATATTGAAATTGTATCTTTCTGGCTGGTTGTAGTGTTTTCTACTTGATCTGGGAATTCTGGAACCTGGCTATAATAATCCTGGGAGTTTTCTTTTTGGTATCTTTTTCAGGAGGTGATCTGTGGATTCCTTCAACCTTTAATTTGCCCTCTGGGTCAAAAACATCTGAGCAATTTTCCTTGAGAATTTCTTGAAGGATGATTTCTAAGTTCTTGATCATGGCTTTCAGGTAGTTCAATAATTTTTAAATTATCTCTCCTGGATCTATTTTCCAGGTCAGTGGTTTTGCCAATGAGATATTTCACATTGCCTTCTATTTTTTTCAATCATTTATATCTGTTTAATTGTTTCTTGATTTATCATACATTCATTAGCTTCAATTCGCTCCAGTCTAATTCTGAAAGAATCATTGTCCTTTGTGAGCTTTTGAGATTGTTTTACCATATGGCAAATTCGAAATTTTAAGTCACTTTTCTCCTCATTGGCTTTTTGGGCCTCTTTTGCCATTTGAGTTAATCTATTTTTAAAGTGTTATTTCCTTCAGTTAGGTTGTTGAATCTCTTTTCATGATTTTCTTGCATCATTTTCCTTTCTCTTCCCAATTTTTCCTCCAATTCTCTTATTTGGTTTTCAAAACCCTCCCTGAGCTTCTCCATGACCTGTAATGAGTTCATATTTTTCTTTCAAGGTTTTGGTGCAGGACTTCTGAATTAGTTGGCTTCCTACAATTCTATACTTTGATCATTTTTGTCCCCCCAAAAAGGAATTCAAAGATGGATTACTGTGCCTGTTTTGCTTCCTTTGCTTGCTCATATTGTCATTTAATTATTTGACTTTTGATTTTTTTGCCAGAATAGAACTGTGCTTCCAGAGAGGAGAGTTTTTTCTGAAATAACTGGGATTTTCTCAGCTGCCAGAGCTATTAGTTGGATTCCTTCTCACTGGCTTTGGCACCTGGTCCCACACCCCAGGACCTCCATACAAGATAGTTATCCAGATCCAAGCAGGTTAAAGTAAGAGCAATTACCCTTCCAAATGGTTGCTTGGTCCCCCTATGATCTTCAGCCCATAGCTCTGAAGAAGCCACGATGCTTCTCCCTCCAAGGGCACAGGCTGGGCCTCATTCTTGATCCCTCTGTTCCCAAAATCCACACTGACCTTTTACTCTGCTTTTGGGATTTATGGATTGATAATTCTAGAAACAGCCACAGCTGCTGGTGATCCACTCTCCTGCAGTCCCTCCAGCCACAGCTGGTCAGGGACACTCTCTGGCTAAATGCATGGGTGTACATGTGGCTGGGATTGGCTCCTAGCACCCTTTGATGGACCCTTCCTGCCAGCTTTCCAGGCTGTCTTCTGCAGGAGATTTATTTCTCTCTGTCACCTTTTAGGTTTTGTAGTTCTAAAGTTTGTTTAAAGTCATATTTTATAGGTATTTGAGGTTGTTATCGGGGCATCTCAGGGAGTTTTCCTACATCTACACTGACATCTTGGATCTGCCATTTAAGCATATATAATGCACCTTGAAATCATTGAGACTGATGCAATTTCCCAAATTCAATACAGCAGATTGCTTCCCCCTACTTAATTCTGGCCTTTTTATCTTTCAGTACACACACACACACACACACACACACACACACACACACACACACACACACAACATACCAATGAGCTATTAGGCTGACTGCATCTCTTAATCTAACTATCTGTATTCTTCACTCTTTTTGTTTCACAGGACAGATTACACGGATGATAAATTTTGATTAACTGTCCATTTCAATAATAAGTCTTTGTATCATTATGGAAATCAGTATAGTTGTAACTGTCATGGACAAACATGGCATGTAGAGAACATTGTCATTGATAGGAAATGTCACTTTTGTGTTCATCTTGAGAAGAACGTTCTCCGTCACTTTGGTAAACACCATTAGGAAGCATGTGTCTCATTATTTCACATTTCTTGATTTTGGTATTCAAAATAAAAAATAATAATAGCTAGTATTTAAATAGGGGTTTTAAGTTTTGAAAAATGCCTTAAATGTATTTCTCAACTACTTGTCATAACAACCCCATGCTAATGGTTGCTATTATTATTTTAATTTTTTAAATGAGGAAATTGAGCCTAAGAGAGATCAAGTGACTTGCCAGGATCACATGGCAAGTCTAAGGAAGGATGTGAACCTAGTTTTCTCTGAATATAATTTTATTACTTACTCTACAACATCAGTACCTGACGCCTAGCGATTGTCAATTGCAGTAAAGTTCTTTGCAAATCTTAAAGTCCTAAGTAAATTATATTACTATAGTTATTAACACTACCATTATTATCAGAATCAACAAGAATTATCATCTCTCTGAACTAATTGATCATGGATTCTTCTGTAATCTTAACATATAAGTGGGAAATACCTTTTTTAGAGAAGATATTTCATGAGTGAGCGTATTGTAAGAAGTAGTTCAGGTTATAAACTTTTGAGAAAAATAGGAACAAAGGGCATTTTTCAAACTCTTAAGATTTTCACAACTTAAATTTCTGAGCATATCATGTGGCATTCTTTTGTCATACAATATTCTTAGAAAACATAAGTTGAATTTCATGTTTTTTTTTTTGTAAAATGCTTTTCATTTTACAAAATACCATATTTTGTAATTTATTCTGCATGACACATACAAAGAGGACAGGACAGATTTTATCCACATTTTATAGATAAAGAAAGTGTTGATTGGGGGCGGAGTCAAGATGGTGAAGTAGAAACAGCTCTTCCATGCAGCTCTGGCTCCCACAATTTCCGAATTCATGTAAAAGGGAACTCTAAACAACCTCTGGAGTTCCAGAACCCAAAAAATGACACAGAGAAGCTAACCTCCTGCTAAGGACAGCCCAGCAGCCTGACAGGGAGAAGCCAGCACAGCGATTTGGGAGCCAAGCCCAGGCCCCCATGAGTCATAGGTTTTAGCCCCAGGGGTGTCTGACCAGCAGCCAGCTGGAGAGACTACAGAACACCAGGAGCTGGAGCATTTCCAGAATTACCAACACATAGTTGCCTAGGACAAAGTGAGAGGTTAGTGGGTTATGGACTCTAGGACTCATTAGTTGGGAGAGTGGGTGAACTCTTTACCTGGGGCTGAGAAGCCTCTGAGAGCTTCAGCACAACCAGAGACACACATGGCAGCTTCAGTTCCTGCTCTGCTAACTGAAGGGGGTTCTGGAGATCAGTCTTGGACATAATCACTCTTGCTTTAACCTTCTTGGATCTGGATTGTGATATGGGGTGGGGGTCTTGGGGTGTGTGACCAGCTTTCCAGAACATGTGGAGGCTTCAGAGAGGGCACCCAACTATTAACTACAGGAGCTAGGAAAACCCCAGCATTTGGGACAGAAGCTATCCTGTCTGGTGGCAGAGTCCTACTGTGGCAAAAACCCTAAAAGTCAAGTAATTAAGTGGCAACATGCCTAGGTAAAGGAAACAAAATAAACAGAAAAATTCAACATTAGACTCCTATGGGGGGGGGGGGAATCAAAGCATGGAACAGGAGGAGGACTGTGAGGTCAGAAACCCTGCACCAAAAGCCCCAAAGGAAAATACGAACTGGTTACAGGCCATAGAGGACCTTAGGAAGGATTTTTAAAACCACATAAGAGAAGTGGAGGAAAAATTGAGAAGAGAAATGAGGAAGATGCAAGAAAAGTATGAAATGTGAGTCAGCAGCCTGACTGAGGAAAATAATGCCTTAGAAAATAGATTAACTAAAACAGCAAAAAGAGGCTCAAAAAAGCAATGAGTAGAAGAATGCCTTAAAAAGTCGAATTTGCCAGATGGAAAAAGAATTTCAAAAGCTCACTGAGGAGAATCATTCCTTCAGAATTACACCAAAGCAAATGGAAACTAGTGACTTTATGAGAAATCAAGATGCTATTAAGCATATCCAAACAAATGACAGAATAGAAGGCAATGTGAAATATCTCATGGGAAAAACCACTGATCTGGAAAATTGATCCAGGAGGGATAATCAAAAAATTATTTGACTACCTGAAAACTATGATCAAAAAATAAATATAGAAATCATCCTTCAAGAAAGTTTCAAAGAAAATTGCCCAGATGTTTTAGAACCAGAGTGCAAAATAGAGGTTGAAAGATTCCACTGATCACTTCCTAAAAAAGGTCACCCCCCCAAAAAAAAAAAAACCTCCTAGGAATATTGTAGCTAGGTTCCAGAAATCCCAGATCAAGGAAAGAATATTACAAGCAGCCAGGAAGAAACAATTTCAATATTATGGAAACACAATCAGTATAGCACAGGATCTGGCAGCTTCTACACTGAGGGATTGAAGGACATGGAATATTACATTCCAAAGGGCAAAGGAGCTGGGATTCAAACCAAGAATCACCTATCTGGCAAACCTGAATATCATGTTTCAGGGGAAAATATGGTCATTCAGTGGAATACTTCATTCTTGAGGAAAAAAAAAAAACAAAGTTGAATAGAAAATTTGACATTCAGACACAAGAACAAGAGATGCTTGAGAAAGTAAACAAGTAAAATAAATCATGAGGAACTTATCAAAGTTCAACTATATACATTCCTACATGGAAAAATGATAAGTAACATTTGAATGAAAAATGAAACCTTTCTCAGAATGAAAATAGCTGAAAAAGTGTATATGGGTATATGAATACATGTGTGAATGTGTGTATATATGTTTATAGGTATGCAGAGAGAGGGCATAGGTTGAATTTGATAGGAAGTGATGGTACTTAAGGGGTGAAATTGAGAGGTGAGAGAGGAATATAATGAGAGGAAATGGGGAGAGACAGAATGGGGTAAACTATCTCATGTAGAAGAGGCAAGGGAAAGTGGTTGCAGGGGAGGGGAAGAACAGGAAGGCAAAAAGGCAAAACCTTATATTCATTGAATTTGGATCAGGGAGAGAATGACATACATAATAAATGGGATAGCTCACCCTACAGGAGAGTCGGGGGGAGGGGGAGGGGTAGAAGATGATGGAAGGGAGGGCAGGCTTAGGGTGATTGAAGCTGGAAACACCCACTTTTTAAAGAAGATAAATCGAAGTGGGGAGTGGACCAGGTGTGAGGTGGGATGAGAGGGAGGGAAATGTAGTTAGTGTTTTACAATGTATCTACTATGGTAATGCTTTGCATAGCTATACATATACAGCATATACAGAGTTGCTTATCATCCCAGTGGGAGTGGGTGGCAGGGGAGGAGGGGAATGTGTTTGGAATTTGAAGTTTTCAAATAAAATATTCTAAAGTACGTAAATACTCTGATTAATACTATTTTCCATGTAATTGGGAGATAAGATGTGCAGGCATTGGGGCAGGAGTATTCACCTTGCCCTACTGGACATTTCGAAGGGGGTCTGGGAAAAGAGATGGGAGAGAGCAGATTCAATGAGGGGATATCCTGTGGGACTGCTATTCTGGAGTGGTAGGTAGAGGAAAAATGGGGAAATATTGTGTTCCAAATCTGACGGAAATGAATGATGTATACCATAAGTTAATAAAACGTCAATAAAGCATTTAAATGAAGAAGAAGAAGAAGAAGAAGAAGAAGAAGAAGAAGAAGAAGAAGAAGAAGAAGAAGAAGAAGAAGAAGGAGAAGAAGAAGAAGAAGAGGAGGGAAGGGAGCCTGATAGAAGGGGGCGAAGATTGAGGGAGGCAGTTGTCAGAAGCAAATCTCTTTTAAGGAGGGAAAGGAGAGGAGAGAAATAAAAGCATAAATGGGAGGGGGCAATAGAATATAGAGAAAGGCAAAGATAGTATTCATAACTGTGAATGTGAATGGAATGTACTCTTCCATAAAACAGATGTGGATAGCAGAATAAGTCCATAATCCTACAATATGTTGTTACAAGAAACACATTTGTAACAGGGGGATACACAGAAGGTAGGTAAAGGCTAGAGTAAAATTTCTTATGCTTCAGTAGTAAAAAAAAAAAGTAGGAGCAGCAATTTTGATATCACAAAAAGAAAAACATATGATATGATGATATACTTAGAGAATCCTAGAGAATCAAGTAAAAAACTACTTGAGACAATAAATAAATTTGGCAAAGTTGCAGGATATAAAATAAACCAACACAAATCCTCGACATTCCTATATATCTCTAATGAAACTCAACAGCAAGAGATAGAAAGAGAAATCCCATTTAAAGTCACTGTAGACATTATAAAATATTTAGGAATCTCCCTGCCAAAACAAACCCAGAATCTTTATGATCACAACTACAAAACACTTCTCACACAAATAAAATCAGATCTAACTAATTGGAAAAATACCAATTTCTTGTGGCTGGGTGGAGCTAATATAATAAAAATGACAATTTTACCCAAACTAAACTATATATTTTGTGCCATACCAATCAATATACCAAAAACTACTTTGTAGAATTAGACAAAATAATAACAAATTTATTTGGAAAAACAAACGGTCTCTCACAGGTGTCTCTCCTTCCCGGCACAGGCCCCGCACCCTCCATCCATCCCCAGCATGTTGTCGTCCTTCGCCCGCCCTGTGGGCTCCGCCTTCCGCCACGGCCTAAGTACCACCGCACAGAATAATGCAAAAGTAGCTGTGCTAGGTGCTTCTGGAGGAATTGGACAGCCGCTCTCGCTGCTCCTGAAGAACAGTCCTTTGGTGAGCCGTCTAACGCTCTATGATATTGCTCACACTTCTGGTGTAGCTGTGTAGCAGCCGATTTGAGCCACATTGAGACCAGAGCAACTGTAAAAGTTTACATGGGACCTGAGCAGCTGCCGGATTGCTTGAAAGGCTGTGATGTTGTCGTGATTCCTGCAGGAGTCCCCAGAAAGCCAGGAATGACTCGTGATGACCTTTTCAACACCAATGCCACGATCGTAGCTACTCTGGCTGCTGCCTGTGCCAAGCATTGCCCAGAAGCCATGATCTGTATTATTGCAAACCCGGTCAATTCTACCATCCCAATCACATCAGAAGTTTTTAAGAAACAAGGCGTGTACAACCCCAACAAAATCTTTGGTGTAACAACCCTGGATATCGTCAGAGCAAATACTTTTGTGGCAGAACTGAAGGGCCTAGATCCAGCTCGAGTCAATGTCCCTGTTATTGGCGATCATGCAGGGAAGACCATCATCCCCCTGATCTCTCAGTGCACCCCGAAGGTGGAGTTTCCTGAGGATCAGCTGAAAACTCTGACTGGAAGGATCCAGGAGGCTGGAACAGAAGTTGTCAAAGCGAAAGCTGCAGCAGGTTCTGCTACACTCTAAATGGCCTACGCTGGTGCCAGATTTGTCTTCTCTGTTGTGGATGCAATGAATGGGAAGGAGGGAGTCGTGGAATGCTCCTTTGTCAGATCAGAAGAAACAGAGTGCTCCTATTTCTCTACACCCTTGCTGCTTGGGGAAAAAGGCATTGAGAAGAACCTGGGTGTTGGCAATCTCTCCCCTTTTAAAGAGAAGATGGTTGCTGAGGCCATTCCTGAGCTGAAAGCTTCCATCAAGAAAGGAGAGGATTTTGTCAAGAGCATGAAGTGAGGACACAGTCCTGTGAAAAGAAGTCTATTTCCTTAACTTATTAAAGCATCATGTCACTTGAAAGGTGTTCCACATGCAGTGCATCCTCTTTGAGGAGACTGCTTGTACTTATGAATTCTGTTGATTGGTATGTTGGCACATCAATAAAACTGTCATATTTAAAAAAAAACGGTCTAGAATATCAAGCGAATTAATGAAAAGAAATGCTAGGGAAGGTGGAATAGCTATGCCAGATTTTATCTGTATTATACAGTAGCAGTCATCCAAACTGCTTGGTACTGACAGAGGAGTAGAGTAGTGGATCAATGGAATGGATTGGGCGCAGGAGACCCAGCAGTTAATGAATATAGTAATCTATAGTTCGATAAACCCAAAGACCCCAGTTTTGGGGATAATAATGCACTATTTGACAAAAACTGCTGGGAAAACTGGAATACAGTATGGCAGAAACTGGGCATAGATCATTACCTAATGCCATATACCAAAATCAAGTCTAAATGTGTGCATGATCTAGGTATAAAGGATGATACTGTAAGCAATTTGGGAAAGCAAGGAATAGCTTACCTGTCAGATTTGTGAAGAGGGGAAGACTTTAGGACCAAACAAGAAATAGAGAGCATTATAAAATGCAAAATGGGTAATTTTGATTACATTAAATTGAAAAGCTTCTGTACAAACAATGCCAATGTAACCAAGATCAAGAGGGAGGTGGGAAACTGGGAAAGAATTTTCACCACCTATGTCTCTGATAAAGGACTCATTTCTAAAATTTACAGAGAATTGAGTCAAATCTATATGAATACAATTCATTCCCCAATTGATAAATGTTCAAAGGATATGAACAGACAGTTTTCAGAGAAAGAAATTAAAGATATCTATAAGCATATGAAGAAATGCTCTAAATCACTATTGATTAGAGAAATGCAAATCAAAACAACTCTGAGATACCACATCTCTCCAGTCAGATTGGCTAAGATGACAAAACAAGAAAATGACAAATGCTGGAGAGGATGTGGGCAATTTGGAACACTAATGCATTGCTGGTGGAGTTGTGTACTTATCCAACCATTCTGGAGAGCAATCTGGAATTATGCCCAAATGATTATAAATAATTTCATACCCTTTCACCCAGCAATACCACTTCTAGGGTTATATCCCAAAGAGATCATAGAAGTGGGAGGAAGACCCATATGTACAAAAATATTTATAGCAGCCCTTTTTGTGGTTGCAAAGAATTGGAAACTAAAGGGGTGCCCATCAATTGGGGAATGTCTAAACAAGTTATGGTATATGAATGTAATGGAATATTATTATGCTATAAGAAATGAGGAGGAGAAGGATTTCATATTTACCTGGAGAGACTTATACAAACGGATGCTGAGTGAGAAGAGTAGAATCAGAAGAAATTTGTATACAATCACAGACACATCATATGTGTGATGACCAACTTTGAACAGACTGGACTCTTTTCAGCAATGCAGTGATATAAGTCAATCCCAAAAACTCAAGAAAGAGAGAAATGCTACATCCAGAGACATAACTAGAAAGAACTGGGCCTGAATCCTGATGGAACCAAACTAATTGATCTTTTTAATTTCATTGTTCGGTTTTATTTCTTCTTTATCATTCTCCATCCCACCTAGTACAATAGGCCTTTGTAATTGGACCAAACTCTAATATGAATGTATTTACAAATCCTATACTGGACTATATGCTGTCCTGGGGGGTGGGGGTGGGGTAGCAAAGGAAATCTGAATATCAAGGAACTATGGAATTGAATCTTGTTAACTGAAACTAAACTAATAAATTAATTTTAAAAAAGCAAAACCAAAAATAGTTCTAATCAAAAGAGATAAGGAAGGAGACTATACTGTGCTAAAAGGCAAAATGGACAATGAAGTCATGTCATTAATAAACATTTATGCGCCAAGTGCTATAGACTCCAACTTTAACTTAGAGAAATTAAGGGAGTTATAAAAAGAAATAGACAGTAGAACTATACTATTGGGGTACCTCAATGTTCCCCTCTCTGCAATTGATAAATCTAACCTCAAAATAAAAAATGGGGAAGTTCCCACATGGATAAAATATTTCTAGCAGCACTTTTTGTGGTGGAACAGAATGGGAAATAAAGGAACTTCCATTAATTAGGGAATTTCTGAACAAGTTGTGGTATATTAATTTAATGGAGTATTATTGTATGGCAAGAAATTATGAGAAGGTAGATTTCAGAAAAACCTGGAAAGATGTATAAATGAATGCCAAGTGAAGTGAACAGAACCAGGAGAACAGTGTACACTGTACAGTGTAAGAGCAACACTGTGTCGTGATGTATTATTGACTTAGCTTTTCTCAGCAATACAATGATCAAAAATAATTCCAAAAGACTTCTGTTGGAAAATGCTATCCACATATAGAGAATGAATATGGGGTCCAAAGGAAGATTTAACACACTATTTTCTCTTTTTTTGTTTCTATTTTTTGTGACTTTTCCCTTTTTTTCTGTTTCTTCTTTTACAACCTGACTAATATGGAAATAAGGTTAATATAATTGTGCATGCATAACCTACAACAAATTCCTTGCCATCTGAGGGAGGGTCAAAGGAAGGAAAGAAAAAAATTAGAGTTCAATATAATATAAGACTGAATGTTGAAAAGTATCCTTATGTGTAATTAAAAAAAGTAAAATACTATGAGGTTGAAAAAAATTGGGAAAGGAAAAAAAGAGTGATGCAAGAGAATTATGAAAAAAGGGTCAGCAGCTTCCAAAAACCTTCTTGAAATGTAGAATTGGCCAAAGGAAAAGGAGATATCAAAATCCACTGAAGAAACAACTCATTAAAAAATACAATTGAGAGCGGGGAGAGCCAAGATGGCGGAGTAGAAACAGCTCATCCAAGCCACTCTGCTCCCAAATTCCCTCTCAACTATGTAAAAGGGGACTCCGAACAACTTCTGGAGCCCCAGCACCCACAGAACAACACAGAGAAGCTAACCTCCAGCTGAGGACAGCCCAGCAGCCCTGCAGGAAGGACCAGCCCAATGATCAATGCAGGGTGCTGAGCAGAGGTCGGGTCCATCTGAGTCATAGTTTTAGTCCCAGCACAGCAGGGCAGCAGCTGGCTGGAAGGACCCCAGAACACCAGCAGCTGTGGCGATTCCAGAATTATCAACATAGACATGCCTAGGACAAAGTGAGAGGTTAGTGCCCTGTGGACTTTGGGACCAGTATTTGGCCAATGCGTCGGCTTCCTCCCCTGGGGGCTAGAAGCCACTGAGGAGACACGCCATTTTGTAGTTTTCAAAGGCAGCTCCAGCTCCTTGCCTGGGAACTGTAGGGAGATATAGCGATCAGTCTTGGGGGGGGGTAATTCCTCTTGCTTTAACCTCCCAGGGTCTGGATTGTGATCTGGGGTAGAGGTCTTGGGGGGGTTTCCAGCTTGCCGAAAACGGAAGTTGCCCCCCCCCCCCCGTTCTGGAAGAAAATTCCCCTCTCTAGAAGAAAAAAGCCATAGTGTGGCAACAAGCCCAAAAGTCAAGTAATTAAGTGGCAACATGCCAAGGCAAAGGAAACAAATTAAACAGAAAAATGCAACCCTAGACTCCTACTTTGGGGGCAAGGAGGGTCAAAGCATGGAGAGGGAAGAGGACTGTGAGGTCAGAAGTCCTGCTCCAAAAGCCCCAGGGGAAAACATGAGCGGGTTGCAGGCCATAGAGGACCTTAAGAAGGACTTTAAACATCAAATAAGAGAAGTGGAGGAAAAATTGGAAAGAGAAATGGGAAGGATGCAGGAAAAGTATGAAATGAGGGTCAACAGCCTTTTTGAGAAAAACAACACCTTAAAAATAGACTAACTTAAATGGCAAAGGAGGCTCAAAAGAGTAATGAGGAGAAGAATGCCTTAAAAAGTTGTATTTGCCAGATGGAAAAAGAATCTCAAAACTTCACTGAGGAGATTCATTCCCTCAGAGTTAGATTGGAGCAAATGGAAACTAATGACTTTATGAGAAATCAATATGCTGTTAAGCAGATCCAAACAAATGAAAGATTAGAAGGCAATGTGAAATATCCCATGGGAAAAACCACTGACCTGGAAAATAGATCCAGGAGAGACAATTTAAAAATTATTGGACTACCCAAAAGCCATGATCAAAGAAAGAACCTAGAAATCACCCTTCAAGAAATTCTCAAGGAAAATTGCCCTGATGTTTTAGATCCAGAGGTTAAAATAGAGGTTGAAAGAATCCACAGATCACCTCCTGAAAAAGATCCCAAAAAGAAAACTCCCAGGAATATTATAGCCAGGTCCCAGAATCCCCAGATCAAGGAGAAAATACTACAAGCAGCCAGGAAGAAACAATTTCAATATTGTGGAAACACAATCAGA
The DNA here is from genome assembly GCA_011680675.1 of Gymnobelideus leadbeateri. Classification (NCBI taxonomy): domain Eukaryota; kingdom Metazoa; phylum Chordata; class Mammalia; order Diprotodontia; family Petauridae; genus Gymnobelideus; species Gymnobelideus leadbeateri. The sequence goes on along the minus strand of WOXC01007328.1, from coordinate 20,245 downwards.
ACAGCACAGTACCTGGCGGTTTCTACACTGAGAGATTGAAGGGCATGGAATAAGATATTCCAGAGGGCAAAAGAGCTGGGAATGAACCCAAGGGTCACCTACCCAGCAAAACTGAGTATTTTGTTTCAGGAGAAAATATGGTCATTAAGTGGAATTGAGGACTTTCAAGCACTCTTCAGGAAAAAAAAAACAGAATTGAACAGAAAATTTGAAATCCAGATGCAAGAAGCAAGAGATGCCTGAGAAGGTAATCAGGGAAAAGAAATCAAAAGGAACTTGTCAAAGTTGAACTATTTACATTTCTATATGGGAAAACCATAACTGTGACTGAGGAAATCTTTCTCACTATGAAATAATGGAAGAAGGGTGTGTGGTCATATGAATACATATGTGAATGTGTGTGTATATGGTTACAGTTATATATGGATAGAGGGCATAGGTTGAATTTGATGGGAAGGGAGGATACTCAAGGGGTGACGTTGTGAGGTGAGAGAGGAAAGTGGCAGGAGGAGATGGGGAGAGACAGGGTGGGGTAAACTATCTCATGTAGAGGAAGCAGGGGGAAGTGGTTGCAGGGGAGGGGAAAAATAGGAAGGCAAAAAGACGAAACCACATTCTCATTGAATTTGGTGCAGGGAGAGAATGACATATATACTAGGTGGGACATCTTAACCTACAGCAGAATAGGGGAAAGGGGGATGAGAGGAGGGCTGATGGATAGGTGGGCATCCTTGGGGGGAGGGGATGTAAAAAAAGAAATAAAAAAATAAAAAAATAGAAAAAATTACAATTGACTAATTTGAAAATAAAGTACAAATGCTAACTGAGGAAAATGAGCCCTAATACATTAGGACTTGACAAGTAGAAGCTAATGACTCTGAGATATGAAGAATCAATCAAGCAAAGTCAAAAGAATGAAAAAAAAAATAGAAGAGAATGTAATTTAACTTATGGAATAAAACACCTGACCTGGAAAATTTATCTGAGAGAGAGTGCCAGAATCATTGGTCTACTCAAAATCCATTATCAAATGGAGGGCCTAGACTGCATATTTCAGGAAATCATCAAAGAAAGTTCCCTGATATTCTGGAACGAGGAGGCAAAATAGGCATTGAAATAATCTACCTATCATCTCATGAAATGTATATTTTATTTAACATAATTTATATCCACAAGGTTTTGTATTACAAATTTTGTCCCCATTTTTTCCAATACCCACCACCACAAAACAGCAATCCCACTGAATGTCCCCTACCCAGTCTGCTCTTTCCCATATCTTCCCCATCCCCCCCTGTGACTTTTCAGTAGAGCATGGTGAATCTCTATGCCCCAGTAACTATATATCTTATTTTCCAGTTACATGTAAAATAATATATATGTATTATATATATATATATCACTTTGTATTTTAAAACTTTGAATTCCAGGTTCTATCTTTCCCTCCATCATAACCCACCCTTACTGGGAATATAAGTAATTCAATATAGGTTGTACATGTGTAGTTAGGCAAAACATTCCCATAGTACATATACTTTGCAAGACTGATTATACTTCCCTCCATCCTATACAACCCCCTACTTGCCCTATTCTCCACTTTGATCCTTTCCCTGTTCAAAAGTGAATGCTTCCAAATTCCCTCCCATTCCACCTGAGCATGCACTCTCTTCCATTATCCCTCCTCTCATACCTCCCCACCCTTCTCTCCTGTAGGGGTAAATACCCTATTTAGTGTGTATGTCATACCCTCCCTAAGCCAAATTCAATGAGAATAAGGTTGACTCATTCCCGTTACCTTCCTGTTCTTCCCCTCTATTGTTAAGAGTTTTCCCTTGTCTCTTTTATATGAAATAATTCCACCTCATTCTGTCTCATCCCATCTCCTCTAATTATATTCCTCTCTCACCTCTCAATTTCCCCTCTTAAGTATTATCCCTTCCTATTAAATTAGTCCTGTGCCCTCTGTCTATGTACACTTGTGAACAAAAATACACATACATATGTATTATATACCCATATACCCTCCTATATAGACATATATATGTATGTAAACATATATACATACACATATGCACATGTATATACATATATACATATATATACATATACATACACACACACATATACACACACACACACACACACACACAAACACATTTCTATTCCCTTCTGCTTTTCTTATACTGAGAAAAGTTTCATAAGTTACAATTATTTTTTTTTTTATGGAGGAATATACATACTTCAATTTTGAAAAGTTCCTATGAATTATTTTCCTTGTTTACCTTCTCATGGTCCTCTTGCTTCTTGTGTCTATAAGTCAGATTTTCTATTCACCTCTGGTTTTTTCATCAAGAATGCTTGAAAGGCCTCTATTCCATTGAATGACCATATTTTCCTCTGAAACATGATACTCAGTTTTGCTGGGTAGGTGATTCTTGGTTTTAATCCCAGTTCCTTTGAAAACTCCTAGGAATATTATAGCCAGGTTCCAGAACTCCCAGATCAAGGAGAAAATACTACAAGCAGCCAGGAAGAAACAATTCCAGTATTGTGGAAACACAATCAGAATAGCCCAGGACCTGGCAGCTTCTATACTGAGGGATTGAAGGGAATGGAATATGATAATCCAGAGGGCAAAAGAGTTGGGATTGAAGCCAAGGGTCACCTACCCAGCAAAACTGTTTATCTTGTTTCAAGGTAAAATATGGTCATTCAGTGCAATAGAGGACTTTCAAGCATTCTTTTTTTTCTGCAAGTATTTTATTTATCATTGAAGAAAAAACACAGCAGCAAGTACTGTCTTGGCTTCAATAAGACCAAAGAGTTAATAATTAACATGGCTACTACACTTCAAAATTGAAGTCAACACAGTCATTACTACAAAGTACTTGCTGAAAGAATCTATCCTGAAGACAAAAGAAATTAGGAAAAGAATTTAAACAATTCCTCCAAAACCACACATTTATAAATATTGTCATATTTAAAATGCTTGAAAGGCATGAATTCTCCATTAATGGAAAAGCAGTTTGCTATTGGCAACAGAAAAAACTCAGCACTAGATTCACCCAATGCTTTCCATTTAAAAGCTGTATTTTTCTGGTTTCACACATCAGCAGTACTCATATTTCATTAGAACAATGACTTCAAATTGTTCCAAATCCACCAGCGTTCAAGTAAAACCTACAGACAATTCCACTGTATCCAATGTTCATAATGTTTACTGCACTTAATGTGAATCTAAAACCTTTTCTAAATTCAGAAAATAAATACCTCAAAAAGCCTTGACTCAAAATACCTAAAGAGGTATGTTTCAACAACAGCTCTAGTGTAAATGAAAATTGTTTCAGTTGGGTTTTTTTTCATACCACTGCTTTAAAGATACTCAAATACATTTTTTCTATGACAGAACCTTACCTCATTCCAAAATAAGACTAGATATTTTGAAATTGAAAAGAAAAGAGATCAGTTTCATACGGAGATATATGTGCTACTCAATACCTGAAGGATTCACATTTTAAATTTCGTGGGTTTTAAAAAAAATTTTTTTTCTTGTAAACAAATGATCAGTGAAATAATGCAACACTTTAAATTTCAGAAAATGGCATTCATTTTTCCAACTTCCTGCTGCAGATACAATGCATGATCAATCTATATAGGATTAATACAAGTTCATGCTTTTCATGTTATGCTGAAACAACATTAGTTAAAGAAATCCAATTTAGAATGGTTTAAGCACAAATATAATAATCCTTGAATGTGACCAAACCTATGATAAAACACCAGTTGAGACTGTGTTTTTCTTGAGATTTAATGTCCTACAGTGGTCCATCCATCTTCGTCAGTCTCGTTTTTGGTTCAACGAAGAGGTTCTCGTGATTCTTGGGATTCTCTATCTTTTTCTGTTCTCCATGAGTCCCCCTTCCTTTTCACCTTCTCTTTCTCGGTCTCTTGAAAGAGCAGGAGGAGGAATTCGAAGAGGAGTCTCACGCTCTTCAACTCGATCATCTTTCCTTTCCTCAGTGCGTCTCCAAGAGCTTGTTTCTTCACGCTCACTCCTTAGGGGCCCTCTTCTGTCTCTATCGTCTCGTCGTTCTCTTAAGTCTCTCCCACCTCGATCATCTCTGTCACGACCACGACGGTCATCTCTATCCCATTCATCATGGCGATTTGAATCTCTCCAACTTGAGGCTTCCTCAGCTGGTCTTCTCCATCCAGCCTCATCTCTAGATCACCTGAAACGATCTTCATGATCTCCATCTCTCTCTCTTTCATGTTCTTTATCATTTTCTTCACCATCTTGGTCTCTATCCCTTTCTTTGTCTCTATCCCATTCACGGTCTTCGGATAGCCTATACTCTCTCGGTGGAGCCAAGCTTTCCTCTCTTGCTTTCTCTCTCTCTCTCCAGCCACCTGGTTTGCCAACTGGACTCCAAAGACCAGGTCTTGAATCAGCACCACGCCTGGGAATTTGGTCATCTTCACTACGTCTAGAGAGTTTATCATCATCCAGATTAAGCCAAGTTCCCCTATCATCATCTCCACGCCTGGAAATTCTATCATCATCTGTGTTTCTCCGAGTTCCCCTATCATCATCCATGCCACGCCTAGAACCCTATCATCATCCATGCCACGGCCTAGGACCCCTATCATCATCTGTGTTTCTCCAAGATGGCTTTGCCTCATCAACACCACGCCTCGGTCCTCTATCATCATCAATTCCATGCCTGGGACCCCTGTCATCATCAGATGTTCACCAATTTCCTCTGTCATCATCCAGTCTTCTCCTAGGTGGTCTATCATCATCTGTAGAACGCCATGTTCCCCTGTCTTCATCTAGACCCCGTCTGGGAGGTTGATCATCATCTGTATTTCGCCAAAGTTGGTCATCATCAGCCCCACGACGAGGGAATCTGTCTTCATCAGCACCACGTCTGAGGGGCCTATCATCATCCACACCACGTTGGGGATTTCGGTCTTCATCTGTTCTTAAAGAGTCTCTTTCTTCATCATCTCCTGCACGTCTTGGTCGGTCCTCATCTCTTCGAAGATACCTCTCCTCATCTCTTCGAAGAGACCTCTCCTCATCACGACCTTCTCCACGAATCCACTCCTTTTCTGGTGGACGTCTCCATTCTGATTCTACTTCGGGACCTCTCCTCCAAGTGCTCTCAGAGTCTCTATCACCCCAACGAGTATCCTTTCTAGAAAGGGAATCATCAGCTATCCTTCTCTCTTCTTCTCTACGCCATACTCTTTCTTCAATTTCCATTTCTCTCTGACGTTTTTTCCTTTCAACTTCTTCAAGCTTCTTGACATGCTCCTGATATTCTCGCTGCTCTTCCTCACGTTTTTCACGTTCAGCACGTTCCCTCTCTTCACGTTCTTTAAGCATTTGCTCCTCAGCCAGCCGCTGCTCCTCCTCCTCCTCCTTTTTCTGGTAGTAAGTCACACGGCGCTCCTCCTTGCACTGTTTCTTCCATTCTTCCAAGCAATTGCACCTTTCTTCAGCTAGTCTTTCTTCAAACTGTTTAAGTTTTTCCTCATAAACAGATTGTCGTGCTCCCTTGAGTCTCTCTACAAATAAATCTCTATCTTCTAGCATTCTTGACATTAGATTCTTATGTTCAAGGGCTTTTTCACGTTCCAGTTGCATAGTAGTAATTCTTTCTTTTTCCTGCTGTTCCCAAAGGTCCATATCTTTGACCCTCTGTTCTTCATAGGCACTCTTTATAAGAAGTATTTCTTCTAATCACTTTGCTCTTTCAAAGTAGTCAATCTTCTTCTCCTGGTTTTATAGGCGTTCTTGAAGTTCTTTCTTTTCTTTCTCTAGTTGTTAAACCTGCTTGGCCATAATGAAATCTGGATCCAATTCTTTGAGGTCACTTTCAAGCATTCTTGAGGAAAAAACCAGAGTTGAATAGAAAATTTGACATTCAGACACAAGAAGCAAGAGATGCTTGAGAAGGTAATCAGGGAAAAGAAATCAAAAGGAACTTATCAAAGTTGAAGTATTTACATTCCTACATGGAAAAACAATAAATGTGTTTGATGAAATCGTTCTTGTTATGAAAATAATTGAAGAAGGGTATATGGACATATGAATATATATATGTGGGTGTGTGTATGTATGTTTACAAGTATACATGGATAGAGGGCACAGGTTGAATTTGGTGGGAAGGGATGATACTTAAGGGGCGAAGTTAAGAGGTGAAAGAGGAAAGTGACAAGAGGAGATGGGGAGAGACAGGGTAGGATAAACTACCTCATGTAGAAGAGGCAAGGGGAAGTAGTTGCAGGGGAGGGCAAGAACAGGAAGCAAAAAGGCAAAACCCCATTTTCCTTTAATTTGGTTCAGGGAGAGAATCACACACATACTAAATGGGATATCTTACCCTACAGGAGAGTAGGGGGAAGGGGGATGAGAGGGGGGATGATGAAGGGGAGGGTATTCTAGGGGGAGGGGAGGTTGGAAGTACCCACTTCCGAAGATGGACAGGATCAAAGTAGGGAATGGACCAGGTGCGGGGTGGGATGGGTGGCAGGGAAATATAAGCAGTCTTTTACAATATATCTACTCTGGTAATGTTTTGCATAGCTATACATGTACAACACATACTGAATTGCTTATCTTCCTAAAGGGAGTGGGTGTAAAGGTAGGAAAGGAAAGTCTTAACATTAAATGTTTCAAATGTATATATATATATGTAGTTAGAAGACCATTAAACTTGGTGTTAAAAATATCTGGGTGAGGAACCACCTGGGTTTAAATCTTGTCTCAGACACTTCCTACCCCTCTGACTATGGGGAATTCATATAACCTCCATGCATCTTACTTTTCTCATCTGCAAAATGGGAATAATAATATCCATAAAATCTGTATCACAGAACTCTTGTGATGATTACACAAGGAAGTCTGATTGAAGTTCTTTATTTTCTCCTGAGAATTTTTTTTGAAAATGCCTATTCTGATTGGCCTCATAAATTTTTAGGCCAATATATTTCTTTGTAGAAGTAAAACTAATTTTTGAGCCACACTTTTGCATTGAATTGGGTTCATTTATCATTTATATAATGAAATTGCAAGTTTGATCCCTCTTTTGTCAGATTTTTTTTTTGTCCTAAAAAAAAAAACCCTGAACAGATTTTTGTTTGTTTGTTTGTTTGTTTTTTGGTTGTTTTTGTTATCATGTTAGGGCTTAAAGATTTGCTTGAAGACTAATTTTACTGATTTTAACCTCCTTAGCCTCCTGTTAACATATCAACAGTTCTTTCTTTAATCTTATAATTTTACAAGATGCCTTACCATAAGAGAATGACAACTTTTTTCATCACTTTCTCAAGGTAATTTTTAGCATCTACACTGGACAGAGTGGCCTTGGAGATATAGTAGCTCTCTTGATAGGTAATATAATATGTGTCATCCTTAGGCCAGGTATTAAAATGTGGGCAAAATAGTACCATTCCCCATCAATGTAATAGCTGCATATTTCTAAGGCCAAGGAAGGTACTGAAGTTGTGGGAATATTTAAAGGCTTGCAAACTAAATAATGAGGTAACAAAGACTGTTCATGAGATCAAACTTTTGTACTCTGCCCACCTAGCTTCCCAAATCTTAAAGGCCAGAGACGAAAGCTGTACTTTACTAAAAAGTTACTTCAGAATCAAAGATTTTGGTCCATACAACCAAGATCAACTCAGATTCATAGTATTATGCTAAATACCTCTGCAGTTTAAGAGATCTTTTGCTGAAGAAAGACTGTTACCTGGGAAGCTAGGTGGTGCAGTTAATAGAGCACCAGCCCTGGAGCCAGAGGGACCTAAGTTCAAATTGGGCCTCAGATAGTTGACAAACAGCTGTTTGTCCTTAGTAAAGTTTCTTAACCCCAACTGCCTAGCCTTCCTCCATAAAAACAAAAACAAAAACAAAAAAAACACTGTTGCCTATTCTCAATAAACATGAAAGTTAGCAACAAAAATATCAACAACAATTAATATTTATATTGCATTTTGAGATTTGGAAAATGCTTTAAAACAATCATCATTATGTTTTCTCAACACTGGAAAGTAGGTAATATTATAAATTCTATTTACATAGAAGGAAAATGACACTTGATCAGTTTCATCAATCAATTTCAGGCCATTGCAGGCAGTCACATATTCTGTCATGTTATGGCCCAGCTGTCTATGCAATATCCTATCACAAACTTTACTGTGATATATAATTTATCCAAGGATGGGAAGTCAGAGGTTGCTCTATAGTGAAACTGTGATAACACTCACTATGTAACCTTGTATTCAAAGACCATTTGCTCTCTGATGTTGGATTTGAGCAGAAAAGACCATAGCAGCTCCTTTTGTGGTGGCAAAGAATTATAAATTGAGGGGACCCCCATAAATTAGGGAATAATTTAATAAATTGTGGCATAAGATTGTAATGGATTATTGTGCTTTAAGAAATAACTAGAAGGAGGATTTCAGAAAGATGTTGAAAGACTTACATGAACTGATGTAAAGTGAAGTGAGCAGAACCAGGAGAACATTGTGCACAGTAACAGCAATATTGTGCAATGATCAAATGTGAATAACTTAATTATTTTTAGCAATAAAATGATCCAAGAAAAATGCCATCTACCTCCAGAGAAAGAATTGATGGAGTCTGAAGGCAGATTCAGTCATATTATTTTCCATTTTCTTTTCTTTTTATCTTTTTTCTTTCAATATATGACTAACATGGAAATGCTTTGCATGATTACACATACGTAATTTATATCAATTTTTTAACCAATTCAAGACAGGGGTAGGGAAGGGAAAGAGGAAGTGAATTTGTAACTATTTTTTTTCCATGAATGTTACAATTTGTTCTATGTAATTGGAAAAAAAACAAAATATTTAAAAAAAAAGAAGAGACCAATTTTGTAACTTTAAAATGAAACACTGAAACACAGAAAAGATTTGTAAGCTTTAAAATGCTATATAAAAGACAGTTATTGTTATAAGGCAAAACTGTATTTATTTTTTTCCTACAAAACCATGAATGACACAAGAAATGCTAAAGATGTTTTTTTTTTTTTTTAATTCTACATATGAAAGAAAAAAAAAAAACAGTAGGGGGGGGCTGGCGCGCGGCGCTCTCCTCAGGACCCTCCCCCTCCCTCGGCAGCCGTGCCCGCCGCGGCCCCGACGGGCGACATGGACGTCTCGCTGGAGGGATGGAGCCCGGCGACCTGGGCCGAGAGAAGACGCGGGAGGAGGAAGGATAGAAAACGGGAATACGTGGGCCGTCCCCGCGGCCAGAAAGTGGAGATGAAAGAGAGGAGAAAGTGTTGCCTGGAGGGTTGTCTGGTTGCCATTGGAGACCGGACCTGCCCTCGCGACGGTATGGAAGCCGGGACGAGGCAGTGCTGGCAGGAAACTACTTGTATCTTTTGCCTGAAGCTCAAAGTCTTGTTCCATGACAACCTCTCCCATGATGTTTTATGGATCTCCCTCTACCATGTCCCCACCTAGCAAGAGCAAACTAAAGCGTCAGAGTCGCCTGCTCTCCCACATGCTCTCCCGAACGCTGAGCTACAAGGACCGAAGCTCTTACTCTACTTTTCCCAGCGTGGGTGCCAGTGATGACCCCGCAGAGCTTTCCACACAACTTTCTGCCCCAGGTGTCCTGAAGGTGTTTGGAGACAATGTCTGTACAGGTGCTCACTACAAGAGTGTCTTGGCCACAGCTAGCTCTAGTGCTCAGGATCTGGTAAAGGAGGCACTGGAGCGTTATGCTTTGAATGCAGTGTCAGCCAGCCAGTATGTGCTATGTGATGTGGTGGGGCGATTTGGAGACTTAGGACAGCAATGGCAGGCAGAATGCCTTCGAGTCCTACGGGATAATGAGATACCCCTTTTGATTCAGGACCTGTGGAAGCCTCGAGAAGGCTTCTCTCGGAGGTTTGAGTTGAGAAAGAGATCAGAGGTAGAAGAATTGGCTGCCAGGGATGTGGACACCATAACAGCAGGTGAGAAGGATAGGAGAATACACAAAGGCCATGAGGCTGAGTCCTTTGGGGTTGGAGGTGGGGGTGGTCTAGTCCAGGGAAAGGGAGAAAGAACAAGGAGGTTTTCTATTTTCTTAGGAGCCAGGGTATACTTGGACAAAAAGGTCCTTTTTTATGTGTGTTGTGTATTCTTTGTTCCACTAAAGTCCTACCTTGTCTTGCTATGGAGGTGACTGCACATTTTTGAAAGTTGTGTCAGGAATGCTGGCTTTGCCAACATTCTGTTAAGCTAAGAAGGCTCCAAGCGTCCTCCTAGTAACTTCCAATGTCTGTTTGGTCTGAAGGAGAGCCTGGTTATATTTGGAATGGGTTATCACCAGAAAGTTGACCACAAGGTAGTGAACTTTTTTTGGTCACAGCAACCTACATACATCTGCTTCAGTGAAGGAGAGGTTAGGATTTGTGTGGATGGAGTACTTGTAGTAATGAAAGTACAGGTCTGTGAAAGTTTGAAGGACAAGGTGTTACTTCCAAAAGAATCAATAGTTTTTTTTTGGGATATGAAGATTTCCTACTACATTTCTTGTGTGTGTGTGGGAGGGGGAAACACCTCTAAGTTTACTATACCACAAAGTGATTAGTAATGCTTTACTTCTTCTAATGTTCTTTTGCATTTAATCTGTTAATCACTTACTAAATCCAGCTGTTTGGATGTTCTTTTAGAGTTCTTGACTGCTTTTCCACTATTGACTTGCCTCTGTCTTTTTCTTTCTTGTTAGTACTTAAGCTTCCATTTCTTTTGGTTTCTTCCAGCTTAATTTCACAAAAACAGATTTCATGAAATTTGTCTTGTATCATTGTGTTGCTGAATATAGCCAAGTTCTTCATCATACAACATTTGTGTTACTGTGTATAATGTTCTCCTGGTTCTGTTCATTTCACTTTGCATCAGTTCATGTAAGTTTTTCTGAAATCATCGTGTTTGTCATTTCTTACAGCATAATAATATTCCATTGCAGCCACATACTACAGCTTGTTTAGCCATTCTCATATTGATGTGCATTCCTTCACTATCCAATTCTTAGCCATCTGCTATAAATATTTTTGTACAAATAGGTCCTTTTCCCCTTTTTTGGATGTATTTGGGATATATACCTACCAGTGGTATTGCTAGATCAAAAGGTATGTACAGTTTTATAGCCCTTTGGGCATAGGTCCAAACTACTCTCTGGAATGGTTGGATCAATTCAACCAACAGTGCATTTGTGTCCCAGTTTTCCCACATCCGCTCCATTGTTGGTCATTGTACTCTGTTTTAAAAAATCTTCACATACATGAAAAGCTAATTATATGTATTGCTTAATTAAAAAAAAAGAAAAAAACAGTATAAAATTATAAGGAGAAAAATTCCAACTACATCATCAATCTAATATCAAAGTACTTGGCAAATAATACTTGTTCAAAAGCAAAATTTCATTTCATTTACATTAAGCTTGTTAGTTTTCATTCTTAAATAAAAAAGACGTAAAAAATTCACCACAAAAGAAGATCTTCTTCATCTTATTTTTTTTTGCTAAGAAGAAAATATGTTTCAGTGGCATTTAATATTAATATTTCATGGCTGGTAAGTAATTCAGTATATCAATATTAATCACCTGGAAAATAATTGTCTTCATTTTTCTCTATTGTTACCACATTCACTAGATTATATTCAATTTTCCATATAGAAGCTACAAAATTTCTCATGTCCCAAGAGAACGTGTTGAATAAAATTATGTTGGCTGTTATTTTTATTTACATCATTTTGATAAAAGGAGCTAATATAATAAAAAATTTTGTAACAGTCTTTATTCTGTATATACATGCTTAAAATAAGTGCCTGAGAAAAAAATAATTTGCTTTTTTCTGCTTTTGACAATAGCATATTAAAATAATTGTGTGAACAGTTCAAATTTAAAAATTAGGAATAGAGATCTTTAGTTATTATCATTCCATTTAATGATTCTCTTAATATGAATAAATATGCTTAGTATTTAGATTTTAACATATATATAGGAAGCCTTGTTGAAAAGCTTTTCTCTTGAGTGCCAACATGCTTAATTCACTAAAATATTGTATATAGCCTCTGTGACACATGGTGATTCTTGTAGTGTAATTGCTTTGATAAATGCATCCATTATGTAATGCATTTACCATTATATTAGTGCTTGTTTCTGTCTACATTCATATTATCATATCCTTAAATGTAGGGGAAGTTTACTGAATAAATTCACAACCCACTTCCAATTTTCCTGGAAGGTTTTTTTTACCATTTTGCTATTGTCTCTCAATTGCAGTTAAGTCAGATATTTTATTTTATTAGGGAGTAAAAAAGAAATCAACACAGAAATTCACCAGCATATCAAAGTTCTTAATTTACACACATATTTAATTTTTTTGTCCAGTTCTACAATTCCATTGGTTTAGGGAATTACTGCTGAGGAAAAAAAAATCCTATACCTATGTAGAAAAGTAACAATTTTGTGATTGAAAATTTTAGACTTTACCAGGGGCACTAAGAGATTAACTGATTTGACCAGATATATATATATATATATGTATATATATATATATATATATATATATATATATATATATATATATATATATATATATATCAAGTATGTCATAAGAAGGACTTGGACAAAAATCTTCCTACCTCAGGGAGTGACCTTTATCCACATACCATGTTGTCTTTTAATATTTTTGCGAGAGTAGTGAAGGAGATGGTGGAGAAACAGAACTTTTATTAAATAAATAGGATGGTGGCAATAATTTCTGTTTTCAAATATTTGTTAAAATAAAAATTCAGCCTATTCAGTCTAAACTTACAGTATAAAATTAGAATGTGAAAATATTTTATGAGTCAGAGGACTAATAATTAATGGTTATATGCATTGTCAAAGAAAGTAAATTTGAGATTTGATCTTAAGTACTAGATTTGCTCTCCTTTACTTTTCATCTGAATGATTAGAAAAACACAAGCAGTGGGCAGAGCCAAGATGGAGTAGAAACAGCACTTCTATGGCTCTCCAGCCTACACCACTTCAAAATCATATAAAAAGGGACTCTGAACAGCCTCTGAAGCTCCAGAACCCACATAATGACACAGAAAAGCTAACCTTCCTCTGAGGACAGCCTTGCAGCCCGGCAGAGAATGGCTAGCACAGTGCTCTGGGAGCAGAGACCAGGACTGTGTGATTTGGAGATTTTAGCCCTAGGGCAGCCAGACCAGCAGCTGGCTGTAGGGATCCAGAACACCAGCTGCTGTGGCTTTTCCAGAATTACCAACACATAGATGTCCAGGAAAAAATGAGAGGTTAGAGCCCTATGGACTTTGGGACCAGTATTTGGGAATGCATCAGCTTCTTCCCCTGGGGTCAAGAAGTCACTGAGGAGCTGTGGCACAGCCTCTATTTTGCAGCTACAGTTGCATCTTCAGCTCCTGGGCTGTGGACTCAAGGAAGTTCTGGCGATCAGTCTGGGGGGTAATCGCTCTTGCTTTAACCTTCTTGGATCTGGAATATGGTGGGCACTGGAGGTCTTGGGGTATGTGACCAGCTTGCCAGAGTGTGTGGGGGCTTCAGAGAAGGCACCCAACTAATACCTCCGGAAGTTAAGGAGACCCCAACATTTGGGACAGAAGCTATCCTGTCTGGTGGCAGAGTCCTACTGTGGCAACAAGCCCAAAAGTCAAATAACTACAAGGTAACATGCCTAGGCAAAGGAAACAAAATAAACAGAAAATTCAACATTAGGCTCCTCTTGTGGGGGCAAAGAGGATCGAAGCATTAAATAAGAGGAGGACTGGGAGGTCAGAACTCCTGCACCAAAAGCCCCAAATGAAAATACAAGCAGGATACAGGCCATAGAGGACATTAAGAAGGATTTTAAAAACCAAATAAAAGAAGTGGAGGAAAAATTGGGAAGAGAAATGAGAAAGATGCAGGAAAGTATAAAATGAGATTCAACAGCCTGACTGAGGAAAATGACACCATAAAAATAGACTAACTCAAAAGGCAAAAGAGGCTCAAAAAGGCAATGTGGAGAATAATGCCTTAAAAAGCCAAATTTGCCAGATGGAAAAAAAAATGTAAAAAGCTCACTGAGGAGATTCATTCCTTCAGAATTAGACTAGAGCAAATGGAAGCTAGTGACTTTATGAGAAATCAAGATTCTGTTAAACAGATCCAAACAAATGAAAAATAGAAGGCAATGTGAAATATCTTATGGGAAAAAAAAAAAAACACTGACCTGGAAAATATATCCAGGAGAGGTAATCTAAAATTTATTGGACTACCTGAAAGCCATGATTAAAGAAAGAATCTAGAAATCATCTGTCAAGAAATTCTCAAGGAAAATTGCCTGATGTTTTAGACCCAGAAGGGGAAATAGAGTTTGAAAGAGTCTATCAATCACCTAGGAAAAAAAAAGATTCCAAAAAGACAACTCCCAGGAATATTATAGCCAGGTTCTAAAATTCCCAGATCAAGCAGACAATAGTACAAGCATCAAGGAAGAAACAATTTCAATATTGTAGAAACGCTATCAGAATAGCCCAGGACCTGGCAGCTTCTACACTGAGCGATTGAAGGACATGGAATATGATAATCCAGAGGGCAAAGGACCTGGGAATAAAACCAAGGATCACCTCCCCAGGAAATCTGAGTATCTTGTTTCAGGGGAAAATATGGTCATTCAGTGGAACAGAGGACTTCCAAGCATTCTTGAGGGAAAAAACAGAATTGAATAGAAAATTTCACATTCACACACAAGAAGCAAAAGATGCTTGAGAAGGTAAACAGGGAAAAGAAATCAAAAGGAACTTATCAAAGTTGAACTATTTACATTCCTTCATGGACAAACAATAACTATAACTGATGAAACCTTTCTCATTATGAAAATAGTTGAAGGGTATATGGGCATATGAATATATATATATATATATATATGTGTGTGTGTGTGTGTGTGTGTGTGTTTGTGAATGTGTGTATACACATTTACAGGTATACATGGATAGAGGGCATAAGTCGAATTTGGTGGGAAGGGATGATACTTAAGAGGCAAAGTTAAGAGATGAGAGAGGAATGTGGCAAGGAGAAATGAGGAGACACAGGGTAGAGTAACCTATCTCATGTAGAAGAGACAAGTGGACGTGGTTGCAGGGGAGGGGAAGAATAGGAAGGGAAAAAAGGCAAAACCATATTTTCTTTGAATTTGGCTCAGGGAGAGAATGACATACATACTAAATGTTATATCTCACCTTGTACTAGAGTAGGTGGGGGGATGAGAAGGTAGATGATGGATGGGAAGGCATGCTGGGGAGAGGAGAGGTTGGAGGCACCCACTTTTGAAGCAGTACGAGATCAAAGTAGGGAATAGACTACGTGGGGGATGGGATGGGTGGAAGGGAAATATAGCCTGTGTTTTACAATATATCTATTATGGTAATGTTTTGCTTAGCTATATGTATACAACATATTCTGCATTGCTTATCTTCCCAGTGGGATAGGGTGACAAGGGACAAAGGGAATGCATATGGAATTCAAAGTTTTAAAATTAAATCTTTCGAATATATATAAATACTATTACTAACACTATTTGGCATGTAATTGGGAGATAAGATGTGCTGGCATTGGGGCACAGAGGGTCGCCTTGCCCTATGGAAAAATCGAAGGGGGTATGTGAGAACATATCGGAGAGAACAGATTGAATGAGGGAATATCCAATGGGATTGCTATTCTGGGGTCATGGGTAGGGGAAAAATGGGGAAAATTGTAACTCAAAATCGGGCAGAAATGTATGATGTAAACCAGAAGTTAATAAAATATTTGGAAAAAAAAAGAAAAACACAAGCAAATACAACCATTCTAAGATACTGTGGCTTTTATTGATTTGAGGTTGTATCAGAAATCTCAATATTAGCTATCAAGTTGATTATAGTGTTCAGTCATATTATTTGTAAAGCATGTGGAATTGAACTTCCTACCAAAGATGCAATAATAAATTTCCATGCCAATACTTTATATCCTTACAAGACTTATTTTCTCACTGTACTTTATATGATATTTTCATTGACTTACTTTTTGCCACCATGCTCCAAAATGATTGTGAGTTTCTGGTAGCATGAATGCTGATATATTGTATATGTGTCTGTATAATTTTTAGCTTGGAAGCAGTTGTGGTCACCAAAGTTTGTGGCTTTTTGTGATTGTCTATTTGAGTGTTTAGATAGTGCAAATGAAAAGTGCCTGTCAGTCAATGTTGTTAAAAATCAAACTTTAAAATAAAGGAAAAACCCCTACGGAAATTTTTTTTTAATCTCATCATTTTTTGAGGGCACAGGGCAGGGCAGTTTGGGTTAAGTGACTTGCTCAAAGTCACACAGCTAGTAAGTGTTATGTGTCTGAGGTGGGATTTGAACTCAGGTCCTGCTGCCTCCAGGACTGATGCTCTATTCACTGTGCCACCTAGCCACCCCTCATCAGTTGTTTAATGTTCAATACACATACACAAACCCTTCTTGTTTCAAATTTACTGTTCTATCCAAATGATGATAATACACTTGAATAAAAAGTTTAAAATGGTTAAGTTTTGTAGACATTTTGTCTACATAAGTATATGGATATTTGAATATTTGAATTTTATTAAAAATAAATATCGCTAAAGTTGTTAGATTTTAATTTGTCAATTTTAAATGACAATAATTAAATAAATGTACCATAATTCATATTTTATGAGTTTTCCTCTTTAATAATTTTATTTAATGTGAATCTCCTCTAGCTCATTGAGTGTGTATCCCCATAGGTTAGGAGTAAGATGTACCTAGAAAAATATGTAGATATTTTGTTACCTGCACCTTTCACAATATCATTGAAATCAATAAGTACACATAAAAGGAAGTATTGGAGTATTAATGATTTTTAAAACAATTCATGGTGAACACTGCCCTTCATATGCACATTGAATGAATATTTTTTCTCCTAATTTTGCTTTGTTACCCACAGAACCTAGGGGGAAATGGAAATGTGGTTTTTATTGCCCTTAACTGGTAGATGAGTTAAGTCAAAAGAAGTTAATTTGGTTAGGATTAGAGATAGATCTAAGATGTAGATACATACACTCTATGTATCACTACATAGAGTGATACAAAGTATGCGAATCAGAAGAAATACATTTTTCACCATCTGTAAAGATGGAACTTGAAGATTTTTTTTAAATCTCCTCATTTAGCATATAGTTTTCTATCTTAGGCAAAATAAAGTTGCTATTGGCCACTAACTTAAAAGAAATTAGTTAGCAATTATCTGGATGAAAGGTTTCTTGATTGGGAGTAGTTGTTTTCTGCTTATTGTATGGAATTAATTCAGCTAGATTGATCTCAATCTCCTGTCTAGTGCTGCTCTGCTGATTGGCTGTGGATTTTTCCTCTGTCTGCAGCTTCTGAAATCTTTAGGTATCTCTTCTTCGAAGGAAGAATATGCACACTCATGCTCTTGTAACTTAAAGCCTATAGGCATTTTCTTGCTATGTCTCTTAGAAAATGTAGAAAACTTTGTCTTAGACCAGCAACAAGCACAACTTCATATTTTCTTATCTTACTTCAGAGATTTGGTAAAGGCTCCTAGCCTCAAAAGGAGATTCTCAGTCATGGTGCCCATTTCCTTAGAATAAACAGCAGCAACTTTCCAGCTACTGTAAATGCTTAAACTTTATCTTTTCTTTGAACTTGTTTTTTCCTTTATTCCTGGTCAAAGAGTTTGGCTTTCTCTTTCAGAGCCTTTGCCCTATATCATCGTGACCATGCCATATGATTCCCAATTTTAATTACTAAAGGCTATGTTATAAAAAAAAAGGTTATAGCTCTTTGCCCAATAATTTTCAAATAGGTCTGGGAATTAGGATTTGTCAGTTTTCCAGTCCTAAATCTCTTCCATAGAGTAATGTAAGTGAGTTGAGGATGGAGGCCACACTGAGACAAAAGTATAACCAGGGGCAGAAGTCTTTTCTACGTTCTATTCTTATGTATTTTTATCTTGAATATGCAGATAAGCCAACTAAAGCCTAACAAGGATTGAAGTGCACCCTTACATGTAATACCAATAGTGAAAGAGTGAAATGGCAACTATTATTATCAAAGCATAAAATGTGTGTGTCTATATACATATGCATATATATATATATACACACACACATATATGCAGCAAATCTAGGTGTTTATCTCTGAATAACTTTATTTTTCAGTCTTACAACTTGGATTGAAGTGACATCTAAATAACTATGAATATTTTAGGGAAAAATTAGAGGAACAATTTGGTGTTCACTTTTCTTGCATGTGTAACACAATTAGAAGGAACTTCTCAGAAGGTTTACTATCCTTTGGTAGCTATTTTGTGAGTTATCATATGACTTAATTAAAGTTAATACTTTCCTTTAACTTCATTCTTATCTGAGAGACAAATATTAATGTGCTCATAGAGCAATATAACTGATTTTCAAAAGTGCCTACAAGTAGATATTAAAGGCACTTATCTAAGTTATCTAAGATATTTAAGCTTTTAAAATATTTAGGCTTTCAAGCCTTTGAAACATAATCACTTATGTAAATAGAATGCATCTTGGGATACCCTCTACCCTCCAACAGGACTTCATCATACCTCAAAGCTTATCCATTTATAGGATATATAATATAGGGTAAAACACATATAAACCTCTCTGAATTTCATAGGATTCAAGTGGGAAAAACCTTTAAAATTATTGAAATCACACATAACTCTGATTTTCCACCTTGGAAAGAATCTAAAATTGGTATTAACTAAGGGCACAATGGCTCATATCAAGTGTTTCCTAGTGGTAAGAAACTAATGGACTTTATGCAAGTATTGAGTAATCTATGGAAATACTATTTACAAAAAATTGGTAAGTAAATGTGGCAGCTTATATTAGCTATACTACAAAAGCAGGTCCCTATGACAGTCATTAATATCCTAAAGTAGAACATCTGTTTCTAAAGAGACTATTTTATGGGACTGATATAAGACTTGTCCAATATTTTTATAATTTAAAATTTCTTATTAGATAACATATGGCTTGTGAAGACTTATTAGTCAATGATATGAACTTAATAAATAGTATTTTATCTTTAGAGACGGAAGGGACGATAGATATCACCTCTGGGGGGAAGGCAGGAAAATTAGGGTTAAGTGAGTTACCCAAAGTCACATGGCTAGTAAGTGTCAGGAGCCTGAGGCTGAATTTGAACTCAGGTACTGCTAACTCCAGGGCCAGTGCTCTGTTCACTGTACCACATGGCCTCCCCTAACAATTTTATTTTTTATAAAAGAAATTGAGGCCCAGAGAAATGAAATTGCCTAAGAGAGTAAGAGAACCAAAATTCAAACTCATGTCCTTTGAGTGAGAGTCTATTGATTATGGAAAAAAATATAAGCCATTTGTTATTTACCCTAATGTTTCAAAAATTACTAGTGACTTTTAAATTAATTGAAGAAAACTGAATATACTGTAGATTTACAATTAGATTACAGAACTACAATATATCATAGGATCATAGATTTTGTGTTGAAGATCTTAAATGCCATTAAGTTTAACCACCACTTAATTTTACAGATGAGAAAACTATAGTTCAAGAGGGGTTAAGTTACATTCCCATGCTCACACAATCAGTAAGTATCTAAGACAGTATTTCAAGTCTTCAAAAATAATTATTGTAAAACCTAGATCTGATCAAATCACTTTCATACTCAGTAAACTCCAGTGGCTCCCTGACACCTCCAGTATAAACTTCTAAGTCCACTTGGTACTTAAAACTTTACATAACCTGGCCCCTTTCTATCTTCTGCCGTGGGCTGCTCAGTGTCCAGCACTTAGCATGATTCGGAGACGTGAATAAGAAACGACCAGGCCATGTGGGTAGCTCAAGGAAGAACCATGAACTCCGTTTATTGATACTCAGGGAAAGGTTTTTATAGAGCAAAGAGACAAAGGACGGAAAGGAAGAGGAATCATTATCTTAGTCTGTTGTATCCTGGAAGTAGCATGGTAATAAGGCCTATTGATCCCTAGGTACCATAAAGTCTTAGGAAAAGTCAGTTATCTCTTATCACATGCAGTCAGTTACATCTCAAAGGATGCTCTTGAGAGCTGGCCTCAAAGCCTAATGGCCAAGGCCGCATCATCAAGAACATCTGCATAGGAACTGACTTCCT
>WOXC01007327.1:0-125789 GCA_011680675.1 Gymnobelideus leadbeateri | reverse complement strand
CTGGATCTCAGCTATCAGGCAAGCTCTGATTTACTGCTGCATCGCTGAGAAAACTAGGAGCAGATTGTACAGAATGGCTGCATCACTGGAAAACCCAGAGCTAACTTTCAAAGTACAGCCTGATTCCTGGATCAGATGTTTAGTTTTCCTTCATCTCCCCCTTTGTTATCAAACAATATAAAGGCATGTACCTCAATGCCTAAAGCCTTGACATCACAGGACATCATTTGTATAATACATGGTACAAATACACAGAAAATTACTGTAACAATTAATATAGGAAGCAAGTGCATACCAAGAGCCAGTATGTTCTGAAATGGAGAAATTTTCTTCAATGTGCCAAAAGTTGTCTTTCCTACTCCTTCTGGGTCAATCCCAGGAACCTTACTATGTTCTCTATCTTTAATAATCCGATGGAAGGCTCATCACCATTTCTATGGTGATGTTGGAATCATGCTACACTCCCAATAAATGGGCTCTAATTTTGTCATATGTAATATTGGTCTGGGAAGAATTATATAAGCTGGAGTTGACACAAATAGATGTATATCTGTAATCACATTGTAGATATAACTGAGTCTTAAGGGTGTCTACCTCATCTCCTATATATAATATAGACTGTTCTAATAAACCTGGGTGTCCTGAATAATTTTTTTCTGTACTAGAAGTGCTTCAGATAAACTTTTTTTTGCTAGTTCTTCAGCATACTAAGCAGTATGAATTACAGACTGCAAAGATACAGCTAAAAGTGTAGGGGGTGGCTAGGTGGTGCAGTGAGTAGAGTGTCAGCCCTGGAGTCAGAAGGACCTCGGTTCAGATCTGGCCTCAGACACTTAATGCACACACAAACAAAAATCTAGCCGTGTGACCTTGGGCAAGTTACTTAACCCCAATTGCCCTCCAAAAAAAGCCCCCAAAAAAAGTGTAGCAGTTGTAACTAAAATAACTAAAGATATGATTCCTAATAGTAGCAGCCCTGTGAAATGCTCTTTAAGTTTTAAAGCCTCACTGATCAAACTAAGCTATGCTCTCCTGCAGATTGGTATAAGTTAGTGGCAAAACAGCAAAAGACAGTTGTTCTACTAATATAACATACTGTTAATCTCTAATAATACATTGTGTGAGATTACAATTTTTACAAATAACATTCCAGGGGACGGCTAGGTGGCGAAGTGAATAGAGCGCTGGCCCTGGAGTCAGAAGGACCTGAGTTCGGAGCCGGCCTCAGACACTTAATCCATACAAACAAAAACCTAGCCGTGTAACCTTGGGCAAGTTACTTAACCCCAATTGCCCTAAAAGGAGCGGCTAGGTGGCACAGTGAGTAAGAGCGCCGGCCTTGGAGTTGGGATGACCCGAGATCAAATCCGGCCTCAGAAAATGAGCACCCACACACAAATAATGACTAGCCGTGTAACCTTGAGCAAGTTACTTAACCCCAATTGCTTTTAAAAAAAAAACAAAAACAAATAACATTCCAATATAAATCCTGACCCTTAAAAGTTATATTCATACATCTGAGTGAAAAATGTTTTTAAACATACAAAGAAATAATACAATAATCAATACAGGTAAAAATATGTGAAATCATAGACATCACATTAAAAAGAGATAACTTTGGGGTGGCTAGGTGGCGCAGTGAGTAGAGCACTGGCCCTGGAGTCAGAAGGACCTGAGTTCAGATCCAGCCTCAGACACTTAACACACACAAACAAAAACTTAGCCATGTGACCTTGGGCAAGTTACTTAACCCCAATTGCCCTCCAAAAAAGCAAAAAAAAAAGAGAGATAATTTTAACAATGTAGATAATGTTGTGTTGGCAGTGTTCCTGTATCACTTCCAGAGGGATGACTATTCTGGATGTTTTCTGATATAATTTGTAATATTTGAATCATGCTAAGCACCAGGAAGTTGGGCATATATTTCGTCCCAAAAAACAGTAGAATCAGAATTAATATATGGTAAAAGAGTTATACAAATATATGTATATTTATAATCACATCTAAGTAACAGTTGAATTTTTTAATGCTTTTAACTCATCACCTAAATACAATACTAGTTGTTCTAATACATTGATCTTATACAAAAGATCCTTATCTATATTCTGTTGTGTCTCTTCTGAGTAAGTTGGAGTAAACGACCTGACATTTCTGTTCTGGCACCCTCACTGGTCATTCCACAGCTTCTGGGAAAACATAAGCACAGCCTCACACCCACAGTAGTAAATCCCCACATTACCTTCATTTGCGGGGGGGGGGGGGGGGTAGGCACCTTTTAACATTTTTTTACTGCTAGTGTATGCTCATTTTTAGTGATGGTTAAAAATTTAAGGTGCATAAGGCAGTAACTAATTTCCTTTCTGGTGTACTGGGCCAAGTCCCCCATTTTTATATTATAAATAGGTTTTAATATCTTTATTCCATCTGTCAAGCATAACTTGACCACTGGGATTATAAAGGTTATGCCTGTAATTAATTTTATTTGAAAATGATCACAGAAAGATTGAAACAAGTTGCTAGTGTGGGTGGGGCATGAACAGTTTTCAATTGTTTTGGAACATCCATTGAAGCAAAAGACTGTAACATATGGTAAATTATATTTTTTACTGCTTCCCCTGTCTAAAGGGAAGCTGGCAGAGTAATATAGATAATACAGTGAGGGCAATTTTTAATGACCTGTCTAGCTTGTTCCCTAGTAACATGGAATTGTTTACGTAGAATGTGTGCATTTTGGTAAAAAATAAGAGTGAAATAATGTAGCTCTATGAATATTTTTGGAGAAAAAAGTTGTAAAAAACTGGAACTATTTAATCAATTAATTTGGGAAATACGCCCAGGAAGTGAAAAATAAGCTGTAATATGGGTTAAATAGGTTGTGACTTCAATCTTATGAGAGTTTGTAATCTTAGGAAAAAAGTTAAAAAGATCTGTATACTGTGTGTGTTTAAGCTTAGTAGTATCGATATGTTGGCATATGTACACTAAATATTTGCTATCTGACACAATATTAAAGGGAGAAGAGAAAATCATTTAACAATAATATCATAGCTAAAAGCTTTTGCATTTTAAGCAGAAGTAAAGTGAGTAATAATAACTTTATAATTATTAGAATCAATGTAGTAGGATATATTTCTAGTTTTAAAATTTATAAATGGTCATCAAACTTTTATGAGAGAAAAGAGAAAAAAATTAGTTAAAAACTTAAAACATGATAGCTCTGTTTATACTTTAGAGCAAAAACAAAGTTTTAAAATCCAGATTCATTAAAACTAAGTTGATGTAAAATGTCCTTAAGTAACATAAATCCCCAAAATATTACTAGCAAACTAAATTCCTAGTTAATTCTTAGATATAACAAAGAGTTTTAACCAAAAATGATATAGTAATTGAATCTGATCACAGTACTTTTAAAAGTTATTAGTTTTAGAATCTTCTTAAGGTGAGCCTTAAGTAGTATGTAAAAATTTCTGTCATGTTGTAATTCTAGATGAAAAATAATATTAGATTTCCCATAAAGCTAACATAAAAGAGTTCATATCATGCAGTGAGTAGAGTGCCGGCCCTGGAGTCAGAAGGATCTGAGTTCAGATCCGGCCTCTGACACTTAACACACAAACAAACACCTAGCGGTGTGACCTTGGGCAAGTTACTTAACCCCAATTGCCCTCCAAAATGCAAGAAAAAAAAAGAGTTCATATCTTTACTGACTACTTGATATAGTCTTAAATGCTTTTTATCTTAAACAACAATTTTCACCAATCACACAGCTCATAGGCAATTACATTTAATTTTATTCCCGTGGAGCTGTAATAAACAATAAAGATTTACTAGGTCCCTCATACATAACTGATTTTATTTAATATTCTTCTTTCTCAAATTTAAACTTGTCCTAGTATGTAAGCCAATTGTTAGAAATCCTTTTAATCTTTTGCAACTTCTTATCAATTATTCATTATTTAAGAGCTACATAATTAAAACAAGTTCTTTTCCCAGGCTGAATTACCTTGCCTATAGAGATAGGGCCTTGGCAATTTTACAAACTAAGGAGAATTGATCTGGATTCTAAGTAGGAGAGACTGGGGGAGGGGCTAATAGTGATGCCCCTGCTTTGCCATCTCTCACTCGTGGAGGAGGGATGTTCTGAATGGGCAAAATTCATCCAAAATAAGTTTTCACCTAATCTCCTCCTTTCCACATATAGTAATCAATGAACAATTTTAGGTTTTAGCATTAAAACAGTAAAATAATTTAGTTAACAAATTTTACAAGTTCCATAACTGATAGCCAAATTGTTTTAGCTGTAACCTCCTCTTTAACTACAGGTAAAAGCGTAAATACCTGGTTTTCTATAAGGAAGATATAAACATTAAGAGAGACATAAGTGACATAACTGTTTTTATGCAAATTCTTCCCTCTATCTTTTAGTTTCAACAAAAATTCAGATTAAAAGTTTGCTTTATTTAACACTATTTCTGGCTTACAATGATCTCTCAATTTTTACCATATATAGAAATGTACTACAGTTTAAGAAGACCACAACAACACAATGACACCATGACATTAATTGTATTTCCAAATTATCACTTGCAAAAATTATTGATAGAAAATTGGGCTTATCAAGTGCAGAGGTTTGTCTCCTCTCCTCATAGCTGCAGAGTCTGATTGTGGATTTAGTAGTTTGAATGGAGAGGTTCATCTGCCTGTCTAGAAATGTGTGGGCTTAAGGGTGCCTCAGGGCTGTTGCTAGTGGGGTCCTTGATAAATTTAGTATGCTTCCTCCCTTTTGTCAGATTGAGGAGGGTAACTCAAATTCCCCATTATTCTCCAGCACTCTCTCTTTAATCTGATCTGGGATGAGAGACTTCAATAAATTTTTGTAAAATATTTTCAGCTGAGGTGGCTAGGTGGTACAGTGAATAGAGCACCAGCGCTGGAGTCAGGAGGACCAGAGTTCAAATCTGGCCTCTGTAATGGAAATGCAGATTTGAAGATCTTCCCTGCCCCTAGGCCCTTTGATTGGCTTAAGTGACTCTGAGAACCTTCTTTAATTTGAAAATATACTCTGCCCCCTAATAGGCTGAATGTGGTCATATGGAGCCTATGGCAGGAGGCTTGGTTTTCAGGAATGCCCACACCTTGATGCTGTGTGATTGGGCAGTGGGTCAAGAGGGTGATTACATTCTCTGAGCCAGGAGAAGGCTATATAATCCCTGATGTGAGGCCTTGCTTTGGGGCTCACTTTAAGAAGTGTTGTGTGACTTGACCAGATGAGACTCTGGGCAGCTGTTGAGAGCACCTCCCCTGCCCCCCCGGCTTTGAAAACCCTGATAGTGATGCTTCCCTCTCTGATCTAAGAACCTATGTTGGCAGTCACCCTGGGGATGTTGGGGTGCTTGCTTCTACAGCCTCAGACATGACACACTTACTAGCTGTGTGACTTTGGGCAGGTCAATTAACCCCAATTGCCCTCCAAAGAGCAAAAAAAAAAAGTTTTCATCTAATTTAACGTGTACTTCAGTAAACTCCAGTGCTATGTTTACTCTTTAAAAGTTTCTTAGAAAGTGAGGGCTTTTAGCTTGTCATTTAGAGGGAGTGGGACTCTGGAAAAACTCAGTGGCACACCTTGTCCCTTCTCCCCCATCCTGGAGAGCTTAAAACTTTCACCTCTGAGGTGTTTTTTATTCAGGTCTAGAAATATCCCAATTTGCCTTAGTGCCAAATAGTATAATAAATTATGACTTATCTTTAGCTTCAAGTTAAGAGTATCACTATTCATTTTTCACATTCCCCAAAAATAACCAGAATGAGTTCAATTGACTTACTGATGCATTCTGATACACAAAATTGTTCTCTAATAGGTGAAGCAGGAAATAGTTTAATGCTCATCTCTTTGCCTCTTTTATCTGAGGGGGAAAAATTCCCTTTCTTGTCTCTTTTTCAGCATTCAACTTGGCCAGAATTGAATGAAGAGAAAGAGATTTTTAAACTCTTTTTTTTTTTTTTTTGCTTTTTGGAGGGCAATTGGGGTTAAGTAACTTGCCCAAGGTCACACAGCTCGGTTTTTGTTTGTGTGTGCATTAAGTGTCTGAGGCCGGAACTGAACTCAGGTCTTTCTGACTACAGGGCCAATGCTCTACTCACTGTGCCACCTAGCCACCTGAGATTTTTAAACTCTTAAAAAAATCTTAAAAATTCTGTTTGTTGGGGTGGCTAGGTGGCGCAGTGAATAGAGCGCTGGCCCTGGAGTCAGGAGGACCTCAGTTCAAATCTGGCCTCAGACACTTAACACAAAACTAGCCATTTGACCTTGGGTAAGTCACTTAACCCCAATTGCCCTACCTTCCCCCCTCCAAAAAAAAAAAAACCAACTTCTGTTCACACTTTTCAATGCAAATAGATTTTACCTAATTGTTTTTTTCAAATTCTATTGTGATATTTCTTGTATACTCTATGACTTGCCATTACCATCATATAACCTACATAGTAAAATACCTTTTCCCTCTAGTTCTCCCTCGTCTCCAGCAAGCTGTTTGTGTTCTGGTGGGTGAGAAGGGAGAGGGGGAGAGAAAGAGTTAACAACATTTCAAGGAAAATCTAGCTGCATTATACATCTTATAGCATGACAAATTACTCTAACACACTGTAATGGAAATGCAAATTTAAAGATCTTCCCTGCCCCTAGGCCCTTTGATTGGCTTAAGAGATTCTGAGAACCTTCCTTGATATGAAAATGTATTCTGCCCCTTAATAGGCTGAATGTGGTCACATGGAGCCTGTGGCAGGAGGCTTGGTTTTCAGGAATGACCACACCTTAATGCTGATTGGGCAGTGAGTCAAGAGGATGGTTAAATTCTCTGACCCAGGAGAAGGCTATATAATCCCTGATGTGAGGCTTTGCTTTGAGGCTCACTTTGAGAAGTATTGTGTGATTTGACCAGATGAGACTCTGGGCAGCCATTGAGAGCCTCCTGGCTTTGAAAACCCAAATGTTGATGCTTCCCTCTCTGGTACATGTGATTTGGTATGGATGTAATGGTTGGACAGTTTGGAAGCCTGTCTGCTTGATCTGTTTCTCTGTCTTGTAACTTCTATCTGTATACTTTGAAGTTCGGGGTGCTGACCTTTTCCCCCTAAACTAGGTAATTGATATGTGTGATTGAGTAAAGTAAGCCTGTTAACCCATTTTAAGTTGCTTTCTTTTAGAAAAGCATATCTAAGAACCTGTGTTGGCAGCCACCCTAGGGATGCTAGGGTGCTTGCTGCTACACACTCATTCACACAAAGACACTAAAACAAAGGAGATAGATACAGAAAATAACAGAATGGATCCAAAAGCTCACAGAAAATTGTATTAGATCTCCTGAAAAAATTAGACAGTTGCTTGGCTTTCCAGATGGTAACAAAGGCCAAGTAAGACTCACTTGATAATTTTCTTTTTATCTGTTTCTAATAGAGACAGCTGCATCACACTGAATTGTTAGAGCCACCTTTGGTGCTTTCATTTTAATGATAAACATATTATTAATATATTCCATAGAAAAAATGCAGAAGTGGGGAAATGCTGGAGTCCCTCTTCCATTAGTCTCTCACTCAGATGTCTCCTGGCTGGCTCCCAATTTACTAAATCTATCATCCCCTTCAGTGGAAACCAGGGACAACATTCTTTTCCATATTCCAAGAATTCTTGTAACTGACTGCTAGTGATAAGTAATCCTCTTTCTTTTACTGTTCTTTTTAACAGTTTTAGATAATATTTTCAGTCTCTATTTTAGCTTTGTACCCATCCCATTTTCTCCTGACAGCTTTTTATTGTTTTTTACTTTTTCCTGTTTCTTGTCTCTCATCTCCCACTAAGTCTGGTGACTCTTTTAGCCCTCAAACTGCTCCAAGCTAGGCAACTATCGTTTCCTTCACCTCTTACCACGACGCTTCGGCCTCTGAGGTACCTCTTCTATTGATGATTTCTTTTCTCCAGAGTCCCAGGGAAGCCTCTTCCCTCGGACCTTCTTTCAGGTCCCTGTTCCAGGTGCCACTTGTGACCAGCATTAAATGATGTACTAAAACAGAGAAGTATGGAATAATGTGGGCCAGGCAAGATTATCAATGCAATTCATTTATTGATGCCATGAGCAAGGTTTTTATAGAGTAAAGAGACAAAGAAGGTAACTGTAGGTCACTAGGCTTTCCAATACTGCTTTGTTCAGTTTCAAGATGCCAGTGACATCAAGTAGGCCTTGATGGTAATCATGTCCTTGATGTTTCCATACATATGAATAGTATATAAAATGTATTAATAATCTTAAAAGGCAGCTAACACCTTCTGGCTAGAATCCCAGAACAGGGCATAGCTCTGGATCTCTGCTATCAGGCAAGCTCTGATTTACAGCCTCATCACTGGGTAAAACTAGGAGCAGATTGTACAAAATGGCCGCATCACTGGAAAACCCGGAGCTAACTTTCAAAGTACAGTCTGATTCCTGGATTAAATGTTTAGGCTCCCTTCAGTTCAGTCATGTCTAACTCTTCATGACTCCATTTGGGGTTTTCTTAGCAAATATACAGGAGTGGTTTTCCATTTCCTTCTCCAGCTCATTTTACAGATGAGGAAACCAAGGCAAACAGGGTTAAGTGACTTGCCCAGGGTCATACAACTAGTAAGTGTCTAAGATTAGATTTGAACTCAGGTCTTCTTTAGTCCAGGTCTGGTGCTCTATTTGCTGCACCAACTTTGTGTACCCTGCTTTCATTCCTTTCCAGCATATTATATCAATCAAAACCTCTGTACAAAGGTCTTATGACTTTGGTGAACAGTTAGCAATGAATTAAGGTGTAATAAAATGCAAGTAACACTCATACAACACAGAATCTCCAAGTATCATAACTTCCCTGCCACCCTTTATGTTGGATTTTCACTGAGACTGCTTCACATTTTAGGTGAAAGAGAAAAGTATTAGATGTAGGGATGAGTGTTGTTACTAATTCACGATAGTCAACACCAGCTGAGAGCTAAATTTATTCTCCTGCTTCAGTTTACAGCAAAAAACCCTGAACAGTACTCTTTTTGGTCTCTGAACATTTTGCTCATCAAATTAACTGCATACAAACTTGTTTGCCCCATTGTGACCACCATTATTCATGCTTCCATCTTCTTCAAGTTCATTGAGTCCAAGGATCAAGTGAACATCTTTTCATGACCCTGTATAGACTTCTGGGAAGTCAATTACAGTACTTATGTACTCTGTCCCAAATTCATCTGGGATAAATAATCCTTGGAGAAAATCATGCAAGTTATTTTTTAAAAATTTATTTATTTTTAGTTTTCAACATTCATTTCCACAAGATCTTGAGTTACAATTTTTTCTCCCCAACTTTCCCCTACCATCCATCCCCAAATAGCAAGCCTACTGAATGCCCCTTCCCCCAATCTGTTCTCTCTTATATCCTTTTCCTTTACCCCCCTAACTTTCTAGTAGGGCAAAATGAGCTTCTATACCCTAGTACCTGTATATCTTATTTCCCAGTTGCATGTAAAAACATTTTTTTAAGCATTTGTTTTTAAAACTTTGAGTTTCAGATTTTTTCTCTTCTCCCCTCCTCACTCCCACTGGGAAGATAAGCAATTCAATATAGATTGTACATGTGTAGTTACTCACATCATAGTAGTTATATTGTGAAAGACTAACTATATTTCCCTCCATCCTATCTCTCCCCCCATTTAATCTATTTTCTCCTTTGATTCTATCCCTTTTCAAAAATGTTTGCTTCTAACTACCCTCTACCCTAATCTGCCCTCCCTTCTATCCTCCCCGCTCTTATCCACTACCCCGCTATTTTCCTGTAGGGTAAGATACTCTATTGAGTGTGTATGCTATTCCCTCCTTAGGCCAAATTCAATGAGAATCAGGTTGTCCCATTCCCTTTCACCTTCCTGCTTTTCCCCTCCATTGTAACAGTTTTCTCTTGCCTCTTTTATATGAGATAACTTACCCTGATATATCTCTACCTTTTTCCTTCTCCCAATAAATTCCTCTCTCACCTCTTAATTTTATTTTTTAGATATCATTCCTTCATATTCAACTCATCCTATGCTGTCTATGTATACATGAACATACAAATGACACACTCACATATAAATTTGTATATACATATATCCTCCTATATATACATATGTATGTATGGATACATATATATGTGGATATGTATAGATATATATCTACATATATATTCCCTTCAGCTGTCTTCATACTGAGAAAAGTCTTATGTGTTACAATTATCATTTCTCCATGTAGGAATGTAAATAGTTCAACTTTTAATAAGTTCCTTATGGTTTCTTTTTCTTGTTTACTGTCTCATGCTTCTCTTGCTTCTTGTATTTGAAAGTCAAATTTTCTGTTCAGCTCTGGTTTTTTCATCACAAATGCTTGAAAGTCCTCTATTTCATTGAATGCCCATATTTTTCCCTGTAGCATTATATTCAGTTTTGCTGGGTAGGTGATTCTTGGTTTTAGTCTTAGCTCCTTTGACCTACAGAATATCATATTCCCTTCAATCCCTTAAAGTAGAAGCTGCTAGGTCTTGTGTTATCCTGATTGTGTTTCCACAATACTCAAATTGTTTCTTCCTGACAGCTTGTAATATTTTCTCTTTGAACTGGGAGCTCTGGCTCTGATATCTGGCTATGATATTCCTAGGAGTTTTCTTTTTGGGATCTTTTTCAAGAGGCAATTAGTGGATTCTTTCCATTTCTATTTTGCCCTCTGGTCCTAGAATATCAGTTCAATTTTCCTTGAAGGATGATTTCTAGGCTCTTTTTTTGATCATGGCTTTCAGGTAGTCCAATAATTTTTAGGTTATCTCTACTGGATCTATTTTCCAGGTCAGTGGTTTTTCCAGTGAGATATTTCACTGTCTTCTATTTTTTTCATTTGTTTGGATCTGTTTTACAGTATCTTGATTTCTCATAAAGTCATTAGCTTCTAATTGTTCCAGTCTAATTTTGAAGTAGTTATTCTCTCAGTGATTTTTTTAAATTCCTTTTCCCTCTGGCAAATTCGACTTTTTAAAGCATTCTTCTCCTCATAGGTTTTTTGGGCCTCTTTTGCCATTTGAGTTAATCTACTTTTAAAGTGTTATTTTCTTCAGTATTTTGGGGGGAATTTCCTTTAGCAGGCTGTTGACTTGTTTTTCATGATTTTCTTGCATCATTCTCATTTCTCTTCCCAATTTTTCCTCCACTTCTCTTACTTGATTTTCAAAATCCTTCTTGAGCTCCTCCATGGCCTATAACCAGTTCATATTTTTCTTGGAGTCTTTTGATACAGGAGTTCTGATTTCGCTGTCTTCCTCCCACTCCCTTCCTTCCTTGATCCTTTTTGTCCCCCAAAAAGAATTTTATTGTCTGTTTATGTTTCCATTGCTTGTTCATATTGGCAGCCAATTAATTTACTTTTGAGCTCTTTGCCATGGTAGAACTCTGCTTCCAGAATGGAGAGAGCTATGTCTCAAATTTCTGGGGTTTACACAGCTGCTGGATCTATTAGATGGGTGTCCTCTCTATAGCCCCCACATGCTCTGGCTCACTGGTCACACACCCCTGGAACACCACCCAAGACTGCTCTACAGAGTCAAGCAGGTCAAAGCAAGAGCAATTGCCTTCTGAATGGTTGCTTGGTCCCCCTAAGATCTGCAGGCCAGGAACTCCAGGAGCAGCCACATGGCAGTGGCTACTGCCATTGCACCTCCTCTGCTTCTCACTCCAGGGATAGTAGCCGGACCACACTCTTCTATCCTCCCCTGGACCAACTAAGTTTCACACTGACCTTTTACTTTGTCTTTGGCATTTATGGATTGAGAAGTCTGGAAAGTGCTACAGTTGCTGGTGATCTACTCTCCTAAAGTCCACTCTAGCCAACACTAATCCAGGCCACCCTGGGGCTAAAACCACAGCTCAGGCGGGACCACACAGGGTTACCAGCATAACAACCCTTCATGCCAGCCTGCCAGGCTTCCTTCAGTGGGAGATTTGTTTCTCTCTGTCACTTTGTGGGTTCTGTAGCTCTAAAGTTTGTTTAGAGTCCTTTTTTACATGAATTGGAGGAGGTGGAAGCTGGAGCCGTACAGAAGTCCTGTTTCTACTCAGCCATCTTGGCATTACCCCTACAGCATGCAAATTTTTTTTTTTTTTTGGAGGGCGATTGGGGTTAAGTAACTTGTCCAAGGTTACATGGCTAGGTTTTTGTTTGTTCATGTTAAGTGTCTGAGGCTGGATCCGAACTCAGGTCCTTCTGACTCTAGGGCCAATGCTCTATTCACTGCGCCACCTAGCTGCCCCTAGCATGAAAATTCTTAATCAGAGGTCTGCCACAATTTGGTGAGGGTGGGAGGTTATGTTTCATCAAATTTGTAGTAAAATGTAAGGTTAAATAGGTAGGTATAGGGGGCGGAGTCAAGATGGTGGAGTAGAAACAGCACTTCTGCTGAGCCCCAGCCCACACCATTTCAAAATTATGTAAAAGGGGGACTCTGAACGACCTCTGGAGCTCCAGAACCCACAAAATGACACAGAGAAGCTAACCTCCCACTGAGGACAGTCCTACAGCCCAGCAGGGAGCAGGCCAGCACAGCGCTCTAAGAGCCTATCCCAGGCCAGTGTGAGTCTCAATTTTAGCCCGAGGGCGGCCAGACCAACAGCCAGCTGGAGGGACCCCAGAGCACCAGCAGCTGTGGAGTGTCCAGAATTATCAACACATACATGCCTAGGACAAAGTGAGAGATTAGTGCCCTATGGAGTTTGGGACTGGTTGGGAGAATGTGTCAGCTTCTTCCCCTGGGGGCAGCTTTTGCCACATTGCCGCATTGCAGCTTCAGCTCTTGGCCCGTGAACTGTAGGAGGATCCAGTGATCAGTCTGGGGGGTAAGCGCTCTTGCTTTACCCTTCTTGAATCTGGATTGTGGTCTGGGGTTGAGATCTTGGGGTGTGTGACCAGCTTGCCAGAGTGTGTGGAGGCTTCACAGAGGCCACCCAACTAATACCTCCGGAAGTTGAGAAAACACCAATGTTTGGGACAGAAGTTCCCCTGGCTGGTGGCAAAGTCCTACTGTGGCAACAAGCCCAAAAATCAAGTAATTGAGTAGCAACATGCCTAGGCAAAGAAACAAAATAAACAGAAAAATGTAACATTAGACTATTATTTTGGGGGCAAAGAGGATCAAAGAATGGAACAGGAGGAGTACTGTGAGGTCAGAACTCCTGCACCAAAAGCCCCAAATGAAAATATGAGCTGGCTACAGGCCATAGAGGACCTTAAGAAGCAGATAAGAGAAGTGGCGGGAAAATTGGGAAGAGAAATGAGAAAGATGCAAGAAAAGTATGAAATGAGAGTCAACAGCCTGATTGAGGAAAATAACACCTTAAATAATAGACTAACTCAAATGGCAAAAGAGGCTCAAAAAGGCAATAAGGAGAAGAATGCCTTAAAAAGATGAATTTGCCAGATGAAAAAAGAATCTCAAAAGCTCACTGAAGAGAATCATTTCTTCAGAATTAGACTGGAGCAAATGGAAGCTAGTGACTTTATGAGAAATCAAGATACTATTAAACAGATCCAAACAAATGAAAAAATAGAAGGCAATGTGAAATATCTCATGGGAAAAACCACTGACCTGGAAAATAGATCCAGGAGAGACAATCTAAAAATTATTGGACTACCTGAAAGCCATGATCAAAAAGAGAACCTAGAAATCATCCTTCAAGAAATTCTCAAGGAAAACTGCCCTGGTGTTTTAGACCCAGAGGGGGAAATAGAGGTTGAAAGAATCCACTGATCACCTCCTGAAAAGGACCCCAAAAAAGAAAACTCCTAGGACTATTATAGTCAGGTTCCAGAGTTCTCAGATCAAGGAGAAAATATTACAAGCAGCCAGGAAGAAACAATTTCAATATTGTGGAAACATAATCAGAATAGCACAGGACCTGGCAGCTTCTACAGCGAGGGTGTAGGAGGGAGGATGGAAGGGCATGGAATATGATATTCCAGAGGTCAAAGGACCTGGGATTAAAACCAAGAATCACCTACCCAGCAAAACTGAGTATTGTGTAGAGAACAGAGGACTTTCAAGCATTCTTGAGGAAAAAACCAGAGTTGAATAGAAAATTTGACATTGAGATACAAAAAGCAAGAGATGCTTAAGAAGGTAAACAGGGAAAAGAAATGACTATGAACTTATCAAAGTTGAACTATTTATATTCCTACAGGGAAAAACAATAACTGTAACTGATGAAACTTTTCTCAGTATGAAAATAGTTAAAGAAGGGTATATGGGCATATGAATACATATGTGAATGTGTGTATATATGTTTTCAGGTTTACATAGAGGGCACAGGTCAAATTTAGTGGGAAGGGATGATACTTAAAAGGTGAGGTTAAGAGGTGAGAGAGTAATGTGGTGAGGGGGAAGGGGGAGAGACAATGGGGTGAACTGTCTCATGTAGAGGAGGCAGGGGAAGGTGGTTGCAGGGGAGGGGAGGAACAGGAAGGCAAAAAGGTACAACCTTATTCTCTTATGAATTTGGACCAGGAAGAGAATGACATGCATACTAAATAGGGTGTCCCACCCTACAGGAGCGTTTGGGGGAGAGGGATGGGGAAAGGTGGTGGAGGGGAGGGTGGGCTGGGGGGAAGGAAGTTGGAAGCACCCACTTTTGAAAAGGGACAGGATCAAGGTGGGGAGTGGACCAGGTAGAAGGTGGGATGGGAGGGAGGGAAATATAGCCAGTCTTTTACAATATATCTACTATGGTAATGTTTTGCATAGCTACACATGTACAGCATATACTGAGTTGCTTATCTTCCTTTTAAAATCAAATTTCTTTTACAAATATATAAATACTATGATTAATACTATTTTGCATATAATTGGGAGATAAGATGTGAAGGCAATGGGGCTCGAGGATTCACCTTGACCTACTGGAAAAGTTGAAGAGGGTATGGGAAAAGAGATGGGAGAGAGCAGATTGGATGGGGGGATATCCTGTATGACTGTTATTCTGGGGTGGTGGGCAGGGGAAAAATGGGGAAAAATTGTAACTCAAAATCTGAGGAAATGAATGATGTAAACCAGAAGTTAATAAAGCATTTGGAAAATAAATAAATAAGCTCTGGGCAGTTAGGCCTCACAATAGAGTGTGAGCCTGAAGTCAGGGAGACCTAAATTCAAATCCAGCTTCAAACACTTACTAGCTGTGTGATCCTGAGCAAGTCACTTAACCTTATTTGCCTCAGTTTCCTCATCTGTACAATGACTTACAGAAGGAAATGGCAAACCACTACAGTGTCTTTGCCAAGAAAATCCCAAATGGGATTGTAAAGAGTCAGACATGACTGAAATGGCTGAACACCACCAACAAAATAAGTTCTGTCCATTTTATTCTTCCTCTCTTCCCTTCTCTGTTTTGTTAAGGTCAGTACTGTAGTTCTGCTAAAACTGTCCAACCACTTGCTGAGGTTTTCTTCAAAGGCCTCCTAGCCCTGTTGAGGGAGGCTGATTGTTAGCCCTTCTTTTCACTTGTTGCTTAAAATATTGTCCTCCATTTTATTTATAGAATCCCGGATCTAGAGTTTAAAGGAACCTCAGAGACTGTCTTATCTAATCTTCCCATTTTACAGAAAAGGAAACTGAGACTTAGGAAAGTTAAGTGAATTGCCCCAGGTTGCATAGAGAATTAGCATCAGAAGAATGATGTAAACACAGGTCCTCTAACTGCAGAGTCAATGTATTTTGCCGTCTGGGAATGGACTTTTTCCAGAGTCTGAGTAAGCCAAAAAGCACGGGACAGGGAGAAAGGCAGAGATATGAGAGACAAAGGAGGGTGAGTAGAAGAGTGACAAGTGATAAAAATCAGAGAAGAGTCATGGGGAGGCTTATCAGATTCAGAAGACTATAAAAGCAAATTTAATCTATGCAATTAGTCTCTGAATTTTGTCTTGGTAGACAGTGTAATGAGGGAATTGAGCAATGCCCATAGAAGGATGGCTAATTTTTAACATTACCAGTTGTATAAACATGGAATCATTGGTTATTCTAATCCTCTTGTAAAACAAAATATTGGTATCTACCTGAAAGGTTGTTGTGATGAACAAATGAAATAATGCATAGTAATGTAAAGTACTGTAAAAAAAAAATAGGTATGTATATTCAGTTTGTGTAAGTCTTTCCGGGTTTTAGAAAAAAATAATTTAAAATATGTAGGTGTCAATGGCTACTAATAAATACCACCCTCTCTAGTCCTTAGGACTATGTGTATGTTTTAAATAATTGTAAGTACTCTAAGTCCTGCTATTATTGCACTTTGCAATATTTCATATAGACCTTTCCATATTTTTTATATTACTTGCATTTGTCATTATAGAGGCAATCAAGTGGTGCAGTGGATAGGGTTTAGGTTACTTGACCTGTTTGCCTAAGTTTCCTCATCTGTAAAATGAGATTAATAATAGCACCTTCCTTGTAGGGCTGTTGTGAGGATAAAATAGCATACTGTTTGAAAAATGTGTTGCAAACCTTAAAGCACTTTATAAATGTTATTCATTGTTATTATTATTTTTATTACCATAGAATGCTCCATTAAATTGATATATCACAATCCCCTTAACCAATTCTTATTGCTATATTGGGCACTTACACTATTCCCAGTTTTTTACTGTCTGGATATTACCAGCAAAAATACTTTGTATCAATTGGTATTTTCATAATTTACATTATTTCCTGAATATATATTTTCCCCACTGGGGAGATTGTGAGGTGAAAGGATATGCCCATTTTAATGGCCTCCATTGGGTGTTGCCAGATAGTTTTTCATAAAAATTGCACTAAATTTCAGTAGTATTTAACTCTGTCTCCTAAAAGCTCCAGCAGCATCACATTTTACCATTTTACACATTTTACACATTTTACCATTTTAATTTATTTTTGTCAAGTTGATGTGAGGGTAGTGTGGCCTCATGTTCACTTTAATGTGTACTTTAATTATAGTGAGGCTGAACAATTTTTTGTTTATTTACTGCTTTGTCTTTTATGCATTTTCTCTTCATATCTTTTCATTTGTCTATAGGGACTTTACCATTTTGTTAATTTTCTTTTTATCACCATTTTAACAATTTTCTTATTAAACAACTTGAGAGAGAGAGACCGGCAAACACTACTTTCTGTGTCCTCTTCCAGTGTAGTGTACTCTCTAAGCAAAAAAAGCAACATCAACAGCAACAACAAAACCCCCACCCAAATCACGTCTGCATTGTGTTGGGGTTAGATCTATTTGGAATCAGTCTCATTGTATAATAAGGCAGTTTGCAGGAGAGCGATCTCCAAAATGTACAGAGTAATGCTATGTCATCAGAGAGAGCCCTGAGGAATAGACATGAATTAGTTAGATCTTTCTCAAAAAAAAAAAAATAATAAAGTTCTTGTATAAATAAAATCAATGTAGCCAAGAATAGAAGGAAGGCAGAAAATTGGTGGGGGGGATATTTCCAAAGACAATCTCTCAGATAGGATGTGTTTTTGTTGGAATATTGCTGTGGTGTAGGAAATGATGAGTTGGTTGACTTAGGAAAACATGGAAAGACTTGGACCTATAAAGGAAGATGCTATCCACCTTCAGAGAAGAAGACACACGGAAATATGCATAGAAGTCTTATATGATGAGTGTATGTCTATATATGTGTGTGTGTTTATAGATATCTAGGTATATATTATACATATGTACATATATATATATACATACACAAATATATACACACAATTAATTGTAGCCTTCTTTGGGGGGAAGGGGAAAATAGAATAAAAAGTGCACAGCAAAGAACAAATGAAAACTTACAAGGAAGCAAATAAAAGCTAGGTAGCTTTGAGAACACTGTGTAGTATTTATTACATAGGTTTTCCTGAAATGGAAATTTATTGTTTTATATTGAATCCTCTCATATTCTTCTTTGTACCTGGTAATGTTTTTTCTTTTCTTTTCTTGTTTTGTACTTGAATTTAAAATGAATGAAAAAATTTTATTAATAATAAAGTTGGCTCCTTTTAAAGATATTCAATTCAGTTTGCCTGATAGCAACCAAAGGTTAGGGTTGAGGGAATAGACCTGGTTTAGGAGATTTTGCATCTGCCCCAACACTTGGTCTGTTCTCCCTCCTGTTTCTGGTTTTGCACTTTCTAATGTGTATATCTTCTTATCCTGAGGGACTGGAATAAGAGACACTGGATGAATGGTACTGCCAGTGAGAAAAATTAGTGATGTCAGAAGGAGGGCCAGGTAATGATACTCGGAGGGAGGAGAAAGAAAGTGCATGTATTAAACTGGTGATGCCCACATTCCAAGATGGAGGGGAAGGTGGAGTCGAAAGAGGTAGAGATTCCTCTTTCATTTACACTTTATTTTTAAGAAATAAAATTTTATTGATATCTTTTGTTTTTATACCACCTAAAGTTCCTCCTATATCTCTCCCCCTTAGATCTCCCAAAGAGTTATCCCATACTGTTGGGGGCGGGGATAGGCTTTGCTTTTACTGTGCTAATTTCCATATGAGGGCGTGGTTTAATGTATATAAGATGCTGTACGAGGAAGCATCTCTCTCGGGATGTGACCAGCCGTGAATAAACAACCCCTGAAACCTCGGGTGCTCTGTCTGGGTTAATTCCTCTTCGGAGGCCGGTGACGACCGAAGGCTCGACATGGGGATAGGTGAGTAGAGAGGACGGGGATATAATAGTTACAGATCAACCCGCCGCCGGTGCCGTAGATAAGGTCCCAGGCACCATACAACAGAATACATTTTTTCTAAGAAAAAAAAGTGGGAGAAAATTTTAAAAAATCAGTGAAACCAATAAATACATTAAAAAAAAACCCTAAAAATATACAATGTCTACTCATGAACCTGTCACCTCCTCATTTTCATTTTTCAACCAAACTGTGACACATAAATAAAGAACTATTATTGTGTCATAAGAAATGACGAATAAAATAAATTCAAAGAAGCATGAGAAGACATAGAAACTGACGCCGAATGAAGCCAGAACAACAAAGAAAAAATACATGACTACAGTAATACAAATAAGGACAAAAAGTCCACCCAGACTGATGTGTAATTATAATGACCCGGTTGACCCTAGAGAAGAAAATTCTGAGGTGCGATAAAATGTATGTGGAATATTGTATCTCTCAAACTTTGTTGATTCATTTGGTTTTGCTGAATTGCTGTTCCCCCACCACTCTTTTTATTTTATTCTTTGTTTCAAAGGCACGGAATGGGGGAAGGGATATATTCTGGAATAAAAGAGGTGTAAAGACAAAATAAATCAAAAACGATTTTTAAAGGATCAGGTCATTCCAGATTAATCTCATCACCCCATTTCTTATTTTGACAAACTGGAAAGAATCTAGAAGACAGCAAACTCAATGATGAAGGAACTGGATAATATTTTATACAAGTATTGGTTGAAGGAAATGGAGACATTTAACCTGTAGAAGACAGGTATGGTAAGCAGAAGCTAGGCAAATGATAGCTGTCTTCAATACCATCGGGCACTCATGTGCAAATGGAAATGATAGAGAGGAATATTTCAGCTTGATATAAAGAATTTCCTCGTAATCAGGGCTGTCCAAAAGCCTGGGTTATCAGCATGGTATAGTGGAAAGACTGCCTTAAAATTAGGAGATGCTTAGCATATGATCTACCCTGGTCAAGTGTCTTTATCTCTCAGAGACTCAAGTAACACCTTACAATTTATCTAAATTATGAACTGATTTCAGTTTGATTGGTTGAGAAAGTTCCCACTCAGTCAATGAAATCTCAGCATCTCGTGTCTAGAGCTGGAAGTGACCTTAAGAGTATCCAACATAGAGAAATTATGGGATCTGCTCAAGGTAAAGAAGATAGTTAAGCCACCAAATTGGAATTGGAACTCTGTCCCTTGCCTGCTTCTAAGATAAGGGCTCTTTCTAATGCGCCATGCAAATCACAGATTCCTGGCCAGGGTCAATGAGATAGGTGCAAAAAGTGCTTTTTGAGGCAAAATACTCCCTCACAGTACTTTGTATATGTTCAGAGTTCATTAAACAAAGTTAGGATCCTACTATGTACAAATATGATCCTAGGCTGGGGGTGGGAATAAGATTGTGGTGGTAGTGGAGAATAGAAAGCTAAACAAAGCACCATATAAATGTTGACTATTAATATTGTTATGTTGTGAAGGTCCAGGAGAGATTCTGTTAAGTTCAAGTCTGCAGCTCTGGAATGTGGTCAGGCCTCTAGGGTGTGGGATGCAGAAAAAGAAGTCAATTACAGGTCTCCCAGAGGTCTAAAGATTTCACTTTTTTTGGCACAGAAAGAACTCTCCAGGGACAGAGGCTGAAAGTCTGTTGGAGCGCAGATGTGTCGCTGCCCCTTGACCATCCTCTGTGGAAGAGTGGGGTTGGGTAGGGGGTGGGGGTGAACCACCCTTTCCCTGAGTAAATGGGAAGGACACAAGGACTCCAGAGTCAATGAAGAGAAAGCCTGCCCAGGAAGAGAATAAGCACACTTTCCTCAACGTTTTGGCAGTAGGCTGAGGACTGCACAAACCCCTCTCTCTGAGCATCTTCCTCTTCCCCTTCTGCAAGTTTCTCTCTCCTGTCCCTGGTTCATGCCTTCAATTCCTGATCATTGCAGACACACCCTCTCTTCTCTCGGATTTTTCTACTTCTGCCTTCTAATCACCACTCCCTTCTTCCCAAACCCTTTTCATCCTTGCAAAAAGTCTTGTAACTCAATTGAGCAATGATTATGTATGGACTGTTTTCAGAGGAAGAAATCCATACTAACAATAAACATAAGGGAAAAAAAACATTAAATTACTAATATTTAGAGAAATGCAAATTAAAACAACCCTGTAGTTCCCCCTCACACCCATCAAATTGACAAAATTGGTTTTGAAATTATGGTAAATGACGTGTGTTGGTGTGGCTGTGGGGAAACAGATACATTAATGCATAGTTTGTTGGTGGAATTGTGAATTGGTCCAGACATTCTGGAAAGCAATTTGTGTTTCTAAAGCCTGATATACTAAGCCTATATGTCAAAGAGATCAAAGAGAGAGGAAAAGGACTCATGTACAAAAAGATTTATAACTTGTGTGTGTGGAGGGGGAACCAGGGCTAGAAAATGGGGGGCATGGGACAAGAACTGAGAAATGGCTGAATAAGTTATCATACACTATTGTGTTATAAGAAATGATGAAGTGGACAATTTCAAAGAAACATGGGAAGACTCATATGAACTCATGCAGTGTGGTGAACACAACCAGGAGAATATTTTGAATAATAACAAAAATACTTCAAACAAGTTTGAATGACTCATCAACTCTGATCATCAATGTGATGGTAATCGATGATTGATGATCAATACAATTTCAGAGGCATCATAAAATGTCATAGACATCCTGTCTGTTTCCTAATAAAGAGGCAATGGTCTGAGTCTCTGAGACAATTTTGGAGACATGGTCAGTGTGGATATTTGTTTTGCTTGACTATGCATATTTGTAACAGGGGTTTTGTCTTTCTCAATTTCTTGGGGAAGGGGGTGAGAAGATAAGGCAGATCTTCATTGAAAATAAAATAAAAATTAATTTAAAAATAGTTCAGACTGCCCTAGATAGCCTGATTTACAACCTAGAGCTTGTAGCTGAGTGGAGCCAAGAAATCAGAAATGTAAGTGTGGAAAAGGTTGGGGGGGAGGGGAGGGAGGTACAATTTTGGGAAAGCTTAAAAGGATTTTAACAACAATTCTATTTGACAGTGTAAGTGTTATGATTCCCAATAGCTGACAAAATTGAGGCTTAGAAAGGTGAAGTGATTTATTTAAGGTCACATAGCAAGTAAATGCCAAAGCTAGAATCTGAACCAGGCTCCCAGTGGATCTTTCCAATACACTGTATTTCCAACACTTAACTTGGGCAAAACTCTGAATCTCAATTTCATCAGCTGTGAAACTGAAGGAAGGGAACAAGCATTTATTAAGTATTATTAATTATTTTTAACTTAACCTCACATAACCACATCAGTTCATATGAGCTTTCTCAGGTTTCTTTGAAATTGTCTACTTCATCCTTCCTTACAGCACAATAGATGCCATAGCATGTTCAGCCATTTCATTTACCAACTGATGACCCCACCCGTTTCTGGCTCATTACCACCACAAAAGAGCTCCTTATTAATAATAATCTAATGGTTATTAACTGTCTACTGTGTAACGGGCACTGTGCCAAGTACTTTACAAATATTCTCTCATTTGTTCTTCACAACATCCTTTCTAAGTAGGTGATATTATCCCTATTTACAACTGAGCCAGATAGAAGTTAAGTGACCCATTCAGGGTCATACAGATTATACTTTTTTTTTTTTTTAAAGCAATTGGGGTTAAGTAACTTGCTCAAGGTTACACGGCTAGTCATTATTTATTCGTGGGTGCTCATTTTCTGAGGCCAGATCTGATCTCGGGTCATCCCAACTCCGAGGCTGGCGCTCTTACTCACTGCGCCACCTAGCCGCCCCTTTAGGGCAATTGGGGTTAAGTAA
Organism: Gymnobelideus leadbeateri; assembly: GCA_011680675.1. NCBI lineage: Eukaryota > Metazoa > Chordata > Mammalia > Diprotodontia > Petauridae > Gymnobelideus > Gymnobelideus leadbeateri. The sequence goes on along the minus strand of WOXC01007327.1, from coordinate 103,177 downwards.
CTTGCCCAAGGTTACATGGCTAGGTTTTTGTTTGTGTGGATTAAGTGTCAGAGGCCGGCTCCGAACTCAGGTCCTTCTGATTCCAGGGCCGGCACTCTATTCACTGTGCCACCTAGCCACCCTAGATTATACATTTCTGAGCAGGATTTGAACTCATGTATTCCTGACTCTAGGACCAGTTTTCTATCCCATGTACCACCTCATCACCAAGGTGCCTTGTTAGAGATACTATTTGTCCCACTCACCTTGCAATGTGCCATGAAAATTAAATAAAATCATATTTTGGAAGGGTGAAGACTCTATCAAATACATTTCCCTGCCCTCCCACAGAAGGTACTAGTCAGCATAAATATTAGTTCAGAATAAAGACATTTAACCAAAGCACAGGAAAAATAAATGACAAGATTCCCCCCAAACACATGGGGTCCTCTCTCCTAAATGTTACAGTCAAAAGCGGGGAAAGGGGAGCAGCTAGGTGATGCAATAGAGCACCAGATTTGAGTTCAAATCTGGCCTCAGACACTTGACACTTACTTGCTGTGTGACCTTGGGTAATTCTCTTAACCCCAATTGCCTTGCCTTCCCCCCTCCAAAAAAAAAAAGTGGGGGAAAGCAAGGAAGTGGGCAGGGAACAGACACTGGAGGCCTTCCAGCAGAGGTGCTGTGGAGGTGGAGGGTCCAATTTGACCACATCTGACCTCTGAGACTCTTTCTTTTAACTGTCACGAGGCCCTTCGTATAATTATCTCATTTAATCCTCCTCACAGCTCTCTGAAACAGCCAGGCTAGGGATCACAATGAGCAAACCGTCGGAGAGGGTGAGGACTGGTGCAAAGGCCCATAGCCACAGAAAGTGTCAGAACCAGAACCCAACCGCAGGTCTTCCGAGGCCGTCCTGGGCACTCTTCCTTACACCGCAGTTGCTTCTCGTGTTTATCATGCTGTAATCCAATATATAAATGAGTGAATGCAAAGATGGAAGGGAATTTTTTAGAAGTTAGGTGGCGTACAAATGTCAAGGTAAAGACAAACTCGAGGGCAGGGGCCGAGCCTTCCTTATACTTGCTTCTATCTCCCCGTTCAAATGATCACACCGATCTTAAGATGCTGCTATGTATAACAGGCAGCTAGGTGACTCCGTGGATGTGCTGGGCACAGAGTCAGAGGGGAGGCCCTGCCTGGGTGGCCTCCCCTGAGTGTAAGACGCTGGCAGCTGAGCCCAAGCCCGGTCAGACTCCTGCTTAATCTCAGGCCATCGGTTAAGTCCCTGGGTCACGGCGTTGGGTAGGGATGCCCGGCCAACCAGGATGCAGGAAAGCAGGAGCCTCCGGGATCTGAGGACCATGCGCTTAAGCGCATCCATAAGCCTGGGCTGAGATGCGGGACAAGGGGCGGGGGGGGGGGTCAGGAGACACGGGCTCCACGGCAGGGCCGAGGGCCGTGGGACGGGGCGGGGCGGGGCGCCCTCGGGCTGAGAGTCAGGGGCACGGAGACCCTTGGCCCAGAGAACCGGGGCGGAAGCCACCGTGACAGTGAGCCCTGAGTGCCCGGCCCTGGCCGGCCCGCGATGCCGCGCGCCGTGTGCGGGCTCCGTCCCCTCGGGAAGCGCGGGGCGCTGCAGCCCGATCGCGGACCCCGGGGCCGATCTGGGCGGTGCTGTCTTCACTGGGTGTTTCCCCGCTTTCCCTGGTGTTCTGATTCATCTTTTACAGCGTGACGTCACTGCGCGTATCTAACCTAGATCCGATTGCCGTCCTGGGCAGGGGGAGGGAGGGAGGGAGAAACGTCTGGGACTCAAAGTCTTATGTGGAAAGAATGAATGGGGGGAAGAAAACGAAAGGGTTGGGGTTAGCTAACTATCCAGAAGGGCTCTACCAGCCTACGGCCAGTGACGTCACAACGCCCACTCATCACCGAGAGGTAATTAGAGACAAGTTCTGCCTTCCTCGCCCTGTGACCTTGAGTTAGTCACTCCTCTCTTGGCACCCGTAGGCCGAGTAGCCCTGCCCCTACTAGTCAGCACCGGGAGCTTCAAGTGCTAGTGAAAGTAGTTCGGTTCCACTGGGTTCTTAAAGCTAAAGCTTTTCATTGTCCATGCTTGGATAGCCGCGGGGTCACGCCCCGCCCCTCGAGGGGGTGGGATAGATAAGGCACCTTTACCTGGCCGACCCGTTACTTCCGCCAATTGGCCTGCTTATAGACCCTTCCCGGGTCTGCGCATGCGCCTGATTGCCCGCGGTTGCAGGGGCGGAGAAGGCAGAAACAGCTGGCTGGAGACTGCGCGGAGGGCCGGTTCCTAACGGAAAATTGAAGGTCGCTGGGAAAGCCGAGAGGGCGAGTTCGCTCGGGGGAGGGTAGAACTAGGCGGAGAGACGCTGCGATTGGTTCAGGGGTAGAGGCGGGATCTGTGATTGGCCACAAGCTGCTGCTGGGGTTTGGTTGGCAGATTTGACTTTAAAAGGGTCAGGTGACTAAATGTGCGGGAACCTGGAATCGGTGGAGATACTCTTGGGGGGGGTCTTTCGGGTGTGTTTTCAGTGTTTTTCGGGTGGTTGAAGGAGGAATCCTCTCCGCTTCGCCCCGCCTCCCCCCCCTCCCCGCCGGTGCCTTCCCTTCCCCCACCTTGGGACTTGACGGAACCGAAGTAGGAGCATCTGGTGAGTGAATGGGCCCGCGACTCCCAGGCTGGGGGAGGGGTGTCCAGGGGGGCTGGTGGAAGCCCGCGCTGCGGACCTGCCCTGGGCAGATCAGCCCGTTCCTTTCTTCACCCTTCCCCTCCTGCCCCGCCGGCCGAGACGTCCTGGCGTGCGTGCGTGTGCGTGCGTGTGTGTGTGTGTAAGGGGGGGAGTTGGGTCTCAGCTGTCAGTTGCACCCCCCCACGACATGGCGTGTACACAGGTACACTCGGTGTCCGTGGTAGAAAGGGAAGACATCTCTTGTTCTTTCCGTGACAGGCCGCTTCTCGTTTGGGAGAAGACAGCTGAAACTGGAATTGGAGAAATGATTTTTTTTAATTTAAAAATAGGGCGTGGGGGTGCGCGGCTTTCTTTCCGTCTCCAGGCTTTACCAGCACAGAATCCCCAGGTTGAACCAGGTGAGCTGAGGCTGAACTCGGGATCGGGAGGGCGCGAGGACTTTTTCTGAGTGGCCTGTAGACCCTGTAGGAACTCGGTGAGGGAAGAGTTAGTGATTTCAGCTTTTAGGTCTTCCAAATAGATGTTAGGGGATGGTCTGGACCTTCTCAGCCTCGAGTTCTGAGCTCTGAGAATTTCAGATGCGGCTGCTCAGGGAAGTCAAAGCTGAGAGTTCTCGTGGGGAAGCCAAACCTTCTTACCTGCTTTGTTCAGCTTTTCATAAAGACAGTTTGAATGAACCTGGTGTTAAAAATGGCATCTTTCTTTTCTCTCAACTAAAGTATCTCTGATTAGACTAAACATCAGGCACCCAAGCACCTGATCATTCCCCCCTTAAACAGCTGGGACCCAAAATCATTTGATAGGCGGCTGGGTCTGTATTCACTCTGGAAGAAAGAGATAATTCAGAAATACATGTTCTAATTCTAGACGAGAAATAATATGATAAACAATAAGATTATCCACTAAGCTGACCAAAAAAACCTCACAAATGTAGAGATTCTTTTCTTAGGGGTGTGGCTGGAAGTCAGGGCCAGATCAAGGACGAGAGGGCAATCGGAGACAGCTGGGGAGAAAAAGCCAGCGGGTCTCCACAGAATGAGGGGTGGAGATGGAAAGGGGCAGACCCAAGAAAAGCTTTTGGGCTTCCTTAAGGAGGAGGGCCTTAGCAGCAGTGGGCAGGAGGCAAAGGGCCAGCCAGCAGCCACTGAATCTAGAGGCTCAGGGGTTTTTTTTTTTTTTTTTTGCTTTTTTGACTAGCTGTAATAGTATTCCTCCTTCAAAAATGTTTCTTAAGTTTACTTAGCTAAATAAATCTTTAGATACACAATACAGTCTCAGAAAGATGGTAACAAAATTAACAATGAGTATCAAATGACTTTTATCAATTGATATTAATTGACCTTATCAATTCTGGCATGGATTCAAAGTTAGAGAGATACCAACATATTTTACAATCACTATACAATTCTGATTACAAGTATTTCACAAATGCTATTAATTTTCCTTTTACTAATTCAAGGAACAAGTCAAGCTGAGATAGCAAAAAGCTTGTTTATTTTTTAAGCAATCCCAAAATCCTATTTCCAATTTTTTAAAGATTTAATTCTCTGTTAATTTGACCAGGACTTGTAAATTGTAAATTTTCCAAATTAAAATTTCAAAATATGTGAGCTTTGAATCTGCCCATCTCAAAGCTCCACACTTAATTGGCTTTAATTGGTCAGGCAGGAGAGATTTTTTAATTTGACTGGGAGGGGTTCCCAAAGAGGGGCCAGCCTCCCTACCTCCCACAATGCTCACAAGGAGGGCTCTGCAGGGCCTTCACCTTCCCTAGCCTGAGGCAGCTGAAGCTCAGGATGGGGGTGGGTCAGACCAGCCCTTAGTCTGACCCAGGAACCAGGCTGGCCCGCCCCAGCCAAGGCCAAGAGCCATGTGGCTGCCCAAGCCAGGCTCAATAAGGCCAATTAGGCTGGGTTAATGGATTTCCTGAGGGGAAGGATGGCTGACTCAGAAGAGGGTTCTTCTGGAAATAAATATATCTTCCCAGTGGAAATCGGAAAAGCTCCCTTGAAGGTGCTCTTCTGATAGCCACTCAAATACCTACTTTGCAGAAATAAAAACTTTCAAAGGAGACTTTAAACAACTGAGCCCAGGACAATACGGAACACTCAAACACACTTGACTGCTGCCCAGATTCTGAACAGGAAGCAAATGGGTTCCAGTGAATAGGACACAGATAACAGACAAAGGTCCATACCCCCACTAGTTTGCTTCCCTAAGATTCTGAACAGGAAGCAAATGGGCTCAAGTGAGCATAGGACACGTTCAGACAAACAAACATATAACCAGACCAGAAACAGGCAAGAGGGTCTGGCTCTCTTCCCTCCAGAACAACAGATTTTTAACCAGAAATACCAGAACGGTATTTAACTGGAATATACCAGAACAATATTTAACTCACCCCCAAACTGGAGGCCCTGGATCCATGAAAGGCTGAATGAGGAGCAAGTTGGAGGCAGGAGGCAGGCTCAATCCTCCCTCCTCGGGACCTGGGGCCCAGGAATGTCTTCAGGGGCTAGCTGACTGGATACATGCCCAAATCAGACAGTGCTTTGGCACAGACAGTGTGCTGGTTTTATAGAGGTTCCATAGCCAGGTTACATAAGCTGAAATTACAGTGATTGGTCATTGTACATTTGAAACTACAATCAGTGATTGGTCAGTACACATTTGAATTTCCTGCCTGCCAGAAACCCTAGGCTGGGACTCCCGCCCACAGATCAATCAAGGGAAAGGAAGGGGTGGGGGTCGTGCTTGTTTACAGATCAATTAAGGGAGAGGAAGGTGGAGTTCTCTGCTTTAGAAATCAATGAAGGGAAGGGCAAAGTGGAGTAGTGTCCAACCCAAGGTGTCCTAAGCACCATACAACTCAGGTTTTAGCCTGTGGGCTTAATTTGTGTTGTGGAGTATATGAGGTAGTAGGTGATCAAAACAGGTGTCCAACTTGACATCCATTAACGAAATCCCTAATGTCCATAGTCTGTTTTAACTGTAGCAGCACATTTCATTGTTGGGCAGCTTCTGTTGCTCCCAATTTAAGCTGAAGTCTGCCTTCCTATAATTTTTGCAGGGAATTTCTTCCCCTAATCAGCCTTTCATATATTTGAAAAGTGTCCTATCTCCCCATTATCTTCTTTTCTTCAGGTAAAACACATCAAATTACTTCAAATGGAACTCATATAATACGATTTCTAGACTTCTAAAAATCTGATTCTCCTCCTAGTTTTTACTAATAGCCCTAGCAAGCAACAAGTACTGTCTGGTAGAGGCCCTCTGAAGTCTAAAGGAAAAAGACTACATGAAGGGTTTCTTAAAGATCCTTTTCCAAGTTAAGGGAAATTGGGAGTGGGGTGGGGGGAGGAGTCACTGTATCCTCAGTTTATAGTTGGAAGAATACTCTTTAACTCCTTTATAACAGCATCATTTCTAATATAGACTCTATCATCTACAAAGTACTTTATCTATATCTATGTCTATCTATATCCATCTGTCTATTCACACACATGCAAAATAAACCTGTTAACTATTCAGTTTAAATTTGGTTTGTATTGAAACCTTCATTGAGCACACTGCTGTGGACTGAAGCAAGCTGGATGCTTTGCAGAAGTCATCTATGTATGGATTACAAATTTGTTCCAGTTTGCTCAAAGAATGAGAAGTTGATTGTGTTAATATTCCTGAGAAGGTCATTAGTCCTTCTCTTCATTATCATGATGGAGTAGGATGATGTAGGCATCTTGCCCTTCGATCTTTTTCTCAACCAACTGTCCTTTTTCTATGAGCACTGAATCCAGAAAGGATTGGAGGAAGAAGAGTCATTCAAATGAGATATGTGTTAATCAGCACAGTCTCAGTGCATAGTAGGGGCTTAATGAATATGGTTGTTTCCTTCCCCTTCTCCATTCCTACTGCCAACAACCCTAGGTCTAGCATATTCATTTTATACCCAAATTATTACAGTTGGTTCCTAACAGTCTTCTCTCCCTCTAATCCATGTTACTATTAAGTTAACCTTCCTAGCATATTCTTTGGTAAATGTTGGCTTCTACTCAGAAACCTCTAGTAGATTCCCTTTGTCTGCAGGATAAAACCCCAACTCTTTAACCTCATATTCAATGTCTTCCATATAATCTGGTTCCTACCTGCCTCTATGTTTTAGCAGCCTACCAGTTCAATAGCATTTACTGTGTAGTATTACAGGAGAAAGAAGACTAATGTGAATTTAGACTGTATCAATAGATGTACAACATTAAGAACAAGTGAATTAATTGTTAGGGAACTCAGAGGTCATATTGTCCAATACATACCTAAACAGGAATTTTTACTATCAAGCCTCTGCTCCAAGAACCCCAATGAGGGGAAATCTACCACCCAAGGCAGCCCATTTTAGTGAGAATTGTTAGGAAGCTTTGTCTTCTATCAAGCATGAATCTAGCTTTTAGATTAGATTGGATTTAGATTTTAAATCTGCACTTTTAGCCATTGCTTTCACATATGTACTTTGCCTTGTATTTGGAATTTTGTATCTAGTTAGGAGTGCCACATCTGGGGACTTGACAAATTCAAGTTTGCCCAAAGTGGGACAACCAGGGTGTTGAAAATACTGGAGGCCATTCCATGTAATGATTAGTTGAAAGAAACAGGAATGTTTAACTTGGAGAAGAAAAGACTTGGGGATGGACATGAGAGCTGACTTAATTTAATAACCACTTAATTCTTTGTGAAGGAATATCACACAGAAGAGGGATTAAGCTTTTGTTTGTTTTGTTTTGTTTTTTTTAAACCCCAGAGGACAGCAATATGGGTAGATAAACATTACAAAAGTAAGTTCATGTTGGCTTAGTGTAAGGAAAAGCTTTCTTAACCTTTAGAATATTTTTAAAAAATTAGAACAGGCTGCCCAAGGAGGTAGTTTCTCTTCATCCATCCCATCCCTTGAAATGGTTGAGTGAAGGACCACTTGCTAGGGAGTTCCTGTTCTTGTGTTAGATTGGCCTACATAAAGTCAAGTGCCTTCCAACTCTGGAGATTCTGCTTTTATCATATCTCAACTATCTTATTTAAAGCTACTACCCTGCATCTCAGCTCCAGTCATTTCCCCTGTGTGATGTTTGTTTTTACTTCCTACATTTGCCCCTTACCTGGAATGCCCTCCAAGGCCCAATCCAAGTCCTATTTCCTTCATTAGGCCTTACGTGCCCTCAAGTTTCATGATTCTTCTGAACTCTTAAAACACTTCTCTATGTTGTTTATTTAATACAGGATGTGAAGGTATGTGTTATGATATCTAGGGAGAACAGAGTACCTGAATTAAGGAGAATACGTATCTAAAAAGAGAAAGAATACTAGAATACACTTCAGTATATTTGTTCTACTTCCCTAAGTAAATCATAAGACCTTGGAAGACAGAGTCTCATAATTTTTGCGTCCAGGGTGTCCAGTACACTGTTCTGTGTGTGGTAAGCTTTCAATAGGTATTTGCTGCCGATAACAAAAAAGTATTGTGGGCGGGGGGGGGGGGGTGCAGTGGAATCAGGAGGTCTGACTGACTTCCTTTTTCTTACAGAAGTTTTCACTGATGGAAAAGGGGAACATGGAATTGAAGATGCCCCCAGACAAAGCCTCATCTTCTCGATTGCCTGTGATAGGCCTTGATAAAGAGAAAACTAGATAAAGAGAATGCCCCTCAGCCTGAGAAGGTGAGATAGACTATAGATATATGGGAGCCTGGGCAGGGAGAAGAGAGAACTGGGTTAGTTGGGAAGAGTGGGGAGCCCAAAGAGCTAGTAGAGAGGTTCCCTCTCTAAAACTATCCTTTCTTTTTTTTTTTTAGTATTTTTTCCCAGCTAAAGACAATTTTTAACATTTTTTTTTTATTTTGAGTTCCAAATTTTCTCTGTTCCTCTCCCACCTCCACCTTTCCTGAGACAGTACAGTAAACAATTTGATATAGGTTATACATTAAAACTATCCTTTCTCTTTCCTCAGAAGCAGATTCGAGGCCCTGGAACAGCAGTAACTTTTGCCATCTCTCATCCCAGGGTCCCCACTGTGGCCACTATGTCCAGGGCAAAAAAACAGGAAGCAGGTATCTAAACACCTGTAGGTTTGACAAATGACAAAGGAATCCAAAGTTTCTTCTTCCCTGTTTCATATCATTAAATGACCAGAGTAATTCTGTCTTAGATTGTATGTACAGTAGCAGATAGAACAGATCTTAGAGGACTGGGTACATTATTTCTTCAGAACATGAGGTCACCCCTAGGCTGGCTCTCATATTCTTTCAAGTATAGAAACTGCCCTGAGGAAGCTTCCTATCATCTTCTTCCTTATCTCCTCACAGCCCAGAAGGCTCCCCTAAAAACAGGACCCTGGCATACTACAGCTGCCACCACAGGTGAGTAGGTATTACTAGCGAGATCTCAGGGAAATGAGCATAAGTTGGAAAGGGAAGAATGATGGAGGTATTTGGCTGCCTGTGAATCTGGGCTTGATCCCAGCTCTGCAGCTTATTATTTAGGTGAACTTAGGCAGGGTACTTAAACCTCTAGACCTTAGTTTTCTCTGTAAAATGAGGGAGTCAGTCACTACCAGCTCCAAATTAATTGATATTATTGAAATTCTTATCTCTTATCTTTGTACAGATGTGAAGAGTAGGAAGCCAGTCTCTGCCACCTCTGCACCAAAATCCGGTAGGTGACCAATCTGGACTCTCGGCAGTGGACCACTTGCAGATGTGCTGAGTGCTCTACAGACCTATATGCCCCTTTCTGTCTCCCCTGTGAGATAATAAGGAGGGAACGGGAGGCAGTGGTGTTTGTTACTCACTGAAACGATGAGAGAATTGAGATAGTTTTCACTCACCTTGCTCTTCTTTCCCATTCCTAGTGTACCCTAAAACAGCAAGGAAAGGACCTAGCAAGCGTCCAGCCTGGGATGTGAAGGGACAGCTGTGTGACTTAAGGAGTCAGCTTGGGCAAACTGAACTACAAGCCAAAACTCTGGAGGCTGAGAATAAGGTGTTGGTTGGGGAGCTGACTGAGGCTCGGGCCCAAGCCAAGCAAGACCAACTGGAACTGGGGAAGTTGAGTGCCGGGCTTCAGGAGCTGGAGGAACTTGTGAATACTCAGGAAGGCCTAGTTCAGCACGAGCCAACAAGAAATAGAAAGGCATCTTTGTGTCCTGTTTTTATGTGGTTTTCATGTATGCGAAAGAGGTGATATTTGTAATTAAATTTGTTTTTTTATTTAATTTGTAATTAAAAGTCTTGGCAACTCGTTTTAACCATATATTACACAATAAAGTTATCCTAGCACATGCTGTCTGAGTGATTTTTGTGTATCGGTTTACTTTTGTTGAATTTATTTAAGGTCACATAGCAAGTAAATGCCAAAGCTAGAATCTGAACCAGGCTCCCAGTGGATCTTTCCAATACACTGTATTTCCAACACTTTAACTTGGGCAAAACTCTGAGTCTCAATTTCATCAGCTGTGAAACTGAAGGAAGGGAACAAGCATTTATTAAATATTATTTTTAACTTATCCTCACTTAACCACATCAGTTCATATGAGCTTTCTCAGGTTTCTTTGAAATTGTCTACTTCATCCTTCCTTACAGCACAATAGATGCCATAGCATGTTCAGCCATTTCATTTACCAACCGATGACCCCACCCGTTTCTGGCTCATTACCACCACAAAATAGAGCTGCTTATTAATAATAATCTAATGGTTATTAACTGTCTACTATGTATGGGGCACTGTGCCAAGTACTTTACAAATATTCTCTCATTTGGTCTTCACAACATCCCTTCTAAGTAGGTGATATTATTCACAACTGAGCCAGATAGAAGTTAAGTGACCCATTCAGGGTCATACAGATTATACATTTCTGATCAGGATTTGAACTCATGTATTCCTGACTCTAGGACCAGTTTTCTATCCCATGTACCACCTCATCACCAAGGTGCCTTGTTAGAGATACTATTTGTCCCACTCACCTTGCAATGTGCCATGAAAATTAAATAAAATCATATTTTGGAAGGGTGAAGACTATCAAATACATTTCCCTGCCCTCCCACAGAAGGTACTAGTCAGCATAAATATTAGTTCAGAATAAAGACATTTAACCAAAGCACAGGAAAAATAAATGACAAGATTCACCCCAAACACATGGGGTCCTCTCTCCTAAATGTTACAGTCAAAAGGGGGGAAAGGGGAGCAGCTAGGTGATGCAATAGAGCACCAGATTTGAGTTCAAATCTGGCCTCAGACACTTGACACTTACTTGCTGTGTGACCTTGGGTAATTCTCTTAACCCCAATTGCCTTGCCTTCCCCCCTCCAAAAAAAAAAAGTGGGGGAAAGCAAGGAAGTGGGCAGGGAACAGACACTGGAGGCCTTCCAGCAGAGGTGCTGTGGAGGTGGAGGGTCCAATTTGACCACATCTGACCTCTGAGACTCTTTCTTTTAACTGTCACGAGGCCCTTCGTATAATTATCTCATTTAATCCTCCTCACAGCTCTCTGAAACAGCCAGGCTAGGGATCACAATGAGCAAACCGTCGGAGAGGGTGAGGACTGGTGCAAAGGCCCATAGCCACAGAAAGTGTCAGAACCAGAACCCAACCGCAGGTCTTCCGAGGCCGTCCTGGGCACTCTTCCTTACACCGCAGTTGCTTCTCGTGTTTATCATGCTGTAATCCAATATATAAATGAGTGAATGCAAAGATGGAAGGGAATTTTTTAGAAGTTAGGTGGCGTACAAATGTCAAGGTAAAGACAAACTCGAGGGCAGGGGCCGAGCCTTCCTTATACTTGCTTCTATCTCCCCGTTCAAATGATCACACCGATCTTAAGATGCTGCTATGTATAACAGGCAGCTAGGTGACTCCGTGGATGTGCTGGGCACAGAGTCAGAGGGGAGGCCCTGCCTGGGTGGCCTCCCCTGAGTGTAAGACGCTGGCAGCTGAGCCCAAGCCCGGTCAGACTCCTGCTTAATCTCAGGCCATCGGTTAAGTCCCTGGGTCACGGCGTTGGGTAGGGATGCCCGGCCAACCAGGATGCAGGAAAGCAGGAGCCTCCGGGATCTGAGGACCATGCGCTTAAGCGCATCCATAAGCCTGGGCTGAGATGCGGGACAAGGGGCGGGGGGGGGGGTCAGGAGACACGGGCTCCACGGCAGGGCCGAGGGCCGTGGGACGGGGCGGGGCGGGGCGCCCTCGGGCTGAGAGTCAGGGGCACGGAGACCCTTGGCCCAGAGAACCGGGGCGGAAGCCACCGTGACAGTGAGCCCTGAGTGCCCGGCCCTGGCCGGCCCGCGATGCCGCGCGCCGTGTGCGGGCTCCGTCCCCTCGGGAAGCGCGGGGCGCTGCAGCCCGATCGCGGACCCCGGGGCCGATCTGGGCGGTGCTGTCTTCACTGGGTGTTTCCCCGCTTTCCCTTGTGTTCTGATTCATCTTTTACAGCGTGACGTCACTGCGCGTATCCAACCTAGATCCGATTGCCGTCCTGGGCAGGGGGAGGGAGGGAGGGAGAAACGTCTGGGACTCAAAGTCTTATGTGGAAAGAATGAATGGGGGGAAGAAAACGAAAGGGTTGGGGTTAGCTAACTATCCAGAAGGGCTCTACCAGCCTACGGCCAGTGACGTCACAACGCCCACTCATCACCGAACCTAATTTGTTTGATTTGGAGAGGCATTGTCAGAGACCGAATCTCCGAGTTATTGGTTATTAGGTTAATAGAACCGTATATTACAAAATAAAGTTATCCTAGCACATACTGTCCGAGTGATTTTGTGTGTCGGTTTACTTTTGTTGAATTGCAGTCCCCTTGGGTGCCTAAGTAGGGATTTTTTGGAAATGAAGGCAGGGTAGAAAACAAAGCAAAGAATTTGCGTTCTTCCCCGGGCCCTCCTCCCTCCCCTTTCCCGGGAAATTTCTTTCAGGAAAGCTGGGGTGCATGGCCAGGGATGGTTTTTCCTGGTGCCTTGGGGCGAGGCCCGCTGGCGGCCGGGGCATCTCACCCCACTCCTCCGGCACCGTTCCAGCCTGTCCCTGATTCCGAAGCCTCCGCAGCTCCGCGCCGCGCTCGGGCCTGGGCAGCTCGGCCTTAGCCGCGGCAGGCCGGGCTGACAGGCTCGGAGGAGGACTCCAAGCCAGCTTCCGCAGGAGCACCCCATTCAAACGGCCCGGGCCCCGCCCCGTTTCCTTTTCATTGGTTCGGTCTGTTAACGCCCCCGCCCCGGCAATTGTCCAACAGCTCCACTTCGGCCTTCGGCCCTCCTCCTTCCTTACTGCCCGGCGCCTCCCGGGAGCGAGGGAACGCTGCGCCAGCCCCTAACGGCCCCGCCCCAGCGGGGAGAAGGGGGCGCTCCAGCTCCGCAGGTGCCGCGCGCGGGGGTCAGAGCGGAAAGGTGGGGAAGGGAGGTGGATCTGCGCCTGCGCCTTGGCCGAGGAGGCTGGGTGGGAGAAATAGGAGGGGAAGGGGGCGGGGCTCGGGGCAATTAGAGGAGGGGGTGGGGCAGGGGCCTGGAGGAGGGGTGGGAGGGGGCCAAGGTGAGGGAATGGGTCGGTGGGGGCGGTGCCCGGTCAGTTTCGGATTCTGGCGCGCGGCGCTGAGGCCGCAGCGGGGGCGGGGCCGGGGCGGGAGCGGAGCAGGGATTCCCTGCAGCCGGGGGCGGGCCGGAGCCACTCGGAGGGATTCCCCGTCGGCCTCGGCGCCCGAGTCCTGGGAGGAGGGCGTGCACCCAGCCCCACCCCTCCCCGCGTGGCCCGCCCAGGAGGTGTAGGGGGTGGGGTGAGGTGGTTCCCGCCCCACTCCCCCCAGCTCCTCCCTCCCTCCCAGGCCTCCCCCTCCCCCAGTCTGTCCGTCCCTCCCCTCCCCTCCCTCCCTCCTCCTCTCCCTCCTCCTGCTGCTGCTGCCGCCGCCGCCGCTGCTTTGGCTGCTGCGTCATACGCCCCAGAGCAGCCTGGACGAAGGGGCCGGGCCTGGGGACCCCCCCAGCCTCTGTCTGCCCCCACCCCCGGACGCCTGGACACCTCGGCCCCCGCCCCGGCCCCCCCACGGCTCCCCCTCCCCAGCTCCCCGGCGGCCGCAGCTGTCACCGGTAAGGAGAAGATGGGGAGGGTGGGGGGCCGAAGGAGGAAGGGGAGGGGGAGTCCAGGCCGGGGAGCCCTCCCCCAGGAGAGGCGTTGGCGCTAGGTGGGGGAGGGGTCCCTCTCTGGCTCCCCCTCGTCCCCTTGTCTCCCCCGCCCAGTCTCTCCAATCATATGCATGCAGAGACCCCGTTTGGCAAGGGGGCTGCCTCATGTCACCTCCAGGTTTGCCCCATCTCGGGGAGTAGAGATTGAGACCGGGACACACCCCCCTCCCTAGGTACAAGGGGAAGTTATCCACCCCACCCCCACCCCGGGTTAAAGAACCTCAAATTTGAGGGGACTCCAGATAATCCAGGAATAGAAGGATTCTTCAGAATGGACTGGAGGGAATCTCGTTACTGAGGACTCCCCTCCCCCTGAAAAGCAGGTTGTCTGAACTCTGACATCTCTGGACAGGGAAATTCCAAGATGAAGCCAGCCAGGATGTAGGGGTGGGACTAGCAGCTAAGAGGAGGCCTCTCTTTCTCCAATCCATCATCCTCTTAAAATCCTTGAACCAAGAAACTCCCTGAGAGAACCAATCCCTGGAGGAATCTTTGGGGTGGGAGACTAGAGAATCAGTTGTCTCTGTTCCCTCTCACTAGAACCCTAAATCCTGGGGTTTGGGGTGAGGGACTGAAAGAGAAGAATGTCGGGTTTTGTGATGTTGAACTGGGGGGAGCAAGGAGAAAGCTGGAATCTTGAATACTTGAGTCTCCTTGGGGCAGCCAAGCAGGGAGAGGTGGATGCTGTTGGGGGTGGGGGAGGTAACTCTTCCCCCCCTTGTCCTACCAGGCTCCCCAGGATGCAATGGCGCAGCCCTCCCGGCTGAGCCGCTCTGCTGCCCCCCAAACCTGGGAGCCCACTCCCCCAGCCCCTTCCCCAGGTACCAGACCCCGGCTTTGGGAGGGGCAAGATGTTCTGGCCAGATGGACAGATGGACTTCTTTACCTGGGAACTATCAAGAAGGTGAGATCTGACCTCAACCTCAACCTCACTTTTCTCCTGCAACATTAACTTTAGCATTCTCTTTCCGTTCTCATGACTTAAATCAGCTGTCCCTTTCTCATCATTCACTTCCTTTTCTCTCTCCCAGGTGGATAGTGCTCGAGAGGTCTGTCTAGTCCAGTTTGAAGATGATTCCCAGTTTCTTGTTCTATGGAAGGACATTAGCCCTGGTGAGACACAAGGGAGCCTGGTCCCTAAAAGGAGGCAAAGACTGGGGGACCAGAAGCTTGGCTTTTAAGCATAATGGGGCTAGAGCCTCAGAGCTCTTATCTCTTTTCTGTTTCATAGCTGCCCTTCCTGGAGAAGAGCTCCTGTGCTGTGTCTGTCGATCTGAATCTGTGGTCCCTGGAAATCGGCTGGTCAGTTGTGAAAAATGTCGACATGGTAAGGAATGACATTTGACCTCTCCCAGCCTGTTGGGGTACTTCACCTCCACAGCCTGTTTCTATGATTTCCTTTCCATAATTTCCCTTCTTTCCCCTTTTCCTATCCCTATAATCCTGAATCTTTTCCCCCTAGTCATTCTTCCCCAATACTTCACCCTCAACCCTCCATGATCCCTCTTCTCACCCCCCCAGCATATCACCAGGATTGCCACATTCCAAGAGCCCCAGCCCCCGGAGAAGGAGATGGCCCATCCCCTTGGGTCTGCAGGCAGTGTGTCTTTGCAATCGCCACCAAGGTACAGGGATCACTTCTCTCTATACATTGACCTCCAACCCCACTTCCAAGCTGTGACTTAACTTTTTCAACTTTTTCTCTTCCATCACCACCAAACTATCTCAACGTGTCTGTCCCTGCAGAGGGGAGGTGCCCTGAAGAAGGGTCCTTATGCACGAGCAATGCTGGGGATGAAGTTATCCCTGCCATATGGGCTGAAGGGGCTGGACTGGGATGCAGGACACCTGAGCAACCGACAGCAGAGCTACTGTTACTGCGGGGGCCCTGGGGAGTGAGTCACACAAAGGAGGGAAGGAATGGGGACAGTTTCTGGAGGGGGGGCTGATGCCAGTCAAAGTGGGTGCTAGGGAGAGATTTTGGGAAAGGGGCCTAGCTGTAGTAATGGAAGTGATGGCAGATGATAGGGTCATGGAGACAGAGCTGCTGCAGGCCTCACCTGGTACTCTCTTTTAGGTGGAATCTAAAGATGCTACAATGTCGGAGTTGCCTCCAGTGGTTTCACGAGGCCTGCACTCAATGTCTGAGCAAACCCCTCTTGTATGGGGACAGGTGAGCTGCAGGGCACAGATGGAGACAGGGTTACATATGGGCTGCAGGGCACTGGTGGGGAACGGGGCTAATTCTTTAATGTTTGTATCATGATCCAGGTTATATCTTCTCTTTCCTGCCTCCAACCCCATGGTCTCCCTTGGCCCTTTTTCCATATTTCTGTTACTCCTCCACTACTTTATCCACTGCTCATTTCCAGGTTCTACGAGTTTGAGTGTTGTGTCTGCCGAGGGGGACCTGAAAGCGTCAAGAGACTTCAGCTTCGATGGTGAGTTAGACCAGGAGGATTCTCTGAGACTCCTTGTTCTGTTGTCAACCTTCTCATCTACAATTACATCAAGTGACTCCTCTGGGCCAGGCTCATCAAGGCTGGGGATGCCCTCAAGGAACTCCCAGTCTGAAGGGGGAGGCCGATTGCAAACAACAATGGAGGAACTAGATGAAGACAGGTCAAATTGGAGATAATCTCAGGGAAGACAATAACATTAAAGAAACACAGGTGGTAGCACTGATTCCTCCCATCCACTGTAGCCCTCTATTTCTCTAGGGTGGATGTCGCACATCTTGTCCTTTATCACCTCAGTGTTTGCTGTAAGAAGAAATATTTTGACTTTGACCGAGAGATCCTGCCATTTACTTCAGAGAACTGGGACAGCTTACTCCTGGGGGAGGTAAGGGGGAGGGAACAAGGAGAAAGAAATGCTGGGAGAGGATTCATTGCAGCTGTTAACCTGCTCCTTTCTCCAGCTCTCAGACACCCCTAAGGGAGAGCGTTCATCCCAACTTCTTTCTGCTCTCAACAACCACAAGGACCGGTAAGGGATAGTAGGGTGGGGTAGTGGGGTCAACAAAAGAATGATGTAGAGGTACAGGGTATTAAGAGACTGAGGAGAACCTTAGCTACAAATGGAGAGAAATTGCATCTCTGGAAGGGGCAGTGAGGCAGGACAGTGTCTCTTTTCTGTCTCACTACTATTTTCCCTCCACCTCTAGGTTTATCTCTGGGAAAGAGATAAAGAAACGGAAATGCCTGTTTGGGCTCCATGCTCGGACTCCTCCCCCTGTCGAACCCCCCATTGGAGATGGAGCACACACCAGGTCACTGGCCCAGGGGGGGTGGGGAGCACTTTCTGGGACTTATTTGGGGAAAATGTACCTCTGGGGGTGTTCAGGAGGGGGCTGGGGGGGTAAGGAGGCCTCTTACAGCTTCCCTTCAGGGCAGGGCCCGGGGGTGGGGGTCTCACGCCCCCTGGGGAAGCGTCGTCGACTGGAGCCAGAGCCTCGGAAGAAGAAACCACCAAAGGGGAAGGAAGAAGAGCTGGGGGAACCCCAGGAGGGTCGGGATCGGCCAGAGCCCAGGGAGCAGAGGGAGCGGGCACGTCTTCGGAGGGCTCTGCAGGTAAAAGGGAGGTGGGGCACTAGAAAGGAGTTAGGGGAGAGGTAGCAGTAACATAATAGTGTGCTAGATTTGAGTGGGGATTTGAACTTGCTAAGTGTGTGACCACAGGCTTGTCACTTTACTTATGACCTTCAGTGTCTTTTTTTCTGTAAAATGAGTATGATAATTAGCTGTAGTACTTCCAAGGTTCACTGTACGGCTCAAATGAGATAATGAAAATTATTGTGAAAATATTCTGCCAAAATATAGATGTTAGTTGTTAATAAAGGTTAATTGGTTATGTGAGGGTCTCAGTACTCTTCTAAGAATACTTCTCTCCATCCCCATCCTTACCCCCTATCCAGGCTTCAGTGTCTCCACCTTCCCCCAGCCCTAACCAGAGCTACCAGGGCAGCAGTGGCTACAATTTCCGGCCAACAGATGCCCGCTGCCTGCCCAGGTAAGTCTTCCCCCTTCCCCAATTACAACTCCCTGAAACATAAATTACCCAGGCACACCCCACTTCCCTCACTTCTATAGTTATTAGTCCAGGGGAGACTTTCAGCAATTCCCTCACCTTATCCGTATGGGTTGGGAGGAGGGCAGTGTTTGGGCTCTAGTCTTCCCTTTGGATCTTTATTACACTATGGGGAGGTGGGTCCCATCCTACCCAAGTGACCCCACCCCACACAACTCCAGCAGCCCTATCCGGATGTTCGCCTCCTTCCACCCCTCGGCCAGCACTGCAGGAACCCCTGGGGATGGAGAGCCCCCAGACAGGTGAGGATTCCCCCCCCCCCCACATCCTATGTGCTTGTGATTTTCCCTTCCCTCAAATTCTCTGGTGTCTTCCCCATTCTCTTCTTGTATACTTTAATCCCTGAATCTACGTGTGATTCCAATATTGTTTTCCTCTGTAACAAAAACCATTTTCTTTGTTCCAAGTGGGATAACTGCTCTTACCCTTTCTTTCCCCATAGGTCGCCATTGGACCTACAAGTTGCTGGTTTCCCTTCAGATTCCCCAAGGAGCATTCCCCACTCAACATCATCTTCATCCCCAGACCCCTCCCCTGTTCCCTCCCGAAGATCAGCTCCCCAGGGTCCTTCCCCTCTATATCGTGGCTTATCTCCTGGAGCTGGTGTGGGAACCCGGGTAGGGGCCGGGTACCTGTCCCGAGGAGACCCTGTCCGTGTGCTGGCTCGGAGGGTTCGACCTGATGGCTCTGTGCAGTACCTTGTGGAGTGGGGTGGGGGAGGCATCTTCTAAAAGGAGGGGCTAATTGCTCCTCCTTTCTCTAGCCCTTACTCACATACATACAACAGGCACTTTCACACCCTGACTTCTAACCTCACCTGCAGCTGGGATGTACCTGGGGGGCAGGGAGTGGTCTGGGGTGGGGGTCCTTCCCTACCAACCAGGCTGGAGTCAGGTGGGGAGAGGCCCCTTTCTTCCTCAACCACCCCTTCATGATTCATGACCCTACAGCCTTTTTCCCATTTCCCGTGATATTTTGTTACAGCTTTTTTTTATATTTTTAAAAGTTATTTAACCCCTTAGGGGAAGGGGAGGGGGGATAGAATAGGAAATCCTGGGCTCTGTATGGTTGGAAATAAAGATAAATATACCCTTCAGAAATTTGGATTAAATGGATGGAACGGGTTGGGGTTCACTACTGTACCCTCACTGAATACTCACAGCAAATGATACATATAATAAGGAAAAGGTCCAGAGGCAGCATTCTGGGGATAGGGTTTATTAGAGAAAGTGAGAGAGTGTAGAAGTTAAGATATCAAGAGTACGCTCAGAAGTCATCACTGAGGAGTGGTGCTGTCTTTTACCCACCGAAGGTATGGAAGGTTCCCCTGTTGCACAGGCAATGCAATGACTTCTACCACTTCATATGGGTGAACAGAACTAGAGGAAGAGGAAAGTCAACAAGAGTTGAGCAGTATTTCCTCATCCTGAAAATACCCCCACTCCCACCAAAAACCAACCCAGATGTCCTCACCGAATAAACTCTGTCAAGGGTGTCGCCAAGGCAGTCTGAGTCTTCATCATCTGCAAGAGAGAGAAGACTAGATCAGGAAACGGGACAAGAAAAGCTGGATCTAAAGCACCACAAAGAGCTGGAAGGGGGAGGCCTTACCATCATCACCTCACTGTCCTCCTCAATTTTTCCTTTCCACTCATAACTGAAAAACACCAGAAGAATGAGTTAATGGGGAGAGAGGCTCACTCTGCCTAGGGCCCTCTCCGCACTTGCCATGACTTACATAGACGTGATCTGAGGTACAAGGTTGACACAGGCCACCAGCCGCTTCTCCACCACGGCTCTGGAGATAAATGTGCAGTTCAGCGCTGGCTGCTCCTCTTCCGTGCACCCCGCCCCCCCAACAAAGGCCAGGAAGGCAGCAGGAACCAAAGGGCCCCTAACCCGACCCGACCCTCCCCCTCCAACCTGGCGATCGTCTTGGCGATCTTGTCATTGGGGCAGGTTACGAAGACGACCGAGACGGAGCCAGCGACGTAGTCTGAACCAGTAGGGGCGGGGGCCGAGGCTTCGGGAGGCTGGGTGGCCATGGAGAGGGCTCGGGGGAGCAGCCGTAGGTAGGGGTAGGTGGAGAGCAGCGAGTGCATGCACAGGGAGGCCAGGACCAAAGCAGCCTGGGGGGGGGGGGGGAATGACTCGATGAAAGACTTAGCTCCGAGCCCCGAGCCCCAGCTCCTGAGCCCCAGCCTGGCTTGAGGATCCCGGAACTAATTCGGCTCCAAGCCCGGAAGTCTAGACTCGGGTAGCGCCCTCTCCCTCCCTCCCCCCCCCCAAGTCATCACGGATACAGATCCAAGACCCTAAGCTAGGAAACTGAGGTACAGATTCTTGCCCAGAAAGGAAGGGGAGAGTAGAGAATCGATTTGGAGGTGGGGTGGGCAGATTCAGTGATCTTCGGAAAGGGATGGGGGTCGTCACTCACCACTCCGCCGAACCAGAATAGGGGTCCCCGCCCCACCAACATGCAGCCTAGCCGGTCAAAGGTAGGGGTCTGGGTCAAAGGTCACGTCACCGAGAAAGAGGAAAATTTCCCAGAGCCTGGGAAAGAAAAACCTGAGGAAGCGTACCCGTATGGCGACCACGTGATAAGAAAGCCTGAACCCGACCATAACACGTGACAAAAGGAAGGGCCTAGCTTACCGCCTCCCATTCCAGAGATCCAGCGTTTTCGATTTATCCCCGCCTCCAAAAGGAGCAAGGCGACGGGAGGGAAGGGGAAGAATTGGCCAATTAGGAGCTGAATCCATGGACATGTGCCGTCCCCACCTCCGCCTCTGAAAGACCGTTAAAAATCATTTGCCCGAGAGCTAGACTCGTTGCGGTCTCCTCTCATCACGTGATGTAGGAGGCAGAAGAATGACGAGGACGATACCGGCGGAGGGCAGGCTAGGGGAGGGCTTGGTGTTGTTCACAGCCAAAAGAGGACTTCCGCGCGACACGGGAGCTGGCCAATCCTAACGCAAGTCCTCATGCCACGTGACACGGCCTTGGGGCGGAGCCATGTGGCAGAAACTCCTCCCAGTCCCTGCGTCAGTGTTGGGCTGGTGAGGGTGGAAGCATCCCTACACTGAGGATGGGGTGAAACTTGCTGTGGTGCTTCCCTTTAGCACTAACCATCAGTAAAAGTGCCCAGACCGTGTGAAGGTTAGGTCAGATGGAGTGAGTGAGGCTAAAGAGACGTGCACTCCGGGGCCGGCCTCATCTTCCTAATCTGTAAACTGAAGGAGTGGATTGTAGCCCTGGCTGTGACCCCGAGAAACTCAACTGACCAGTGCTAAAAGGGAGGACTTTGGAAGTATTCAGAACTCTGGGGATCACTGTGATAAGAAATGGGGCTCGGGCCTCCTTCCACAGGAGAGCCAGAAGCTCAGAATTGCTGAAGACTAACGTTTTAAGGTGCCTATTATGTCTTGGACAAATGAAAAAGAAGTACTAACTTGGATCCGAAAGACTTGAGTCCTGAATCCTATCTTTCTCATTTATTGTGACCTTGAACAAGTAACACGTGTACAACTTGCTTCATGGGGTTGCTGTGAAAAAACAAAACAAAACAAAACACTTTAACTCTTAAATATAAGCCGAGGTGCATGGATAGCACCTTGAATTGAGAAGACATTTCAAATTCTACTTGACAGTTATTGCATAAACTTGGGGCAAAATCACTTCTCTCAGTCTGTTTCCTCATCTGTAACATGAGATATGGATAATATCTTAAATATTGCAAATCTTAAGTCACTATATAAATGCTAGCTATGGTGATGATGTCCATGAAAATGGTGAAATTTGGGCCTGGGTTTAAATATAGTCTATGACCCTAGCTATGTGACCCTGGGCAAGTCATTTGCCCTCTGCATATCATAAAACTTTGTAAAACTTATCCTCTAAGAGAATTACTCCCTAAGGTTTTTTGGCATGGTATAAGCTGGTAACACCTATGTGGTATAGTTTCTTTGAGGCACAGAGAAGATAGTCTTCATATTTACTGCTTTTAAGGTAATTACAGTCTTAATAAGAGATAGGTGTGCCATAAATACAATTCAGTTCAAATAAATTAAGGTCAACAAATATTAAGCACCGATTTTGATACTGTTGAGTTCTATGGACAGAAAAATGAAGAATCATACTCCTGCACTCAGGAAGTTTAAAGCTAGTAGGGGGGAATAAAATATACACAGATAAATATGACATAAAGTGATGTTACAGAAACAGAAGAAGAATTAAAATTATATAATTTAAGAAAATTGAAATCATTGGCCTTGGAATCAGAATGTGTGGCTTGGACTTACCATGTGGGGCAGCTAGGTGGTCCAGTGGATAGAGAACTGGGCCTGGAGTCAAAAGAGCCAGGAAGACCTGAGTTAAAATCCAGCCTCAGACAGTTCCTAGGCATGTGACCCTGGGTAAGTCACTTAACCACTCTTTGCCATATGGATTACTTCGTAGTTAGCCCTAGTTGACAAAAAGGAATCCACTGGAGAAAGAGATGGCAAACAACTCCAGAATCTTTGACAAGAAAACTTCATGGACTATCATGGGGTCATGAAGAGTCAGATATGACTGAACAGATAAGGCATGTGACCTTGAACAAGTCACTGAGCAAGGCCCACCTTGGATGTGCCTCAGTTTCCTTATCTGTAATCTCTAAGATTCTCTGTAGCCATGATATTTTGTGAATTTTGGAAACCACAGGGAGTTGGAAAGGCACAGAGGTAGTGGCATTTGTGCTAGAACACAACTTTGTGCACACTGGGGGAAAAGGGAAGATTAATATTAGATCACATATGAAAGAGACCTCATCCAACCCTGTCCTTCTTGAACTTTGCCTACTCATGCCACCCTCTTCTTTCCACCCTGCTCTGGGTCTTTAACCTACCCTATCCCCTGTGGATCCAGGGACTGCCCTACATTCTTTCCCTGGGGCCCAGGCACATCTCATGACCCAAAAATGGAGAGAGGGGCCAAGTCAGATGAGAGGTGGAGGAGGCAGCAGAGAAGAAAGCTTCCTATCCCCAAATGATGAAGTCTCTAGTATGTTGCTTGATCTCAAGTCTTTTTCTCTAAAAACTCTATTTGGGTCTAGGGTCTCTCTTGGGTTAGGCATCTCATTGAGTTAATAAGATCTCTCCTGGTTGAGAGAAATCTGTGTCAGGGGAACCCATCTTATCCTTAATCTGGAATCAGTTTTGAGTCTGGAATGTCTCTCTGAAATTTCTGTTTGCATCTGAGGGGCTTGGTGTCTTAGATATCTTACAGCCAGATCTCCTCCTAGGTCCTGAGTCTCAGTTTTGGAGATCTGTCTCTGAAATCTCTGGGTTTGATGTCTCTTAGATCTCTTTCACTGGGTCTGAAATCTTTCCTTCTTAGTTCTCCCTCTGGGTCTGGGGTCTCTCTATCTTAGATATCTCTCCAGATCTGGATTCTCTTAGCTATCTTTCTCCAGGTTTTTCTTACCTATCTTTCTCTGGGTCTGGGGTCTCTTTGTATGACACCCCCCCCTCTGGGTCTGGGGTCTCTTTATTTGGCAGTTCCATTTCTGAGTCAGGGGTCCCTGTCTTTGATCCTCTCTGGGGAGGGGTGGGGGCTGCAGTGCATCTCCTCCTCCTCCTGCTCTCTCCTCTCGGTTCCCCCGCCCCCCTCTCTCTCTGCTGCTGCCGCTGCTGTTGGCTCCTTTTCTCCTCCTCCTCCTCCTCTCTCCTCCTCTCTGCTCCTCTCTGCTCCTCTCTCCTCCTCTCTCCTCCTCCTCCTTCTCCCCCTCTCTCTCTCTCTCCCCCTCTCTCTCTTCTCCTTATCCCCTGTCCCCCCCCTGCCCCCTCCCCCCCAGGCCTGATGAGCAGGTCTCGAGCCTCCATCCATCGGGGGAGCATCCCCGCGATGTCCTATGCCCCCTTCAGAGGTACGAGGTGGGGGGAGGGGGAAAGGATCAGGAGGGGGAGGGGGAGAGGGGGAGGGGCAGGGGGCGGAGGAGAGAGGAGGCCTGGGGTGAGGGGGAACGAAGGGGAGAGAGGGTGAAAGAAGAGGAGAGGCCGGCCGGAGAGCCTAGCGTGGGGGGGAATTGGGAAAGGGGGTGTAAATGGAGACTGGAGCGAGCGATGAGGGGATAGGGGAATAAGAGAAGCAGGCCTTGGAAGAAATATTGAGAAGAAATACGATGAAGGGATGAAGAAGTAGAGGAGACACATAAGGGAAAGGTATAAGGGAGCAGAGATACAGGAATATGGGGGTATTAAGAAAGGGGAGGGACATGGAGCTGGAGAGGGAAGAAGGAAGGCAGGGGTGGGGGGAAGGAGAGGAGGGTATGAAGATAGAGAAGTGAGGTGAGAGAACCAGGTAGATGGAGAAAGGGCTGGAGGATGGAGGGAGACAAGAAGAGGCCAGATGGAGGAGGGGGAGGGGGGAAAGGGAGTGATGGAGGGGCCAGATGGAGGGAGGAAAGAGTGGGGAGGGAAGGTGGGCTGGGGGAGGGGGAAGACCAGGGCAGAGGGAGGGCCAGATGGGGGGGAGGGAGCAAGCAAGACTGGGAGGTGGGGAACTGGGCCTCCCCCTCCTCCCCAAGTCCCTAACCAATGAGATAGAACTGAAGCCCTACCTTATTTCCATTTCACCACCAATACCCCTCCTCCCTTCACTTCCCTACATTCAGTCCCTGTCCCACCCTTAGTGTCCATCACTTATGTCTGTTCCCCCCCCTCCCCCATATGGTGTACATCCCTTATATTAGTCCCCTTTTATGTCCATCCCCTATATCTGTCCCCTCTCCTGGTGTCCGTTCCTTATATCCCTCCTCCACCTGGTGTCTCCCTTATATCTGTCCCATCCTCTTAATCCCCTCCTCTTCTCCCCCTCTTCTTTCCCTTGACCCTCTTCCCTTATCATGCTTATCTATTTCTCTGGTCCATATCCAATTATTATCTCATGGCATTTCTTTTCCCAAAGGGTACCTAACTATCTCTGTTTCTCTTCCTAAGTCTGTCTTATATTCCCCAGTCCATAGCATGTTCCCTTCCTTCATTTCCCCAGTCTTCTACTCTAAGGCCTAGCTATGCCTTACCTCCTCTCACCTCTAATGGCCCATTCCTTATCCCATTCCCCTTTCTTCTCTTCCAGACTCCTTAGGTTATTTTGTAGGCTTGGGGTGGGGGGGGGGGGTAGGACAAGGAGACAAGACTAAAGGCACAGAAATCCTATGTAAGCACTTGGAGAGATTACCCCATTATAGACCCTTCCCCTTATCTATGAACCAATTACTTCACCCCACCCCCACCCCCACCCCCACCCCCCCACTTGTTTCAATTAGTTTTGTCCTGCCCCTGCTTATTTTTTAGCCAAGACACATGGCCAGGGACTGTGGAGAAGGGAAGGGGAGAGAAATAGGAGTTGCTATTAGGCATATGAGTTTACCTGCCTCCCCTCACTTCTCCCAGAGGAAGTATTTCTTGAGGTTGAACTTTCCTCCCTTTTGCTGCAGTCAGCCCCCTCCTTCTGTGGAATGGTAAGGTTTTCTCACTGGGGTCCTGAAATGCTTATGGACGAACTAGGATTTGTACTGTCTGGAGTATTAACATGTTTGGTATCAGAGTGTCTGAGTTTTTCCATGTCTGGAAAGCATTAGGGTATTAGTAGATGAGACTGGCTAGTATTAAGGTATTTAGCAGTTTAGAGTGTCTGTAGTTGGGGAGGGTTTACCTCTGACCCTGAGTCATCTCTTGTTTCTTACCTACTCACCCTGTGATCCAGATAAGTCAGCCTAAAAGGCTGGAGGATAGGGGAACATTTTAAAATGTGTGAATAAGAGGCCATGAAGGAAATTACATTTTGGCAAGATCACCAGACCAAATGCCCTATATCACATGGAGTCTAAAACTTGATTCTTTTCACTCCAGTGTACTTGCAGCTTTATTTCCCCATGGAGGCTCCAAAACTTGCTTTCCTTCCTCTTTTCTTCCTTCATTTTTTTCCCCCACTCAAATGCCCTTAATCTGATTTCTCTAAGTCTGACCACTGTAGCCTCATTTTTTTCACTGATACCTGCAGACTGATTTCTCACACTGGTATATCCTTACAGTCTTATTAACCTATGTTAGCCTCAATTTCTTTATCTATAAAATGGGGACAGTAACTGCAGTACAAACTTCACAGGGTTGTTTCAAGGTTCAAATGAGATAATTTAAAGCACTTTGTAAATCTTATAGCAATATGTAAATGTTAGCTGATTTCATTATTACTACTGCTAAGGGCAACCCTCTTGCTATAATTTGCTGGAGTTGGGTTGCAATGGTTGAGGGGCAATGACGCTAGGAGAATGGGACAGGGGGCCTTCTCAGGGCATTAGGGTAGAAATTCCCAAATTCTCATATTTTCCTTCCAGATGTCCTACCCCTGACAGAGTCCTACTTTCTTTCATGAGATATGGTATCCCTATTACCTTTCCTTCCCTTTTCCATTCCTCCACACTGTGTCCTGTGGGAATATTCTGTGCTAGAGGCTTGCTTCTCCAATCATTTGTGGGGGGGAAGAACCACAGATGTTGCCAGGGGCAGTTCCCTGGGTTCGTGTTACTGTTTTTTGAGGGGTGGTGTTAAGAGGCCAATTTGATCTCTCCTCCTTCCCTAAACAAGGACCTGAACTCCTGGGCCAGTTGCTGATAAGAGCTTCCCCCTCCTCCCTTCCACTCCCCAAGGAAACAAAACTGTCCCTAGGGACCAGGGAAGGCTAAGGAGGCCATGGAAGGGATGGCTTCCATCTCTCCTGAGACTTACAGGTATCTCCCTCCTTCCTTTTCCAGAAGTTTGGTTTTCACAACCCAGTTGTTCGGGACACCTTCACTCTTCCCAAATGTGCACCCTTCCCCCACCCCATGTCACTGTACTCCCCAGGTGTTTCACCATCTTTACTCTCCTCAGATATATTTCTGTTAATTCTATATTCATTCTAAATGTGCAATCCCTTCTTTCATTTGTTATCCCCAGCACTTAGCACATTGCTTTGCACATAGTAAGTACTTAATATTTTTTTTTCATTCATTCATACGGGCCTGTGTTCTCCACAATCCCTCTCTGCCCATCTCAGACCACTTTCTATGTTTTTCCCCTCAGATGTATAGTTATCCTTTTCAAATACTGGCACTCTTTATACAGACCTTCTCCCACTAAATTCTTATTTCCCATATTCACCTAGATGTGTAGAATCTCTTTCACCTTCCGTTTTCCCAGATGTTCAGGTTCACCTTGTGTTACTTCAGATTTTTCAGATGTCCCATCATGTGTCCCCCAAAATGTATAATCTCTTTACCAGTCCTGTCCCTCTCCACATCTATCTACAATGCTATTATCCTCTAAATGTGTACACTTCCCCTTATTCCATATTTGTCTCCCAGATGTGTGGGGCCCTTTGACCCTCCTCTTATCTTTTTCTCAGATGTACGGGGACCCCCTATGCACCGAACCCAGTACGTTCATTCCCCATATGAACGTCCTGGCTGGAACAACAATACGTAACTTCAAATCAGTGTACTTCGTTCCGGTTACGTATTGCTGGTGCAATGTATATATAGTGTCTTGGAAGCAATGAACATAACCTTGGGCAGATTTTGGGAGACAGTAGAGGATAGAAGAATGTGGCATGCTGTGGTCCATGAGGTCACAAAGAGTTAGCCATCACTGAACAACTGAACAATAACATAAAACAAATATAGGAAAAACACTCTCGTAATTCCCCAAAGTTAGCCAGATTTGGGACTGATCAGGATCCAGGACTTCTAGAATATATAGTCAGAGTCTTCCCTTGAGTAAGCCAAGCCAGCCATAATTTCCCCAGAATGCTGGCCTGATACTTTTTTGTAGAATTGCCCTTTAGATGCAGGCTCAGAACTTCTCAGAGAGAGCTTCTCAGCCCTCTCATAGGAACTTGGAAGAATTAAGAGGTTTGTCTGTTTACTGAAAGTGAACTCTGAACATGTCTGGCTGTAGATGACCTATCACGATTCATAGAAGAATCAGTGATCAGCATGGGTAGGGGGCATTTACCATTTTCCTTATTTCTCTTTCACATGTTCCTATTTTCCTTTCCTTCTGATTTTCACCAACATTCTGCTGTTGTTGAGCCACATTCCTTACTGTCTTCTAAAATCTCCACTATTCCTCAAAGCAGAGGGGAAGCTTAGCAGTAATTAGAGGAGCTTTACATGTGCTTTTCCACAGGTTGTCTCCCATCCCTGGAATTCACTCCTTTATTTCTACCTCTCAGAATTTCTATCTTCCCTCAACATTCATCTCAGGAGTCACCTCCTTGAAGAAGATTTCTTTGTCCCTTTCATATTATACTCATTACTGCTAGCTTGCTTCTTAATCTCCTCTATAATGTATTTCTTTGTAACCATGTTGGATCATCTGATAAGATGTGAGCCCTTTGAAGGCTTGGGTCCCTAGCACCTAATTGGTCCATAATAAACAATACCTGTTTATTAGTTGGTTGATTGATGTAACTATTTTATGCAGAATATATTTCACAAAATATTTAAGGCATAATTGCCTGATAGCAAGAACATGATACCTACTTAGTTAATTTACTTTTTGGGGTTCTTATGTATTTCTTAGAAATTCTCTGTTGTGAGAATATAAGCATTCTTGAATGAATCCATTGCAAACACACTGAGGGCTAACTCAGAGGGATTACTTAAAAACAAAACAAAACAAAACACAAAACCAAAATAATTTGCTCATGTTCTTTTCTTTGTGCTTATTTAATAAATTCATTATTTTCATCACCTTTCTTTGAAATATGGAGATTACAGATTTAGAAAACTGAAACAAAGAGGTTTTGAATTTCCCATTTCCCACTGGCTAAGCTAGACTTCAGACTCAAAATTACTGACTTTAAGAGGAAAGAGATGTGGGGAAATGCATGTAGGAAAAAAGGAAAACATGGGTGTCTTACTTGTATGATACCTATTCTCCATCTATGCCTGGTATGGGATAGGAATGCCTGTGAGAATGACTTAGAAAATACATAGAACATGAATTAGAAAGACTTTTTCCTGTACTAAAAGGAAAGTCTACAACTATAACATAGCTCATAGGTATATAGATAGCCAGTAAATATAGAACACAAGATTGATTCCACCATCAAAAATTCATAAATATTCCAATTATGTCAGGCCAATTAAAATGATATTTGAACTCTTAAGGACAGATTATGAGTTTCTGAACTTAGTGCTATCTGGGTGAAATATGTAGTCTGTTCTTTCTGTGGTGTCTCTTTTGGAAAATAAGTAGATAACATTACTCATAAGTAATCATAATAACATACAGAACACATACCAATCACCTTCTCTCAGTGCCTTCATTTGTCGTCCTATTATGCATGCAAATAGTGGACCAGTTTTGGCATCTGGAAGGAAGTTTTCAGCTAGGCCACCTAACCAGACATCAATATTATTAGGATGCTTGTATAATTCCATGATCTTTTCAACTATACTCCTGTTTGCTATAGCAGTGTACAGATCAGTTTGATTCTCCAATCTCTGTAAGCCACAGAATTCTCTCCAGTCATTATAACCTACAAATATGAAAATACATTTAAGGATTTTATTTTACCTTTTTGTCTAGTAATGCTGAAGCAAACTTATCAACTTAATCCTTTAAATACACATATTTTCAATAGACATACAGTCATTATCAAGTAAAATAGCCCTATGACAACTGGATACCTTGGAGAGTCTAATATAGTGCAAGATAATTATAATACAGAAGTTAATGATCTTAACAAGTCAAAGGAATCATGTAAAAGGCCTACTAGGTCTGAAAATTACAACTGTAGGTCAAAGTGTTTTGACTGGATTTATGTCCTCACTAGCAAATAATTTACTTAGTGTTAATATTTATATGTTTTCTATGTTCTATATAAAAGACATTATAAATAATTGCTTCTTTCTGGCAGTTTGTGATAAAAAATGAAAAAAAGAAATTAAAGGGATATAGAGACAAGTGAATAAC
This sequence comes from Gymnobelideus leadbeateri, assembly GCA_011680675.1. NCBI lineage: Eukaryota > Metazoa > Chordata > Mammalia > Diprotodontia > Petauridae > Gymnobelideus > Gymnobelideus leadbeateri. The sequence goes on along the minus strand of WOXC01007327.1, from coordinate 73,186 downwards.
ATATGAAAAAAGTTCAGCAAAAACAAAAGTTAGTATATTAGTTGGAATATAATAGCCTCCAAATAGAGGCTGTTCTCAAAAATGGCATCTTTTTGAAAGTTAAAAATATGTAGTTATACACTGAAAAACACTATATCATATAAATATATTCGTTATGAACCTTTAAAAATATTTCAATCCCAATAATTAAAAATTTTGTTTTTATCATTATTGCTGACATCTTTGTAATTCTGTATATACTGTATCATTTAGGGTTTGCTATAGGTATGACTATAAACCATACTCAAGTTTTATAAAGGCCAGGTATGTTTAAAAAAAGTGTGAACTATAGTACAAATTGAACTAGATATTATTTCATTAAAATATTGAATTCCCAGATGAAGAAACTCTCTTTACCAGTGCAGGCAGATAATTCCTTTCCAGTTTAGAGTCTTAGAGAGTATCATGAAACATTGTGAGATTAAGTGACTTTCCCAAAGTTGCACAATATGGATCACTAGATGGGGAGTTCCTTTCAAACCAGGAGGGCCTAACTAAGGTTCAAGTTTCACCTCTGACACATACTAGGACATTTATATGAGCATTGGTATTTCTAGTCTATTCAAACCAAAAGCACAAATATTTTGTGAGTGAGTTAACAGGCTGCTGTTAATAGGTATGTCTCAGTTGTATGTTGGGAAAAATATTCATATTTCTTCCTATTATTTGGGATGGCAGGAGAAAACTGTATTTAAGGAGCTGCTTTAATGTTGGAGAAGAAAAAATGTTTTTGATCAGAGGGGAAGAAAGCATTCAAAGCACAGAAGGTAACTAGGAAGGACTTTCCACTCCAAGTTAAAAATGGGACTTTAGAAGAAAGGGAAAATGTTCAAAACATAAGCTTTGAATTACATATTTTAAGTTGTAAAATGTGGTCATCCAAAATTCCTAATTCTTCTGTAACCCAACATAAGAAATAATGGTCCAAGTTTATCTTTATGATCTTCAAGTTCACATTTCTGAAAGCAGCAACAAAAACAGGACTTAGAATACATACTTCAAAGACTATACATGGTTGGTAAAAGAGTATATACTGTTTTCAAAAGAAAGTAACCAATAAAAGCAAAATTGTATCTCTAGATACATATAATCCTATGTATACACACAAGAGGCAGAGTTTGGGAAACTGCTGTGCTTTCAGTTCCAGATTGATCCCTTTAACAAACAAATAAACAACAATAAAAATATATTTTTTATAGTGACATTCTTCTGGTGATGCTATGCAGATTCAGATTAAGGAACTAAACAACCTCTGAAGTTTCAAAATTGAAACTGAAATCTGTAACTGAAAGAGTAGCAGAGAGAAGTTTGGGGGATTTAATGGTTACTCATTATGAATAATGATTGTAGGAGTGATTTAACTACATCTCCAGAAGTGTGATTGGAAAAGAAGGTGGCATGGTCACAAAAAATATTCAAATGCCTAGTTGTTGCATGCTATAGTTCTTATGTGATGCTGAAAGATCCAGGGGGAAGAGCAGTGATAGCATATTAGATGGACCCAGTATTCCAGATTTCTGGAAGGGTCTGAACATGAATTACATAGATTAGATAACAGTACTGACTGAGATTTGCAATTTTGGGTAAGTACCCACACAGATGAGAAGACTTATCTATTGAAAGACTGAAGTATGTGCATAAAAAAATCTTTAGTAGACCAAAGTTTTAATGCCACATGGGAAAAAAGATTCTTATGTAAAATTGACAATAAATTGACTAAGTAGATATCATTTTCATGTCACTGTATGATTATGCCTTAAACACTTTGTGAAATATATTCTTGACTTAATTTTTTTTTCTTTTCCTGCTCCGAGTAGGAACAATGATAATTCCATCTAATTTTCCATGGTGAGAATACTAAATACAAAGAACAGTGAAGGAAGATAAAGTATTCAGGTATCATCCTCATTTTTTAAAAACACACAATTTTAGATATCATTGTCATATGGTTTTGAGCTAGATGGGAGTATAGATAATATTATCTATCTTTGTTTACAGAAAGCAAACAGAATTTCAGAGAAGTGAAGCTCTTTGTCAAGGTCACATAGCTAGTTACTAGCACAGCCAATATTCTAACCCGTCTTCCCAAGCCAAATCCAGTTCTCCCAAAACTCTGTAACTTTCCTCCTCCTCTTCTTCCTCCCTCTCCTCCTCCTCCTCCTTCTCCTCCTGCTCCTCCTCTTCCTCCTCCTTCTCTTCCTCCTCCTCCTCCTTCTTCTTCTTCTCTTTCTTCTTCTCCTTCTTCTCCTCCTTCTTCTTTTCCTTCTCCTCCTCCTCCTCCTCCTCCTCAGTTGTCATGGGGCAAAGAGATTAGTTTGATATCTTTTAAAAAACTATGGGTCAGGCATACAGTTTTATTTTATATCTTTTCATACTAAAAATAAAAAATTATTATGCATGGAAGGTTTCCACTTTATACTTACGACAAACATTTCATATCCTTAGTCTTCTGTTGGCTTGACTCTCCTCTCTGTCAGAGAACATGTAGTCTTCTGAGCTCATGTAGGTGCATTCTATTCTGCCTCCTCACCCATCAAATTCATTTCTGAAAAGAATGCTGACTGTAGACACTTCTGATGTTCACACATCCTTCAGCTGATACTTTGAGGAGGCAGCACAGTGAATGGCATAAGACAAAGAGCACTAGACTAAAAGTCAGGGGACTAAATCTGGAAGGGAACCTAGTGGATCATAGCACCTCTGCTACCTACTCAACTAGGTAAGGAAAGTATATTATAAATCCTAGGATATTATGTAAATGTGAACTGTGATGGTGATGCTAAAGTGCTTTAACAATTTTCAAGGGCAATGTCAATGTTGGCTGGTGTGATGATTGCGGCACCTGTCTTTTTTCCTGGAAGATGTCCAAGCAGGCATTTCTAACTCTGCTTCAATAAATTTGGGTAAAGAATGGCCACACCAATTGTATACCCTTGGTCTCTTTCTTTAATTAAGCAGCCAATAAACTTTTATTGAGCATCTAATATGCACATAGATTGCACTTTTTAAGGGGAGAAAGAAGAATGGGAGACAACCACTGTCCTTAAAGGGAGCTTAAAGTTTAGTTTCTTCCTTCCCTTTCTCCCTCCCTCCTTCCTTCCTTCCCTCTTTCTGCCTCCTTTCCCTCCTTTTTTCCTTCCTTCCTTCCCTCCTTTCATCTCTCTTTCTCTGTCTCTCTCTCTGTCTTTCTCTGTCTCTGTCTCTGTCTCTGTCTCTGTCTCTCTCTCTCCCTCCTCTCTCCTTCCTTGCATTTTTCCTTCCCCCTTCCCTTTACTCCCTCCTTCCTTTCCTCCTTTCTTCCATTTTCCTTACCTCTATCTTTCCCTCCCTCCATCCATTTTCCTTCCTTCCTTCATCCTTCCTTCTTTTCTTTCTAATATTTAGGAAGCACATACTATTTAAGGTATGGGCACCCATGTGGCACAATGAATAGTGTCAGGCCTAGAGTCAGGAAGACTCATCTTCCTGAGTCCAAATCTGATCTCATACATTTACTAGTTGTGTGACCCTAGGCAAGTCACTTAACCCTGTTTGCCCCAGTTTCCCCATCTGTAAAATGAGCTGAAGAAGGAAATGACAAACAATTCTAGTACCTTTGCCAAGAAAATCCCTAATGTAGTCATAGAGAGTCTTGTATGACTGAATAACAACAGCAATGTAAAGTACTGTGCTAGGCACTCAGAATGCAAAAGACAAAAATGAAACTGTTCTCTGCCATCAAAGAGCTTACATTCTTTTTTTTTTTAAGCAATTGGGGTTAAGTAACTTGCTCAAGGTTACAAGGCTAGTCATTATTCATGTGTGGGTGCTCATTTTCTGAGGCTGGATTAGATCCCGGGTCATCCCAACTCGGAGGCTGACGCTCTTATTCACTGAGCCACCTAGCCGCCCTTAAAGAGCTTACTTTCTAATGTGAAAATAATATGTAACATGCCTTCTGGTAAGTATAATACAGGGCTGAGAATTTTAACAGTAAAGGAGAGATCCAAATAAAATGCTCTTTAACAATTGAGGAAGGGTAGAAATACTTCTATCTGGAGGAGTTGGGATAGATTTTTTTTTTTGAAGGGGATAACATTTGAGTTGGGCTTGGAAGCAAGAGAAAGGGTTTTAAAGGTGACAAGGAAGAGACAGTAAATTAAAACAAAATACATTTTTCACATACATAGCTATTAATAGGAAGAATTGCATAAGCTATTTCAGGGGCACATGCAAATATTATGTGAGATGACATAGGTGAAACGAACAGTCATTTAACCCCATTTTCCTCAGTTTCCTCATCTGTAAAGTGAGTTGGAAAAGGAAATTACAAACCACTCCAGTGTCTTTGCCAAGAAAACTCCTAATGGGTTCACAAAGAGTCTTGGGATAACCAACACAAATTTCATGGGAAAAGATTCATTTGAGCTGGACCTTAAAGTGTGCATTTAGTTTCAGTAAGTGGTATAGAAAGAGAACAATAATCAGGGGAGGAGAAATGGTGTGAAAAAAGGCTTGGAAGTAATAGAGCAGAATTGCACATTGCAGGCTGCCCTACACAGATGGACACAAGCCCTTTCTCTTTTCCCCATCTGTGTATCACGGAATTTGCAAATGCTTTTATGACACAACTAACCTTAGAAGCATGGGTTATGATTTCTAACAATATTACTCTAAGTACAACAGAAAAAGAAAGGAGACAGAATGACATTAACAATTGAAGAACTTAAATATAACATGTGTCTATTTATGAAAACAACATTTTTGGTCTCCCCTACTTTTTACTCTCCAATGACATTTCTAAGCCATATTATAGATTTTCTAAGAAGAACACAAAAGCATAGAAACTCAGAGTCAAAGAGACCTCAGAGATCCAATGCAGGAATTCCACCTATGATAAAAAACTTAGTAGTTCTAGAACATAGCATAGACCCGATAAGTGAAAAAGTAGTCTAGCACTTAGCTCACTGCCTGGCACATAGTTGACAATTAATAATTGTGTGTTGGCTGATTGACTGGTCATTCAATATTACCAGTGATGGAAAACCCACTATCTTTTAAAAAAATTTTTTTTTTATTTTAACAAATGCTTTATTAACTTCTGGTTTACATCATTCATTTCAGCCAGATTTTGAGTTACAATTTTTCCCCCATTTTTCCCCTACCCACCACCCCAGAATAGCAGTCCCACAAGATATCCCATCATCCAATCTGCTCTCTCCCATATCTTCTTCCATACCCCCTTCAACTTTGCTATTAGGGCAAGGAGAATCTCTGTGCCCCAATGCCTGCACATCTTGTCTCCCAATTACAAGCAAATATTAATAACAGTATTTATATACATTTGAAACATTTAATTTTAAAACTTCAAATCCAATATCCATTCCCTTCCTCCCTTGTCACCCCCTCCCTCTGGGAAGATAAGCAATTCAGTATGTGTTGTACATGTATATCTATGCAAAACATTACCATAGTAGATATATTGTAAAAGACTGCTTATATTTCCCTCCCACCCATCCCACCCCCCACCTGGTCCATTCCCTACTTTGATCCTGTCCCTCTTTGAAAGTGGGTATTTCCAACCTCCCCTCCCCCCAGAATGCCCTTCCCTTCATCATGCTCCCTCTCATCCCCCTTCCCCCTACTCTCCTGCAGGTTGAGATATCCCATTTAGTATGTATGTAATTCTCTCCCTGGGCCAAATTCAATGACAATATGGTGTTGCTTTTTTGCCTTCCTATTCTTCCCCTCCCCTGCAACTACTTCCCCTTGCCTCTTCTACATGAGATAGTTTACCCTACCCTGTCTCTCCCCATCTCCTCTTGCCACTTTCATTTCTCACCTCTTAACTTTACCCCTTAAGTATCATCCCTTCCCACCAAATTCAACCTGTGCCCTCTATCCATGTATACCTGTAAACATATATGCACACATTCACATATGTATTCATATGCCCACATACCCTTTTTCAATTATTTTCATAATGAGGAAGGTTTCATCAGACACAGTTATTGTTTTTCCATGTAGGAATGTAAATAGTTCAACGTTAGTGAGTTCCTTTTGATTTCTTTTCCCTGATTACCTTCTCAGGCATCTCTTGCTTCTTGTGTCTGGATGTCAAATTTTCTATTCAATTCTGTTTTTTTCCTCAAGAATGCTTGAAAGTCCTCTATTCCACTGAATGACCATATTTTCCCCTGAAACAAAATACTCAGTTTTGTTGGGTAGGTGACCCTTGGGTTCATTCCCAGTTCTTTTGCCCTCTGGAATATCATATTCCATGCCCTTCAATCCCTCAGTGTAGAAGCTGCCAGGTTCTGTGCTATTCTGATTGTGTTTCCACAATATTGAAATTGTTTCTTCCTGGATGCTTGTAGTATTTTCTCTTTGATCTGGGAATTCTGGAACCTGGCTATAATATTCCTGGGAGTTTTCTTTTTAGTATCTTTTTCAGGAGGTGATTGGTGGATTCTTTCAACCTCTATTTTGCCCTCTGTGTCTAAAACATCAGGGCAATTTTCCTTGAGAATTTCTTGAAGGATGATTTTTAGGTTCTTTCTTTGATCATGGCTTTCAGATAGTCCAATAATTTTTAAATTGTCTCCCCTGGATCTATTTTCTAGGTCAGTGGTTTTTCCCATGAGATATTTCACATTGCCTTCTATTCTTTCATTTGTTTGGATCTGTTTAACAGCATCTTTATTTCTCATAAAGTCAGTAGCTTCCATTTGCTCCAGCCTAACTCTGAAGGAATGAATCTCCTCAGTGAGCTTTTGAGATTCTTTTTCCATCTGGCAAATTCGATCTTTTGAGGCATTCTTCTCCTCATTACCCTTTTGAGCCTCCTTTGCCATTTGAATTAGTCTATTTTTTAAGGTGTTATTTTCCTCAGTCAGGCTGTTGACTCTCATTTCATACTTTTCCTACATCCTTCTTATTTCTCTTCCCAATTTTTCTTCCACTTCTCTTATTTGGTTTTTAAAATCCTTCTTAAGGTCCTCTATGGCCTGTAACCAGCTCATATTTTCATGTGGGGCTTTTGGTGCAGGAGTTCTGACCTCACAGACCTCCTCCTGTTCCATGCTTCATTCCTGTTTGCCCCCAAAAGAGGAGTCTAATGTTGTGTCTTTCTGTTTATTTTGTTCCCTTTGCCTAGGCATGTTGCCACTTAATTACTTGACTTTTGGGCTTTTTGCCACAGTAGGACTCTGCCACCAGACAGGGGAGCTTCTGTCCCGAACATTGGGGCCTTCACAACTTCTGGAGGTATTAGTTGGGTGGCCTCTGTAAAGCCTCCACATGCTCTGGCAAGTTGGATACCCACCCCTGACCTCCCCCCTAGATCACAATCCAGATCCAAGCAGATTAAAGCAAGAGTGATTAACCCCCAGACTGATTGCTGGATCTCCCTACAGGTCGCAGACCAGGAGCTGAAGCTGCCACTGGAGCTGCAAAATGGCTTCTGTGCTGAGGCTCCTCAGCTGCTTCTTGCCCCCAGGGGAAGAAGCCAACGAGTTCCCCAAATACTGGTCCCAAAGTCCATAGAGCACTAACCTCTCACTTTGTCTTAGGCATGTCATTGTTGATAATTCTGGAATTGCCACAGCTGCTGGTGTTCTGGGGTCCCTCCAGCCGGCTGCTGGCCCAGATGCCCTGGGGCTAAAACCGTGGCTCAGGCAGGCCTGGGCTCGGTTCCCACATTGCTGTGCTTCCAGAGCATTGTGTTGTGCTGTACTGGCTGCTCCCTGCAGGGCTGCAGGGCTGTCCTCAGCAGGAGGTTAGCTTCTCTGTGTCATTTTGTGGGTCCTGGAGCTCCAGAAGTTGTTCAGAATCTACTTTTTACATAGTTTGGAAGTGGTGTGGTGGGGAGCACCTTGGAAGTGCTATTTCTACTCCGCCATCTTGGCTCCACCCCTCAAGAGCCCACTATCTTCTAAGACAAGACACTCTAGTTCTAGATACTTCCAATTGTTAGGAAGCTGTTTTTCTATTACCACAAACTCTTGGGGTGGCTAGGTGCCATGGTGAATAGAGCAGTGGCCCTGGAGTTAGGAGGAGCTGAGTTCAAATCTGGCCTCAGACACTTAACACAAAAACTGGCCATGTGACCTTGGGCAAATCACTTAACCCCAATTGCCCTCTAAAAAGCAAAAGCAAAAACAAAAACAACAACAACAACAACAACAACAAAACCCTTTCTGATTCTTCTATTCATTAATCCTCTCTCTTCCTTCTGGAACTGAGAAGAACAAATCTATTGAATTAATGAGTGCATGAAAGAACATTTATCAAGTGCCCTCTATATTCTAGGCACAGATGCCAGGCATACAAAGACAAAAGCAAGTCAGTTCTAGCCTTTGAGGAGCTTATGTTTTTTTTTTTAAAGTAGGTAGTATGTATAAGAGATGGTAGCCTAGGAAGGGAGTTTTTGTCTAATGAGCAACAAGAAAGGTAAGTGAAATTATAGGATTATCAGTTGCTATATTCTTTGTAGAAACAGTGGCAGTTTGGATTTGTTTACTGTTCCCAGAAATAAGCAGGGGAAAGTGGGAAGAAAAGTGGTTTTAGGAAGGAGAATATGTACATCATGGTAGAACAGATACCAAGATTTCCCAGGATGGTGTCCAGGTTGGATGGATGATGTGAAGAATTGTCTGGGTCAACTAACCACAGACGAATCTGCCTTTCAAATTGAATTGCTATGGAGTATTTGAAGACTACTCTCATACTCCCTCTAAATTTTCTTTCCTCTAAGCTAAACATTCTCATATTCTCCAACAATCAGAATGGTCTCTAGACTTTACACCCTCATCTGAATGTGTCCAAGTCTGTCAATGTCCCTTCTAAAATGCATGCTTATAAGTTAAATTGTGCTTTGATAATAAACGTGATTCATACTATTGTTTTCCCATAGGACAGAATTAGTGTGGTATAGTGGGGGGTGGGGGAGAAGCAATGGATTTAGAGTCAGCGAACCTAAGTTCAAATCCTGCCTCTGCTACTTGCTACCTGTGACATTGGGAAAGTCACTTTATCTCCATAGGCCTCTATTTCTTCATCTGTGAAAATTGGGGGGAGGGTTGGAGTGGATGATCTTTAAGGATTTTTCCAGCTCTAAATCTATGAGTCAATAAGCTGGAAATAGATGTGTAATTGGCCAGAAGCCAGGGATTTTAGGGCAAAAATTTAGCAGATGTACTTATCCAATATCATCAGAACACATTGTTTGTTGTTCATCTGTGTCCAACTCTTTGTGACCCCATAGGAGTGTTCTTGGCAAAGACACTGGAGTGGTTTGTAATTTCCTTTTCCAACTCACTTTACAGATGAGGAAACTGAGGAAAATGGGGTTAAATCACTTGCTCAGTATCACATAGCTAATAAGTGTCTGAATCCAGATTTGGACTCAATCTCCTGACTCCGGGTCCCTATCCAGTGCACCACCTAGTTGCTAGTTGCTACCAAAGACCTTTGCACTTAGTGGGCAAGAATAGTTAAAATAGGAAGTGATCAGAATTGAGCACAATTGAGAGTATCAACAGCTCAACTGAAGTGACTTTAATTACCACTTGTATTATTTTTATAATATGAATTTCAAAGTTGATTTGAGGGCATATTTCACTCTTCTTGTTCCAGGCACCAAAATTTCTAGTGACTGGCTAAAGAATCTTTTTTCGACAAACTGTGATATGGTTTCAGGGCAGGTAAAATGAGGAGAAATTTGTCATATGTGTTCAGACACATTTTAGTAATGTGTTCAGTAACTCTAGGAAATATATATGTATATATATATATATATATATATATATATATATATATATATATATATACACACACATTTTTTTTACCAAATTGGAAATCATATCTATGTGTTCCGTTTGCAAAATAAAATTCAAAGACTAATTACAGACCTGGGAGGCCATGATCTCTCCCTCTCTGCAGATCGAGTGATGCTAAATCCAAAGTGCCATTATTAGATAATATGGAGAGCTTTTCAGTCAGTTCTTCATTCATCATTTGTTCATGAGTCTGCAATTTTGCTGGGCTTGCCAGAAGGCCTCTTATCACAGGATCCAAGCCACCTTGAAATGTTGTGGATGGAGAGGGAAAGAAGTTATTTCATTTGAAATTTCTAGACAAAATAACATTTCAGAACCTAGACTAATTATTTCTGACAGATATATGTCTGCTAAGATATGAATACACCCTAAGGATCCAAGTTTAATAGAATTCCTTCAATATTACATGTCCTCGATGACTTCAAGTAAATGACTTTACCTCTGTGAGTCTGTTTCCTTGTCTTTAAAATTATGAGGGAGCTGGATTAGATATCCATGAACCTTTCCATCCAAAATCTATGATCCTATTATATACAATTTTTCTAAAAAGTAGAAGATTTAGTGGTGCTATTTGGGTATTGAGAGATTATGTATGCCTTTATTCAGTGTGGGACATACTTATGAACTGACTGGGCCTAGCTGAAATGTAACAAATTTTCCTTGATGCACCAAACTGAAAGTAATCTCCCTTTCTTCAAATTTCTTATAGCATTTTATCCGTATTCTTACTTTTGTCTGATCATGTCCTACTTCCTTATACATATTTAATACAGATCTTAGATTAAAAGATTCTTGAGGGCAGGGACTGTGTTGTTGGTCCTAGTAAACAGCACAGGACTTAGAACATTCTGAATGGTTCGTAAAATGTTAAGTATTTGTGGAACTGAATTGGGCTTTAAAATCATTTTACAGAGCAGGAAACTAAGGCCCAGAAGGGAAAGTGATTAAGGATTATAAAATCTTAAATCAAGAGCCAAAAGTCATATCAGAATCTATTTAATCCAGTCCCCTCATTTTACAGGTGAGGAAACTGAGGCCAAGGGAGGTGGAGAGGTTTGTCAAATGTCCCACAGACAGAAAGCATTCCAGATGGGATGTGTACCCAGGTTCTTTGATTTAAGAGCTAGTGCTCTTTCCACAGTACTATGCTTTCCCAAGCCTGGTTAAAGAGAAAGCTTAGGCCTCATATCTTGTGATTTTTAGTTTCAGTCTTGTGATTCTTCCCACATTCCCTTTCATTGTTTGTGGGGAGTTGATTTTTAATATATGGCCGAAGCAAATCCACGGACCAGCAAAGTGTTGTAAAATAGTAATCTTCTCTGTTCTCCATATAGAAAATACAGTAAATAATTTTATTTTAAGCATGTAATAGAAGGACCATAATTAGGGTTTTGAGCCCAAAGGACTGATAAAAGGATCTTCATTGGTCATTCCCAAACTCAGCACTATCTCACACAACTCTCGGATCTTACTTTCTCTCTTTTCTCTACAAAAATCACCTAACACCTAAGTAACCACAGTGACAAATGCATCCTAGACTGACAAATACACTTTCTTTTTTCTGATAGACATATTACATGAAAAAATCCATCCTTTCAACACCAATTCAATTGATTAAGAATTTATTAAGGGAGTACTATATACAAGGCAGAAGGGAGACAAAGACAAAAGTGGAATACTACCTGCCTTCAAAGAGCTTACATTTCTCCTGATGCAGAAAAAAATAAAAACACAAAATAGTTTGGAGTAGGAAAAGTAGTTTGAGTGGGGAAAAGGTGAATATCAATTTGAGGATACAGATCAGGAAAGTCTTTTTTTTTTCTTTTTGGAGGGGGGAAGGTAGGGCAATTTGGGTTAAATGACTTGCCCAAGGTCACATGGCTAGATTTTTGTGTTAAGTATTTGAGGCTACATTTGAACTCAGGTCTTCCTGACTCCAGAGCCGGTGCTCTATTCACTGCGCCACCTACCCACCCCCAGGAAAGACTTCTTGAAGGAGCTGGTAAGTCTTGAAGGGAGTTAGAGATTCCAAAAGATAGGTGAAAAGGGATAGGACAAGTGTGGGGAACCTGTGGCCTTAAGGCCACATGTGACCTCCTAGGTCCTCAAGTGCAGCCCTTTGAATTCAAACTTCACAGAACAAATACTTTTAATAAAAACATTTGTTCTGTAAAACCTGGACTCAGTCAGGACCTAGAAGGCCACATGTACCCTCTAGGCTGCAGGCTCCCCACCTTGGGATAGGGAACAAAGGCAGAGAAAAAGGAAGGAGACAAGTGTTTATCAACTGTCTGCTATGTACCAGGCACTGTGCTAAGTGCTTTACAATTGTTGTGATTTGATCCTCACAACAACCCTGGGAGGTAGTTGCTATTATTATCCTCATTTTACAGTTGAGGAAACTGAGGTAGGCAGAGGTTAATGACTTGTCCAGGGTCCCTTAGCAAGTATCTGAACTGGATTTGACTCTAAGCCTAGCACCCTATCCATTGTACCGCTTAACTCACTCTAAATACATTTGTTTGGCTAGAACATAGAATATGTAAGGGGAAATAATACGAAAACATGGAAAGACAGGTTCAATCCAGATTGGGAAGGGCTAGAAACACCAAACTGAGGGGTCTGTATTTTTTCAGATACAATAGAAAACCACTGAAGCTTCTTGATCAGGTAAGAAGCATGATCAAAGTTACGTCCAGGTACCCCACTTGCCAGATCTGTTCCATCAGTCATTAACCAGAGAGCAAGAGTGCTTTGTGTTCTTGGTGTATAGTCAATGAATAACGAAGAATGAATAGCTATTTGCTAGACTCTCATGTGTAGTCTTTTGTCTTCCCCTTGAGCCCCATTTCCATCCTTATTGGGTAAGTTTTGTCTCCCTGAATCTTAGTTTCTTCCTATACAAACATAACAAAACTTGCAATATCTACTTTATTGTCCTGAGGAAGACAGTTTGGACACCTTGAAGAAATTAATAGTGAGTTGTTGTTTGTTTACTTTTCCTACTCCTACTCCTACTGCTGCTGCTGCTGCTGCTGCTGCTACTGCTACTACTAGATAGTATTATTCAGAATATCCCAGTTAGGGGATGTGGTGGATCTTTAGTATATAGTACCTATTTTCCCTTTCATCCACTTAGGAAGTATCACCTCTTCAGTTTGTCTGAGGGCCTCTTAGGTATGCAAAAAACCCCAAAACTCTGGGAGGAACATAGAACTGGAAAGAATTCCCCCAAAACAGGTAAGTAGTAATCAAGGAGGTTTTATTTATTTTAATACTTCAAAGTTCTTTGGTTTCATTAGTATGAATAATAGCTTCACCAGTATAGAAAGAACCCTTTCCTAGTATAGATAGTCTTTACAAAAAGTTGTGGTTAAAAAAACAAAAACAAAAACAAAAAGAAACAAAAACCAAAACCCCAATTCCAAACCCCCCCCAAAAAAAGAAGAAAAAGAAAAAAACCCATCATTTCCTGAAGCTCATTAAAAACAAACAAAAAGAAACAAAAACCAAAATCCAAATTCCAAATCCCCCCAAAAAAAGAAAAAAAAGAAAAAACCCATCATTTCCTGAAGCTCATTTTTTTTTGTTTTTGCTTTTTGGAGGGCAATTGGGGTTAAGTGACCTGCCCAAGGTCACATGGCTAGTTTTTGTGTCAAGTGTCTGAGGCTGGATTTGAACTCAGGTCCTCCTGACTCCAGGGTTGGTGCTCTATTCACTGTGCCACCTAGCCGCCCCCACGAAGCTCATTTTTGGGGGAGATATTTATGTTCAAATTTTCACAGCCTAAGATATGTCTTTTCATGAGTAGGACTTTAGGAGAGAATATACATTTTAAACAATGAATATATACTTGCAATTGACTGGGGGACAACCTAACATATGAATTAAAGTATCTTAAAAAATTCATTCAGAATTACAGCCTTAGCAAATGCCATATGGTGGTAGATATAACTACTCAGTTAAAAAATTGGGAAAGGAAAAAATGACATTATGGTGTACTAAAATTAAATAGAGATTTCTGTCTAAAGAATACTAAAATGAAGATGAGTTGCATACTTTGGAATCAACCTGCATTTGGAATTATGCATCCTATTTATTCAAAAAGACAAAATTAGAGTGGCAAGTTGGTTCTAATGAAAAGCAGGTGTTTTCACAAAGCAATGGAATAATTGTAATTTCCTTTCACAAAACGGTAATTTTTTGGACAATGTCCAGTCACCTAAATTAGAAATAAATTTTAACTATTGCTCTTCTAAGATCTTAGAATGAAATTAGGTACAATTGATGAAGCATTAGAAGAATGTAACCACAAAGCAAAGGCAAAAACAACCCACCTTCCTTAATGATCCTCCATGGACTAAAGAAAACCTCATGCAAGTGTAATTTTGGGAGATCTGGGTGATCCTGGAATCTTGCGTCAAGCCTTCTTACCACTGGGTGGATAGTGGCATGGCCAAAGCGGAAAGCTGCTGTTGAAAATATGTTGGATATTGTTGGATTCACAGTGGGATCATAGCCTTTATATGGGCCAATGTATTGCTCAAAAGCCACGGGTCCAAGGATCTTGGGAATGTAATCATGAAGAGTAATCACCTAAAGAAAAAGGAAAGAAATGAACTGGCTGCTCAATCTGACATGAAAAGAAAGATGACAGACCTGTTATATTATAAAATTCAAGACCCAGAAAGAATGAGGCTTGGGCAAATATTGCATATGTAATTACATTTCACTTTGGAAACATTTCATTTGGATGTCAGCAGAATATTAAGCACAAATTATCAGGTATTGAGTTATAAAATCATCATGAGAGTCAGTGTGTACATGGTGATTTCTACCAGTATAAAGTAACTTTTTTGAGGGCAGGGTTTGCTTTAGTTTTCTTTTTAAAATTTCTGACATATAATTAGGTGGTCAACAAATGTTTGTTGAATCAAATTGGATTGAACAGGAAAATGCACTGGATTTGTAATAAGAAATTCTGTTTAACTCTTGGTTTTGAATCTTTAACTTCTTTCAAAACTCAGCTCAAACAACACCTTTTGCACAAGGCCTTTCCTGCTGCCTCCAGAGGCCAGGGCTCCCTCTCAGTCAAAATTACATGGCATTTACTTTCTATATTCTTAGCAGCATAAATAATTTTTCCTCTGATAGAAAGTAAACTGCTTGAATACAGAAAGTGCTTTGTATGCCCAGCACTGGGCATTATGCCTTATTCATAGTAGATGATTAATAAATACTTGGTAGATAGATAGCTAGAAAGGAAGATAGATAGATAGATACTACATGCAAACTTTTGGCAAATCGTTGCCTTCTCCTAAGTCTTAGTTTTCTCCTCTATAAAATAAAGGCTTTGGTTTAGATGATCTCAGATGTCTTTTTCAACTATAAATCCAATCCAATCCATGAGGCTACCAGCCTAAAAGTAAAGAATAATTTAGGGATATTTCCCCAGAATATTTCCACTAAATTTCTCTTAATGTGCTTCATTGTGTCTAAAAGGTGATCAACAGGAAATGAGCTCAGAAAGGCTGTACTGAACCACAGAAATTTGAAATAGGAACAGATTATGAGGATAATAAATAATGTACTACCCACTCTAGAGGTTTGTAGGGAGAAAAGTGCTTTGCAAACAGTGGAAGCAGCCTAGTGTAGTGTAAGGACTGAGTCAGGAGATGATCCTGCCTCTGGCACTTATTACATATTGGAACCGGGCATATAACAACCTCTATGTACCTCAATTTTCTCATATAGAAAATGGGAATAAGACAATTTTGCTATCACCCTCATATGATTGTTGTGAGTAGTTAGTTTTGAATTATTTTTCAGTTGGGTTCAACTCTTTGTGATCCCCCCATTTGGGGATTTCTTGGCAAGGATACTAGAGTGCTTTGTCATTTCCTTCTCCAGTTCATTTTACACATGAGGAAATTGAGGCAAACAAGGTTAAGTCAATTGCCCAGGATCGCGCAGCTAGTAACTGTCTGAGGTCAGATTTAAATTCAGGAAGATAAGTTTTCCTGGTTCCAGGCCTGGCACTCTGTTGTAAATAGAGTTCTATGTAAACCTTCAAGTGCTAGAGTGCTGTTATTTTTATCATCCTCATTTTACTAATATAATTTAGTTAAATGGAGGTTAGATGACTTGCTTCCCCATAGACTTGGAGAAATATTGAGATTTTTCATCTTGGTAGAGAAGACCATGGTATAAAATGGCATTTTTGTATCAGAGATTCTGTTGAGATGAAAGGCCTTTTGAGGGGATTTGTTTGTCACTTCTTTGTCTTAGAACTCCCACCTAGAAAATTTGTCAACAGATTCTGCTAGTTACCAGTCCCGTGTAATGTACTATAGAGAGGGCTCTGCTCCTTCCAGTCTTCTCTGGTAGACATACTTCATGTAGGCAATTAGTAAAGGGAGAAAGATCCCAGCACTCAATAAATATATAATTCTTCATTTGGTCTTTTGTTTTTTGGGGTAGGGGGAGAGACCTAGATCTTTTTGGAGAATTCTCATTGTGAAAAACTTCTCCATTGATGCAGACTGGCAATTCTTCATACTTCATAATTTTAGACCTAGTGGTCTGAGTCAGTGAGAGTGTTGACCTGCCCACATATGTGTCAGAGACAGGACTTCAATCAAGATATTCTTGACTCTAAGCAGGGGCTTGATTATCTATCTGCTATGCTATACTGCCCCTATTTTCTTTAGGGTTCTCAAATGTTTTCTATTGCCCTTAAAGTCATGTGTTTTCAGACCTCCTGACAGCTTAATGAGGCATTAATCTGCATTATGAAGGGATTTTCTTTGTCTGGAAGTTCCCTATATTAATCAAGTCATAGGTTGAATTTTTAAAAATGTTAAATACTGGATCAAATATAAAATCAAATTAAATTTAGTATCTACATGGAAGAAACTAATGCCAATGAGCAATTACTTCCAATGAGGGAAGTAATGAACATCAATGAAATAAGATATTTAGAACCCTTACCTCCCCAATACTAATATCTAACCTCATCTTGGGCACAATGGAAATAGAGTTGTTGTCAGGTTAATTAATAAAAGAAAAAAATATATACTAAAATAAATCAATGCAGGGGGTCTATATTTTTTATTATACTCAACTGTGTACAATTAAAAATTTGCTTTCACTCTAACTTTAGTGTAAACTTTAAAAAACCCCACAAGATGCAAAAATCTTATATTTCTTATGTCAAAAAATAGTTTACCTTCAGAAAATAAAAAGGAAAAAATAACATTCTATTTACTTTTAAGCAGGTAACCTTAGTGTGCCATATACCAGATTGTTAAATGTTTGTCAAAACATAATTGCTTCTTAACTATGGGACTCAGGTTTCATGACTGGAGAGTTGTTTTTTTCACCTCTAAAAATCAGACACATTGTCTTGAGAGGTTTGTTGGCAAGCCAGTTCTAAGTGCTTTCCTGAATACAAGAAAAGGAGTCACCCTTTTCCTGTTGCCTTCAGTTCCCAACTGCCCTGGCAGCAGATGAAGTTTTTAAGCCTTGGAAACATTCCGTTCTGCTAAGAATGAATCAACAGTAGATCATCCCTTTGTATAGGAAAGTGAAGAGGGGATCACAGTAATGTCATTGAAAAATATGGAAATCAGACAACCACTGTGGCCCCTTTTCTACAAAAAGAATGGATTTTTTCAGAGTGAACCTACTAATTGCAACAAATAACTTGCTAATTTTTTAGCCAAGCAACCCATTGTACCATTTACATGGGAGAACTAGCCCATTCAACAACAAAAAAAATCTACTCCTCATGCCATTTATAACGGTCAGTAGAGGATATATCAGCAGAAGGTGATGCTCTAGCAATAGACTGAATAGTGAAAAATGTCTTTAGCACACTGATTGATTTTTTTCCCACAGAGTATTAAATCATTGACTCATTCTGGTCTTATTAGAGGAACACAGGAAATTCAATGGGGAAAAAGATCAACAAAACCACTTGTTCATTTGTAGACATGTAGTGATCTTTCAACTCAATTTCCTATACAATTCAGGAAACATTTATTCTATCCCTACTTCATATAGGACCAAAAGTTTAGATGAAACACAGTCCTTATGTTCATGGAACTCCAAGCTTAATAGAGAATATAACAGTTGCATATAATATACAACAATAATATACAAAGTGCAAAATAGAGCAGAATAGAGTGCTATAAAAATCCAAAGAATGAAAGATCATTATTGATTGGGGGTTGGAATGGAAAGAGGGGGAGTGATGACATTGACAACAAAGGGAAAGAGTTTGAGCAAAGCCAGGAAGATGGAAGAATGGAGTGTGTATTCCAGAGAAAAAGAGTAATGTAATTTGACTGGAGTACAGAATGGAGTCAAACTCCATGGGAGGGAATAGGAGGAGAATAGCCTAGAAAAGGAAGGTGACACCAAATTGCAGAAGACTTTGAACATCAAGCTAATAAGTTTGTACTTTTTACTATAGAAGTAGACATAGGAGACTCTTTTTTCCCCAGTGAGAGAGAATGATTTCAGTTTTATTTTGTCTTCTCAGAAACTTCCACAAACACTAGTCTCTTCAATCGAAGAACTTGAGTAAGAAAAATGTCTACCTTACACTTTATCACACAAGGAGGCCTACACTTGTTACAGAGCAGGCAGTAAATGTCTCTTCCAGGGTTTTTTTTCCTCCAATAGATTATAGTTTCAGTACCAGTGAAAATAATGGTCAAGTGAAGAAATATGGGCAAACTGCTGGAGAGGTTTTCTTGATTAAGCAGTGTATAAAGTGCTTCTGAATAAGAACAAAACAAAACTGTAAAGCCATCAAGTTTGTGTCCACCCTTTTGAAACAGAGTAAAAGTGTGCCAGAGGATATTTCACTGGAAACCTTCCTTCTCAGGTAGATTTCACACTCAGAAGTGCTGTCCTGGCCTCCCAGGCACTTGCCTCTGCACCCTGCAAAGCCTCCTGGTCACTCTTTAGGTTGCTGTTCAGTAGTGCCAGACTCTTCATGACCTCATTTGGGGTTTTATTGGCAAAGATACTTCTGTGGTTTGCTATTTCCTTCTCCAGCTCATTTTACAGATGGAGAAACTGAGGCAAACAGGATTAAGAGACTTATCCAAGGGTCACACAGCTAATAAGTGTCTGAGGCCAGATTTGAGTTCAGAAAGATGAGTCTTCCTCACTCCAGGCCCAGTAATTTGTCCACTAAGCCACATAGTTGCCTGCTTTTCAAGTAAGGGGTTGTAATTGAGGTTATCATCCCATGTATAAAAAAATGCCTTCAAAATATCTGGTGTTATCAAAATTCTTACTCCCCTTGGCTTATTGGAAAATGCACCTTCCAAGATGTATTCCAAGGTATTGTGTCCAATGGCAATTCCTTGAATCAGCCATAAAACAAAGGGTGAACAGTGGGGAACAAATAAAATATTGTTCTTGTGCTATCTGTGAACCTGCTCAACACTGAGGCAGACTACTAGCAGACTGAAATTAAAGGCCCAATATTGCAACTTTCTAGAAGACACTACTATCTAAATGTTTGTGAACTGAGGTGCCTAACCTCTCACCAGCACAAAGAAGCAGCTCATCCACTACTCTTTCGGCTAGGAAGGGATCCCAAAAATGTGGTCTAGAGATAAATAGTCTTGTAAATGGGGTAGCAAGCTTGGCATAACTCATATATTCTGGAGGCTGTCTGAAGAGCATGGCGAGAAGGGAAGATGGTTTCTACAATTTCTCTGGGGTTCTTTTCAGTTGCTAAAAGATAGTCATTGAATACCCCACAAAACATAAATACAAAGTCTGCTGTCAGATTTTGGAAAGAGAGTTCTTCTTAGCATTCGGTAATAATAGTATAAGAAACTTACATTAATAAAAAAAGAATCCAAAATTGGCCCAAAGCAATAGAAATTGGTGATCAGTCTCTATATCTGGGAGTGCTCAGGACTGAAGCAGAGCTGGAAGGATGTGATCAGCTCCAACTGATGGAAAGGAAGAAGAGACTGACCCTCAACAGGGCAGGCCCCAGGTTTGGCCTCTTTGAGCCTCTCCCCTCAGCACTGGATATTGCGAAGTCCCTGCCAAGCTCTGCCCTCACCCAGGCATCCCCATCACTGCTGTGTATGGAATAATTCCAAGAAGAGGAAAAGCTTAATAAAATTTGTGCTTAGAGATTAGAAGATGAAATTAAGAACAGCTAAATCTTACCAAGTAGGTACACAATCAACAAACATTAATTAAGTGCCTATTTTATACAAGACACTGTGCTGGGAATACAAAGAAAAATGAAATTATTCTTTGCCTCAAGAATCTTATGTCCTACAAGAGGAGAAAATCTGTACTTACGTAAGTCTAGCACCAGCTTCAATAATATCACAGATATTATAGATACTGATATTTTTTGAGAGATTTACCTGTTGTATATGAAGGAAGACTGGAGAGAAGAAAAAAGAAAGAGAATGAAGGAACTTCTCTTCTGAGAGAAGTATTTTAACTTTTATCTTGCAAAGAAATATGATAAAGAAAATTCTTGAAAGCCTGGATACTATGCTGGGAAAGCTGAACAGTGGGATTGTGTTTCTAGAACTGATGAGAAAACAGCCTTTGAAATAATGAGTCAAGGTGATTTTGGCTGTGATATTTCTCATAATCGATACATTGTAAGTAATTATATCTTTGTTTTAATGTTTGTAATAGTTAATAAATCATATAGCCTATAGTAAAAGTTTTTTTTAATTTTGGAGGTTACAGGGTTTGATGTATGTAGAGAAATAAGTGAAAGCTAATTGGAAAAAATTATTCTTTTTCCTGTTTATTAGGAAATAATATGTAATAACTGGCATGGTGGCAGAAAATTAATTGATTCAATAATGAGAAATGTTTGCAACATTAGTAATTAATGTGAAAATACCAGAGCATATCTCTTAATTACTTTTGAATATTGGATAGAAATGAATAAAGAAAACTCTCAATAGCTAGTAGATACAGGGATAATCACTCAGTGAGGCTACTCGTAAGAGTTGAACAAAAATTCATGTTACATAAATATATACAAAAATATAAATAAAGGGAACACCCAGCATCACTCAGGGGTTGATTTTCAAGACATTTCAAAGGGGAACATTCCAAAAGAATAGAAGTGGTTACAGATAGTAATATTTTATAAATTACTTTTCCCTTGACGAAAAAATTTTCAGCAACTACAATATGCCACTTTCTTATCTCCATAAATCTTACAGTCTATGAATATATTAAGAATATGCTTGATTATAATATGAAAAGGCAACAGGCAAATTTTAATAGACTATTCTCTAAACCAGAATACATTTTCATAGCTAATTTACTGTGTAACTCATATAAGACCCCACCATATTTATTGCTTATAGACCATAAAAACACGTTTGACGCAGTAGAATAAAACCCAGGTTTAAAATCTCTATTCCTCCTATGCATATGCTTAAATAAAAAAATTCCTGCATAAATCCATACTGAAATTTTTGTTCAGTGATCCTCTGTGTATCAATATCAAATGAAGATATAACAAGAATATGTATATATATTATATATGTCTATATCTATCTATCTATCTGTCTATCTATCTATCTATATTTCAGTCAATCAGAATGAATTTATTAGGCATACATTTTGGGCATAGCCAATGTGGGGATATATTTTATTGGACCATTCATGTTTATGATAAGGGTTTTATTTATTTATTTTTTTAATTGCAGGGAAGCAGTGGAGGACATATTACAAATTCATGCAAAATTAAAAAAAAAGTAAGCAAGCATTTATTCAGAAACCACTTACTATATTTAAGACACTATGATGACAATACAAAAAAGTGAAAATAATCCTTGCTGTCATTGGGCTTACATTCTGTCTGAGAAGCCATGTACATATATAAATATACAAAGAATAAATAGATATATAAGGCAGTTAATTACAATGTAGTTAGGTAAGAAGGACAATAGCAGTTGGGAGATCATGAACATTTTGATGTTGAATGTGGTAATAGGGCTAAGTATTGAAGGAAGTGATGAACTCTAAGAGGAAGAATTGAGAAGAAAATGAATTCCAGGCAGAGTGTGACTGATATTGGGAATTGTCAGTGCAAAGATATGGAGATGAGAGGAGTGTTATGTGTAGAGAACAGAGAGAAGGCTAGTTTTGCTAGGCCATAATATGTGGGCATTAGGAGAAATGTATTTTATATATATATATATATATATATATATATATATATATATAAGTATAGATATCTATATCTATATCTATATCTATATCTATATCTATATCTATATCTATATCTATATCTATCTATCTATCTATCTATCTATCTATCTATCTATCTATCTATCTATAATGAGAGTGAGAGAGAGAGAGAGAGAGAGAGAGAGAGAGAGAGAGAAAAGGTTTAACCATAGGATATCCTGGACAAATTCCAAATGGAAGATGAATTCCCAGTGGATGATGTTTTCCAGATGTTATGGTTTATGGATGATATGGAGTTTGAATCCTAGAATACCATGGGTTCTCCTGTTTGAGATCAAAGACAACTCAAGAAAAATGAGACTTGGCAATCCTTCAGAAAAGAACAAAATGACTAAATATTGACCAAATTATGACACAGGTGGATAGTAGCCTTTTAATTTAATCCCTTGATAGCTAGATATCTTGGATGAACACTACAGATACATAATGATCTGGGTCCAGAACTGCATAGGTGAAGATAATAGGATGGACCTAATTTGGGAAACTATAGTGCTTTCTATGATCTGAAGAGGCTCTTTGCCAAAACCCCCATGTTTTCTTTTTTTCTTTTTCTTTACCATCACTCTCCCTGAGATGTTGCTAAATGATTGAAAATAGCAAGACAGCATTTTCAGAAGAATCATGATAACAGGGAAACCAAAGAGCAATGGAAAGATATGTGTTTGGTATAACTAGGCTATAACATATTATTATGATGAATTACACATAAGTGGCATAAAAGAAAGCATTAAGGACATATATGGACAGAGGTAGAAGTGGGTCAGTGATGTAGCACCAGAGGAGATAATAATCAAATGGGAAAGTCTGTCTATAGAGGGTCCTGATATACATGGATTCATAAAAGCTGGAGAGGAGGGTCTTAAGGGCATTGGGCAAATATTCTATTGGAAGATTATGGAAGGACTCTTGTAAAGTCATATAGGATGAATGAGAAACATGAATAAATTGTGTTGTTTACTGGTGGAAAAAATATCAATTCTCATGGATGTAGTCAAACCTTTATTCAAGTACCTATGTGACAGTTCTTTTTTTTATTCTTATCCCAATAGAATTTTCCTACTGCAGGTCTGCATATATAGTTAAAAAAACAAAAACAAAAACATAAAACCCATGGGAAGGAGAACAATTATTTATTTAAATACCTACCATGTACCTAGGGCTAGGTTTTAAATTTAAAATATTTAAAATATCTCATTTGATCCTTGCTACTCCCCTGGGACTACTATTATCCTTATTTTATATATGAGAAAACTGAGACAAACTGAGGTAGAGATTAAATCACTTGCCTAAGATTAGGCAGTTAGTTAAGTGTAGTAAGTCTGGATTTGAACACAGTTCTCCCTGATTTCAGGACCAACACTCTATCCACTGTGCTACCTTGATGTCACATTTCATTGGTGCCCTTGGAGAATACACACACACACACACACACACACACACACACACACACACAATCACTCACATCAGTGGGGAACCTCTCCCCTAGAGTGGTTACATGTTGTAATGGACAGAGTGCTGTACTTGAGGACTTGTTTTGTTGTTTCAGTCACTTCTGACTCTTTGTGACTGCATTTGGGGTTTTCTTGAAAAAAAGATACTGGAATTTGTTCTCCAGTGGATTAAGATAGATAGAGGTTAAATGACTTGACCAGGATCACACAGCTACTATATGTCTGAGGGCAAATTTGAACTCAGATCTTCTCAACAACATTCTATCCACTGTATCATCTAGCTGCTTTATCAGGAACTTAGGAGCTGTGTAACACTGGGCAAGTTACTTCCTGCTTCTGAAACACATGAAAGGCTTTGACTCTGTGATCTCTGTGTTCCTTTTCAGCTCTAAATCTGAGCCTAGGAAACCAGGGATATGTCTCAGATCCTCTGTGAGACACTTTCACTGAAGCACAAAGCCAATCTATGTGAACTGAAAAACATAGGATTAAAAAACAACTGAGTTTAGTGGTTTTGACAGTTTAAAAAAGTGAATGAAAGGCAGTGTGGTATAGTATATATAGTATAGTATATATAGAGTCTCAGAGTCAGGAAGATCTGGGTTCAAGTTCCATTTCCCACACATATTTAGTGTGTAGCCCCAGGTTATTTAGCTCTCAGAACCCCAAGCAACTTTCCAAGATATTAATTTGCAGAGCAGGTACAGATTTGCATTTTTAGAGTTCTCACCAGATGTTCTTTTTTTTTTTTTTTTAATTTTTTTTTTTTAAAGCAATTGGGGTTAAGTAACTTGCTCAAGGTTACACGGCTAGTCATTATTTATGCGTGGGTGCTCATTTTCTGAGGCCGGATCTGATCTCGGGTCATCCAAACTCCAAGGCCGGCACTCTTACTCACTGCGCCACCTAGCCGCCCCTTTAGGGCAATTGGGGTTAAGTAACTTGCCCAAGGTTACACGGCTAGGTTTTTGTTTGTATGGATTAAGTGTCAGAGGCCGGTTCCGAACTCACGTCCTTCTGATTCCAGGGCCGGCGCTCTATTCACTGCGCCACCTAGCCGCCCCTACCAGATGTTCTTTACAGTAATGAAATAGTTGCCTGGTCTAAATAAAACAAACACTCTGTCTTTGTTCTAGATTCCCTGTATTTACAATCTCCAGAAATTTCTCGCAAGTAGGGATTATTTCATTTATTGTATTTGTAGCCCCAGGGCCTAGCACAGTGCTTGGCACAGATGTAGTAGGTAATTAAGAAATATTTGCTTGTTGATCAATATCAAAGAAATTTTTAGACTGTGACATTGATTCTATTTTGTTTAGCACAACCTTTCCAAACTTGACCTTATACAGACATCCATACTCCTAACCCCACTCCCACCCTGCACATCCCATAAGTCTGGTGGGTTTCTCAGATTATAAGCCAGCTGTTGTGACTTTGTAATGCAGATGCTGCCTCACACGAGGTGATGGGATACAATTTACAAGAGCAAATGTTTTGAACTACCCCTTAATCTTCCAATAATGTTAATGTGGTTTTTTACATTCATCATGTGAGCAGCAACATTTTGGTTTTTAATATTCTCATTTGACACTTATTGGTTTCATCTCATTGAAATGGAAGGGGAACAGACAACCCATTTAAATCTAGGACAATGAGCCAACATTGAGATCAAGTGTAAACTTGGTTTGTGACAACTCTTACATCTCTAGTCTACCAAGGATTTAACTTCCTGTCCCAGAGGAGGGCAACAAGCACATCATGACAAAGGAAAGTCAGAGTGAATTTGGTATTAAAGGTTGACATAGCACCACTAATCCCTCAAATCAGCCATTTGCAAATAGTCAACTAATGCTCTTTTAAATAAATTACACTATATCTGGATTTCATCGTTTATGTTTGACCTTGACAGTTTGGAAAAAGCATATTTCACCGTTTTACTACTTTCTTCACCATCTAGTCTGAAACATATGTTAGCCCATTTTGTTATTTTGTTAAGATGAAATCAACTTATTAAAATAATAATAAAATAAGCTATTTTGTTAAAATATGCAAAAAAACCCCAATTAATTAGAACGGAAAAGGATGTTAAACCTTATCTAAACACTGGATATGGGTCAAAGGATGTGGCTTCCAGGTTCAGCTACTAGCTACACCTGTGAAGTGGGGCATTTCTTTACTTCCACCAACTTCATTTCTTGACCTGTAAAATGAGGGTATTTAACTAGATGGCCTGTAAATTCTTTTCCAACCTTAAGCCTACAGTCAACTTATAATCATGTTGTATGTGATATGTCCTTCAAATTCAATCAAATCCAGTGACCCTCTTTTACTTCCAGGATCTAATATAAAACCATATATTTGGTCATTCAAAGTACTTTATAACCTGTTCTCCTCCTATCTTTTAAGTATTTCTACGCCTTACTCCAACCCTGATATTCTGTAATTCAGTGACATTGGCCTCCTTTCTGTTCCTTCTACAAGACATTCTTACCCTAGACTCCAGATCCTTTTCACTGGCTATTCCTCCTACCTAGAGCTCTCTCACTCTTCATCTCTGGTTCCTGGCTTCTCTGGTTTCCTTCAAGTCTCAAGTTATAATCTCATCTTCTTCACGAAGGTTCTTCTGATCCTCTTTGATTTTGGTGACTTTCCTCTAATGATATTTTCAAATTTGTCCTTTATGTGTCTTTTTTTTACATATTTGTTTTCATATTGGATCTCACGTTAGACTGCTCTTTGAGAGCAGGGGCTATCTTTTTACTTTCTTTGTATCCCCAGTGCTTAGCATAATGCCTTGCACATCGTAGTTGGTTAATAAATAGTTATTAACTGACTGGCTAATCTTATGTGAAAAGAAAAAAAACCAACAAGTCCTAGGATCTAGAGATGGAAGGGACTTTTGACATCATCTGAGATAGTGTAGTACTGTGAAAAGAACACTGAATTTGGAACTAGAGAATCTAAGTTTGAACCTCAGCTTTAGGACCTTAAGCAAGTTACTAAACATCTATGTATCTCAGATGGTCATCCAGAAAATGAGTGGAGGTTGAACTAGCTGACTTCTAATGTTCTTTCTAGATCTAAATATATACAACTATGATGTATTCCAAATCCTTCATTTTTATTAAAAAAAATTTATTTAAAACACTTTTTTTATTTTTAAATTTCGAATTCCAAATCTTCTCCCTTCTTCCCACCCCTCACCCACCCAATGAAAAAGCAAGAAAATATCAATATACATGTGAAATCACACAAAACACATTTCCACTCTCTAATTTCACTTCCCTATTTGAACCAATTCCAACGAGAGTGAGGTTCAAGCATTGCCCACCATTTTCCATGTTTTTTCCTCCACTATAAAAGCTATTTCTTGTGTGATGCTTTACCCTTTTTCTAATGAGTTTCTCTTTCTCACGCCTTCACTTAATTTTGAGAATATCCTGACATAATAGACTCATAGTCTTGGTCCTCTGTCTATGAAGACTCCTTCTAACTGCCCTAATAATGCTGTTTCTTTTTTGTTGTTGTTGTTGTTTTTTCATTAATGCTAAGTTTCTTAGGAGTTATATGCATCATCTTTCTATATAGGAATGTAAAAATTTTAACTTTGAGTCCCATATGATTACTCTTTCATGTTTACCTTTTTTGCTTCTCTTGACTCTTCTGTTTGAATGTCAAATTTTCTATTGAGTTGTGGTCTTTTCATCAGGAATGCTTGAAAGTCCTCTCTTTCATTAAATATCCATTTCTGCCCCAGAAGGATTATACTCAGTTTCTCTGGGTAGGTTATTCTTGTTTGTAATCCTAGTTCCTTTACCTTCCAAAATATATTCTAAGCCTCCTGCTCCTTTAATATAGAAGTCACTAAATCATGTGAGTCTTTATTGTGGGTTCATGATATCTGAATTTTTTCTTTCTGGATGCTCGAATTATTTTCTCCTTAACTTGGGAGCTCTGGAATTTGGCTGTAAAATTCCTGGGAGTCTTCATTATGGGATCTCTTTTAGGAGGGGATTGATGGATTCCTTATATTTCTATTCTACCTTTCACATCTAAGATATCAGGGTACTTTTCCTTTATAATGTCTTGAAATATTATGCCTTAGGTTTTTTTTTTTCAAACATGGCTTTCAGGTAGTCCAATAATTCTTAAACTATCTCACCTCTATCTGTTTTCCAGGTCAATTGTTTTTCTGATGAGACATTTCACATTAAAAAAAAAAATTCATTCTTTTAAATTTATTTTATTGTTTCTTGATGTCTCATGGAGTCATTAACTTCCACTTACACAATTTTAATTTTTAAGGATTTATTTCCTTCAGTGAGCTTTTGTACCTCTTTTCCCATTGAGCCAATTCTGCTTTTTATAGAGTTCTTTTTTAGTGAATTTTTGTGCTTCTTTTACCATTATTCCAATTCTGCTTTAAATTTTTTAAAAATTTCTTTCATATTTTGTGCCTCTTTTGCCAAGTTTTTAATTCACTTTTCATAATTTTCTTGCATCACTCTCATTTCTTTTCCAGAATTTTCCTCTACTGCTCTCTCGAATTCCTCCTGGAATTCTTGTAGAGATTGAATCCAATTAGCATTTTTCTTTGAGGATTTGATTAGCTGGTTTCATATTGTTTTCTTCTTCTGAGTTTATGTCTTGGTTTTCCCTACAACTGTAGTACCTTTTTATGGTCAGGTTCTTCTTGTTGTTGTTGTTTGCTAATTTTCCAGTCTATTTCTTGATTTTGAATTTTATTTTAAGTTGAGCTCTTCTCATTTGGGCCTGGGAGGTCATAGCAGATTGGTCTAATAAAAAATTCCAAAGAATCACAGACTTTTGTGTCACAGAGTTGAAAGATCATCTTGTTCAATGCTTATTTGCACAGAAGCAACCTTTACAGAATCCTGGGATGTTATCATCTAACATTTAAATTATCCTGGTAATTCTTGAGAGGCAACATGGTATATACTCAGTGAGGAGTCAGTAACACCTAGGTTCCATTCCCACCTCAGAATTTAACTAGCCATGTGACCCTTGTAAATCATTTGATCTCTCTAAGCCCAGTTTCTTCATCTGTAAAATGAGAATAATAGGGGCGGCTAGGTGGTGCAGTGAATAGAGCGCTGGCCCTGGAGTCAGAAGGACCTGAGTTCGGAGCCGGCCTCCAACACTTAATCCGCACAAACAAAAACCTAGCCGTGTAACCTTGGGCAAGTTACTTAACCCCAATTGCCCTAAAGGGGCGGCTAGGTGGCGCAGTGAGTAAGAGCGTCGGCCTCGGAGTTTGGATGACCCGAGATCAGATCCGGCCTCAGAAAATGAGCACCCACGCATAAATCAAATGACTAGCCGTGTAACCTTGAGCAAGTTACTTAACCCCAATTGCTTTAAAAAAAAAAATTTTTTTTAAAAAAATGAGAATAATAATAATACCCATGTCATAGGGCTGCTGAGAGTGTCATATGTGATAACATATGTAAAAGCATATTGCAAACTTTTAGGCATTATAAAAATGTCATCTATCATTAATTTGTCTGCAAGTGTTGGGAAGAATGTTGTAGCTCTGTGTTATGGAAATGGGAATCTAAAGATCTTCCCTACCCCTAGGCCCTTTGATAGGCTTAGGTGACTCTGAGAACCTTCCCTGATTTGAGAATATGCTCTGCCCCCTAAAGGGCTGAATGTGGTCACCTGGAGCCTGTGATAGGAGGCTTGGTTTTCAAGAATGACCACACCTTGTTACTTTGTGATTGGGCAGTGGGTCATGAGAGTTGTGATGGTCTCTGACCCAGGAGAAGGCTATCTATACCTTGATGTGAGGTTTTGCTGTGGGGCTCATTTTGGGAAGAGTTGTGTGATGTGGCCAGATGAGACTCTGGGTAGCCATTGAGCCACCCGGCTTTGAAAACCCAGATGTTGGTGCTTCCCTCTCTAGTAACTGACTAGGTATGGATGTAATGGTCAGACAGTGGGAAGTCCTGTCTGCTGATCTGTCTCTCTGTCTGCTTGTAACTTATGTTTGTATTCTCTGAAATTCAGGGTGTTGACTTTTTCCCCTGAACTAGGTAAAATGATATATGTTTGATTAAAGTAAGATTTTTTTTTTAAGCAATTGGGGTTAAGTAACTTGCTCAAGGTTACATGGCTAGTCATTATTTATGTGTGGGTGCTCATTTTCTGAGGCCGGATTTGATCTCAGGTCATCCCAACTCCGAGGCCGGCGCTCTTACTCACTGAGCCACCTAGCCGCCCCTTTTAGGGCAATTGGGGTCAAGTAACTTGCCCAAGGTCACACGGCTAGGTTTTTGTTTGTGTGGGTTAAGTGTCTGAGGCCGGATCCGAACTCAGGTCCTTCTGACTCCAGGGCTGGCGCTCTACTCACTGCGCCACCTAGCCGCCCTTTAAAGTAAGATTGTTAACCCATTTTTTTGAGTTGCTTTCTTTTGGAAAAGCAGATCTAAGAACCTATGTTGGCAGCCACCCTGGGTATGCTAGGGTGCTTGCTGCTACACTCTAATAGTTCCCCTTGTTTCCCATAGTCATGGGTTATGGTTGATGGATTCTAAGGCCTCTTCCTGCTCTGATATTCTGTGACCCTTAGGAGTCAATGATAAAGTAATGTCAAATGATTGTTTTGCCCTCCTAAGTAACAGAATAGATTGACTACCAGTTAAGTAACTTACTCTGTCCTAAGGGCAGGGGGGAGGGAGAATAAAACATTCATTTCTCATTTTCTTTAGCTTAGAAAATGGTTGTCATATTAAAAAAGTGTTGTTCAGTCATTGCAGTCATGTCCAACTCCTTGTGACCCCATTTGAGATTTTCTTGGCAAAAATACTAGAGTAATTTGCCATTTCCTTCTCTAGTTCATTTTATAAACAAATGAACTGTGGTGAATAGAGTTAACACTTGCCCAGGGTCACAAGGCTAGTAAATGTCTGAGGCCAGATATGTCCTCAGGTCCTCCTGACTACAGGCCTGACACTCTATCCACTGTACCATTCAGAGAACTTGGGACTAAATCCTGGCTCTGTTCTTCATTAGCCATGTGACTGTAACTCTTTTTCTTTATTGAAAAAGGAGGGACTTGCTCATTACTGAATTCAGATTTTTGAATATCCAGAGATCTTATCACAGCTCCCTTGCCATATAATCAAATATTTGTTTCATTCACTAAGTATAAAATATTGCATTGTGTGACATATAGAAAAGTACAAGGTACACTCTTAGTCTTCAAAGAACTTACAGTCTAACTGGTGATGGAGAGCATAGGTAATACATAGAAAATATAAATATCTATTCATGGATCAATGAGTATTAAAAGAAAACTTTTCTGAAAAATATTTTTACTGTTATTGACTACCTTTGACTAAAAGGGTTTAAAGTATTTGTAAGAGTCAAATGGAAAGGTCTGATATGAGTTCCATGTCAGTCACATCAAAGGTCCTCCCCCAAAAACATAATTTGCATAATTTTGGCAAGTCATTTAATCTCTCTTAATCTCAGTTTTCTATATCTACAGAATTGGGACAATTCCTGACTCACTATAATGCCATTAACATTATGAAGATCTTCCCTACCCATTGATAGGTGTCAGGTGGAATCCATCAAGGGAAGCTTGCTTTCACCCCTTTTATTAATTTCTAATTAGGCACTGAGTTATGAGGGTTGTGATGCCCCTCTGGCTCTAAAAAGGGTATATATACTCTGAGGTTAGCATTTTGCTTTGGGGTTCACTCATTGGAAGTGTGGTTTTGTAATTTGATCAGATGAGACTCTGGGTAGTTGTTAAGGAGCTCCCTGGCTTTGAAAAAACCACATATTGGTGCTTCTCTCTCTGGCAACTATGTATGTATTGCCTTGGTCAGACAGATCTTTCTGGTGATCTGTGCTAATTTCTCAAACAGTTAGAAGCCCTATCTGTTGGTTTTTATTTCTCTGCTTGTATTTTATCTATTTTATTTGTTTGTATTTTACTCTGAAGTTCAGGGTGCTGATTTTTCCCCTGAACTAATAAATATAATTTAAAAAAGATTATCGACCCCTTAAACAACGATCTTTACTAGTAAAGCAGATCTAAGAACCTCAGGAAACTAGCAGCCATCCTGGGTATGCCAGTGTGGTTGCCACTGAACTCACCTTCCTAATAGGACTATTGTGAGAATCTAGTGAAACCCTGTAAGCAAAGCACTTAGTATGACTAAAAAACACTATATAAATATCCATGAGCATTTTTCTTCTAGTAGAAAGTAAGCTTCTTATGAGGAAATAGTTTCTTTCTTTTTTAAAAAAAAATTCCAGTTTCTTGCAAAGGTAGCTCTTAGGTTTTTGTTAAATCAAATTGTCCCTGCCATTATTGTTATTATTTTCCATAGTGTTATTCTTGTTCTTATTCTTGTTCATATTATTTGGGAATAAAGACTTTGTGTACCTTTTGGAATATTTGAGAACTGGGCAAGTCCCAGAGGATTGATATGCTTCCTATTTTAAAACAGAACCAAATACTAAAGGACCCCCTTTCTGGATAAAATATTCTATCTTTCATCTCTGTGCATTCTCACAAGCCTTTCACCATTTCTGAAATGCAATTCTCCTTTGTTCCTGACTCTTACAATCCTTAGCTTCCTTTAAAAGTCACCTCTTCCATGAAGCCCTTCCTAATCAGTCTATTAGTTAGTGTTCACTTTCTTCTTTATTCTCCTTGTACTAAAATTATTGATTATATGGTTTCCAGTAGAATGTGAGATTTTGGTGGGTAGAGTGAATGTAAATATTGTTTCCCTTCTGTCTTTATACCTCCAACATGCAACATAAGAACTTGTACATGTACATATTTTTTTGATTAAATTGAATTTATGGAATGGTGGCAGAGGGGGTGAGGGATTTCAAGAAAGTTTTAGAACCGGAGACCCTGGGTTTGAATAATGATTCTGTGACTTGGAGCAAGTTACTTCCTCTTTCTGAGTCAGTTTCTTTCCTTCCTTCTTTCTTTCTTTCTTTAAAGCAATTAGGGTTAAGTAACTTGCACAAGGTTACATGGCCAGTCATTATTTATGTGTGGGTGCTCATTTTCTGCGACCGGGACTGATCCCGGGTCATCCCGATGCTGGGGCCTGCGCTCTTACTCACTGTGTCACCTAGCCACCCCTGAGTCAGTTTCTTGATATCTAAAATGGACTAGATAGCCATAATGTTCATTCTAGTGATGACTGTGTATGCAATTCTATGATTGTCCTGGGAAACTTAGGATAAATATTTTAAAGCACCTAATACATGTCATCTGGAGTAGCCAGGGATGGTAGAAATCCTCTAGTCCAATGCCTATATTTCATAGTAACCCCTCAAAGAACTTTGGTATATGGCGTAGTCTGGTCATCCTTTACTATCTTTTTTTTTTTTTAACTTTTAAGACTATATCTTTCATATTCTTTTTCATTTTCATTTTAAAAAATTTCTTTGTTCATTTTTAGTTTACAGGATTCAATTCCATAATTCCTTGAGTTTCAAATTTCCCTTCCCTCCCTCCTCCCACCCCCCATGACGGCATATAGTCCAGTATAGGATCTGCCAATACTTTCACATTAGACATTAGTCAGGTTACAAAGGCGGATTGTACTAGATGGAATGAAAAATAGTAAAGAGGAAATAAACCAAACAATGAAAAGAAAAAGATTAAGTAGTTTGCTTCCATCCAGATTCAAACTCAGTTCTTTCTAGTTATTTCTCTGGATGTAGACATCTCTCTCCTTCATGAGTCTTTTGGGATTGACTTATATCACTGCATTACTGGGAAGAGTCCAGTCTGACATAGTTGGTCATCACACATATGTTGTGTCTGTGATTGTATACAAATTTCTCTTGGTTCTACTCTTCTCATTCAGCATCAGTTTGTATAAGCCTCTCCAGGTAAATATAAAGTCCATCTGCTCCTCGTTTCTTATAGCACAATAGTATTCCATTACATGCATATATCACAACTTGTTTAGCCATTCCCCAATTGATGGGCATCCCCTTAATTTCCAATTCTTTGCAACCACGAAAAGAGCTGCTATAAATATTTTTGCCTGTACTATCTTTTTGATAGTATGCTATACTATCTCTAGTACACTCTGATAATATCACTGTTTATCCCATGAAATCAAGGTCCTGGTCTATGTCAACTTTATATCAATGCAGAGCCTAGCATAGGGTTCTACACGCAATAAATAATAAATATTTTTGAGTTAAAATCACTACAGGAGAATTCTCTTTGTCAGAACAAAATTTAGAGAAATGGTACTTGACTTGGTCTTTGAATAGTAATAGCTCACATTTATGTAGCATGTCAAAGTCTGAAAAATCAGCACGTGGTTAGAGTACTATACTTGGAGTCTGGAAGACCTGGGTTCAGGTCCTGTCTTGGAATCAATAATAAGTGGAATATACTATCCACGACAGAAAAGTTACATATTTGGACATAAAATGAAACTTCTTTTTTAAAGTAGCAATTAGAGCTATTTGTTTTTGTTAGACTATGCATATTTGCTATAAGAAATTTATTTTTAAATTTTTTTTCAGTTGGGTAGGGGGTAGAAAATAGATTTCTATAAATTTTTTAAAATAGAGAGGAGGAGGTATGAAATATTGGTGTGAAATATTGTACCTACTTTCAAATGAAGTCACTATGTAATGCTAGAGATCTGGGTGACCAAGGAAAGGAGCTGCCTTGTTGGAAACAGGGAAGTTAGGAAGAGGGAAGGATTTCGAGGGAAAGATAATGAGTTCAAGTAAATATAACATCATATTATTCCAAAGATTCAAATATAGTGGTAAAATGTTAGAAAAAGGAGACATTAACTATAAAATCAGTTAAGAGAAAATGTGATTGTGAAATGACAAATTAGCAGATAAAAATATAAATAGAATATGATATAGAAAATAGCTAAAAGAAGGAAAAGGCCTGAGATTTTAATAACAGGAAGCCTTTATATGTAGGAGGGGAAAGAAACAAAAAGCTATGACTTTTTCACATTTGTAAATGTGAAATACTGTTCTAATATCTGCATGTGGTTAAAATCAGGCTCATAGACTGTGTTAGAGCTATAAAGGACTTTATGGATCATATAGTTTTGAAAATAACAACCCAAAGCCTAAATTTTCATATCACATTTAAATATGTAAAATCTATGTGACTTCTTCCCAAGTTCCTTCAGTGTTTTCATATCTGAGGTTCTGTCATTAGTTAGATGTGACTTTGGACAAATTATTAAACCTCTCTAAAACTCAGTTTTCCTCATTAGTAAAATGTAGTAATTGAACTAAATTACTTTTAATATCCTTTCTAGTTCCAAAAAAGACTAGTGTTCTAGACTTATTAATTTATTTACTATAGGCAATACTACTACCCATATTCCTCACATAATAACAACTCACACATATTGTAATTTTAGGCTTTAGTTTTACTAGGCACTTTCTCATATATTAGCTTATTGGATTCTCACAACATCCCTTTAAAATAGATAGTATAACCAATATTATCCTGATTTTATAGGTGAGGAAACCTTTTTGCAGGTGAAGAGATGGAAGTTAATTGCTCATGTGACAAATCTAGGCATCTAAACGAAGGCTCCAAAGTCCATGCTTTTTCCTGAACAATACTGCATTGCTGATGGGAAACTCAATCCCTAATATGTAATATAATCTTTCTTTTTATAAAAATAAATAACCTTAATAAATAAATAAATTTAACTAAGGCTATATTTTATGAGCCTGTTTCTAAGGAGTCACCACCTGTATTGGGTGGATGATTTGATCATTTCAAAAGATATAATACCAGTTCATTTAAATTTCTGGATGAATACATTATACCTGTTAGAGCTAACTGAGGAAACCTGTTGCTCCTTCTGGAAAAATTAACCCATAATCCATTACACTGAAGGTAGAAGTATACATTAAGTCTATCTTAGGCACCTCAGGTCACTAACAAGAGGTAACATATCTGGTCAGCCTTAGAAAGCTTGGTGTGGAAAGTTCATTATTTTGATCCTTTTTATTAAAAATGAAAAGGAAAGCAGATATGTCCTTTCAAATTGACACTTAGTGGGGGAAATGTTGGAATTACTTAGCAGAAAAGAGGACCCACCAAGGAAAGGATAAATACATTGACAGAAAGTTCAATCAAACATTATCTCAAGTGACCTGAGTGGCAATTCTGAGGTTCAAATAGGAAAAATAAGGAAGACTGGTAGATGATAGATATTCAGTGTCATTAAGAAATTGTTATTTTTAGTACATAATTACCCCACATTTGTTGTTATAACTTTAGTTCAATGGTAAGGCCTCTCCCATGAAAAGCCTTAAAAAAAGGTAGCTTAAATCATAGAGCACTAGGACTAGAACCTTTGATGCCCCTCATTTTATGGATGAGAGAACTGAGTCCTAGGTAATGTAAACGACACAGTATCATAGGATTTGGAGCTATAAGGGACCTTAGGAATCATTCAGTCCATTCCTTTCATTTTACAGAAGGTTGTTTATGCCAGGGCCCCATACTGTCCTCTTGCCCAAGGTCTCAACACTTGACACTCTCTAGTGGCAGAAATAGATATTAAATACTTCTTCTTGTCTCCTCCCACCCCAAAATAAAATGAACCCAAAGCTCTTAAAACAAAGACAGTAACTACAAAGGGGTGAGAGAGCTAAGGCATAAAGCTAGGGTCATAAACTCAGTGGGCTGAGGGACATACCTGGTGCAGGGCCCCCACAATCTTCCGGGCCTCTTGGTAAATGGTTTCAGAGCTCCAGTGGGCATTCAAGATCTTTAGGTTTTTGGCTAGGCGATTGTGTTCTCTTAGCCAAAGGGTGTGTATGGCAGTCAGGGAGATCAACTCACTGGCCCTGCTGTCCCCGGCCAAAAAGCACTCAATTCTTTCCGATTCCTCTGTGTTTGGGTCTTGTGCACAGGGTGAAGGGACTTGAGTGACAAAAGGCAAATACTCTCTTCCTCCATCTGTGTAGAGTGTATTGACTTGAAGCAGCCCTTCCTCGCTAGTCAAATTCCGCAACTTTTTCTCTATAGCAGGAGCACTGCTATAAACCGTGGAAGCATCAAGGAAGGATGTTAAGGTATTCATTTGTTGCCTTGGGTTTGATTTGGATAGATTTCCAAAGAGACTTCCTTGATCCCCAGTGCCACAGGCTGGAGATGAACGATAGAAAGGCAGGCATTCCATTCCCATTGATGATGTTTCATTGGCAGGAAGCTGCAGGAAAGAATGGATGTAACTGTGTTTACAATTTCCGGGATGCATCTGATTAGAAGGAAGATAAAAGACAAAAAGACAGTGTGGTGTCGTGGGAAGAATACAAGATCTGGAGTCAAGGCACACCAGCTCTTCTGTGAGACTTTGGGCAAGCCACCTACAAGTGGAACTTGGTTTCTTTGTTCAGAAATAGGGGCTGGATTACAGAACCTCTTACACACCTTTCAGATCTAAATTGTACAGTACTATTTACTGTCTTCTTATCCTCTCTCTCACCTATCCCCTTTGTTGGTCTCTGTCCTCATTCCGTCTCCTTGACTTGTACTTATACTAGTATTGTCATCTCCTGTTTTATTTCTTTCCAATATTTTTCACCTACTCCACCAGACTCTTAAAAATGTCCCCAGTTTCCTTTCTCACTCTACATTTTCTTTTCTTTTGTGTAGGCTGTCCTCTCTACCAGTAGTATATTCCTTTTTCATCATTGAAATGCATCTCTTCCTTTAAGATCCAGCCCAGGTAAAGCCTTTCCTGATTCCCTCCTCATTTCCCCACAGCTAAAAGTGAGCTTTCCCTTCTAGAACACTTGTCTGGGTCTCTCTTTTGTTCCTAGAACTATACAATGAGAGATCTAAATCTGGAAGGGGTCTTCGAGGCAATAAGAGTCCTACCCCTTCACCTTACAGGGCCTAAGGTCACACAGATAATTTGTCAGGATTTAGACCTAGATTTTCCTGACTCCAAATCTCACTTATTCAGGTACATGTCTCATTCCCCTCCTCTCCCAACAATACAGGAACTGACTGTTAGTTTTCATCTTTGTAGGCCCATCAATTGGCATAGTGACTTGTACAAATCACTTAATCTCTTTGGGTCTTGGTTTCCTCATCTGTAAATGGAGGGAAGTGACCTCTGTGACTTTAAGGTATCTTCCAGTTCTAAATCTATATGGTGATCCTAAATAAATATTTATTATATTTGCTGCATCATATATTATTTATTGTACATATATTATATTTTGTTGTTATTCAGTCATTTCAGTCATGTCTGACTCTTTGTGACCCCATTTGGGGTTTTCTTGGGAAAGATAATAGAATGATTAGACATTTTCTTTCTATATTTATTTATAAATATTGTTATTTATAAAATATATGCAACACATTTTATATTGTATAATATTTATTATATTATATAAATATTTATTGCGTTCCCTGACAGCTATTATTTATTAAATTGAAATGATGTGTATTAATTTAATACATTTATTAAGAGGAGCCTCAGTGTGCTCTGGTAATGAGCACCTGGGGGATGCTCCAAATGCAGCTAAAATTATCTTTAAAGCCAATGCCAGTTTCTCTTATTACTCATAATATAACAAAAAAATTTCCTTCAGTCCTGATGTTCTCTGCTTCTAACACCAATGGGCTCCATTTAATGGGGAGCTGCATATCAGCAATGGGTTTCTGAAACTCTGTTATTTCTGAGCTCCTGCAATGTATCACCATGTGCTCATGTAATGAGGCATGGTGAGTCACCTCAGTGATATGCCAAGGCTATGTGCTTCAGAGAGGTATTGCTGGCAAGAACATAAGGGGGGAAATAGCTTTGAGTTCCAAGGGATCATTTTCCATGGCTGGGAAGGAATGGTTTTATCCATTGATCTTGTGTTAAGTGAGTGAATACCAGTCCTATAATGGCAACACATTTCAGGCCACATACAACTCAGCAGAGTTAATTTTCAGCATTTACATTTTATTAGGAGAGAGCTGAGGGAAGGTAGAGTTGCTTTTTTTTTTTTTAAACCAGTCATGGAACAAAGATAGAAATATAAATGTTATTTACTCAGCAGAGATTTCCTGTTCTAAGTGTGACAGTACTGTGTTTCACTTTATCAGGGTAGAATTATACATTTAGAGTTGGAAGGGACACCATAGAAACCAACCTCCTCATTTTATAGATGAGGAAACTGAGGCCCAAAAATTGAGTCACTGTCCTAGTAGCTGCAATCTAATATTAGAAACGCAACCCCTTGGAGAGATTTCAATAATAAGAGATGGAAAGATTGTACCTTAAGATTTCTAAAAGCCTTCTCTACCAATAGTCCAGTGATATGAGTAGTACAAGTGCTATTATTATCCCCATTTTATGGATGAGGCTGAGAGAGGCTAAGTGATTTGCTCATGGTTACACAGCTAATAAATTAAATAATAAGGACTTGAATCCAGATCTTTTCTGGCTTCACATTCAATGCTCTGCTCTGCTATCTCATACTGCCTCTTTAGCATCTTCTTAAGTATTTCAGAATAAGCTTTAGTCTTCATCTCCACTAAAAAATAATAATATTTTGCCTTTATCTCCACTAATCATAGTACTTTACTTTTACCAGGGATAGGCAGGGAAGGCTTTATGGAGGATATGGTGTTTGAGGCCACCTTAAAGAATGTATAGATTTCTGTCTTCAGATCCTGAAAAATTCTTAATCCTTATATTCTATCTGGGGGAAGATAAAAGAGGGCTGTTTTCTGAACTTGTGACTGAATTGTGTTCAGAACTTTACATTTAGATCTCAAGTTCATTATCTCCTGAAATTTGTTAGTCCAAGTAATTAAAAAAACAAAAGAAACAAAAAAAATCCTACATGTTTAAGGTGTCTTAAGGCATCTTAAATGTGAGTTGACCAGAAAAGAATTCTAGGCACTGCAGCTGGCAAGTTACATGATGAAAAATGATCAAGAATGACTAGTGAATGCTGAGAATTCAGAAATAAGACTCCACCATTAATTAATTTTCTGTGCTCTTTTCCCATTGGAAACTAAATGTTTACCACTAGGAATTAGGTTGTAGGCAGTAGAATCACTTAATGAAACCAATCCATGTAAAAGCAACTCTCATTCCTGAAAGGAAGTATGGTCCATAGGATCCACTGTTAAAATGATATTCTGAATGGGGAGATGCCTCTGAAGGGGCAGTGTAGGGTAATGGATACAGTGTTGGACTTTGTGTCAGGAAGGACTGGGTTTAAATGTCACTTCAGAGGCAGATGGGTGGCACAATAATGAGCTGATTGTAGAATCAAGAAGAGCTGAGTTCAAATCTAGCTTTAGATACTAGCTGGGCAACCATTTAGCTCTGCCTCAGTTTCCTCAACTGTGAAATGTGGCTCATAATAACTTTTCCCTTACAGGGCGGTTGTGAGAATCAAATGAGATAATGTCTGTAAAGCATTAATCAAAGTGCCTGGCATATAGGAGGAGTTTAATAAATGTGTGTTCTCTTTCTCCTCCTTTTCTTACGTCCTATGTGATCCTTGAAAGTTTCTGAGTGTCTGTTTCCTCTGGAAAATAAAGAGAACAATAGCACTTATCTTGTAAGGTTGGTGTGATGATTAAATGAAATAATGTACTTAAATGCCTTGGAAATCTTAAAGAGCTATTTAATGTATGTTAGTAGTATTTTTACAGACCCACTGTGGAACCATACTACCCCAGGATCTTTACTCCCTTTCTTCCAACAAAGTATCTCTGGGCTGCAGGTATCAGCATCACAAAATACAGCTTTCTCAAGTATGGGAGAGGGCCAAACACTTTGGTTCTAAAGCTTCACCTAACTGATGGAAAAAGAGTAGGAAAGAGTAGGAAACCTTGCCCAGAGTGAAAGTTTGGAAACAGAATTATTTATGGGTTGTTGTTTTTGTTTTGTTGTGGTTTTTCAGTGGGATTCATAATTTAAAAGTGTAGGAAAAATCCATCAACCAACCCCAAACCTCTAACACCAACAATAAAAAGCAAGCAACAGCTGAATAATGGGGCTTCATCCTGACATTAAAAATTCTCTGCTAAAAGCTCATAGACAAAAGTAGTTCTTTTCATATCACGAAATCAGAAGTTACCAAATCATTTTTCAGTTATGGCTGCATGTTCACAGTATATGGCCTGTAGGTCACTGAACTATCCTTTGGGAAGAGCATGGGTAGGAAACCTCCTGGATTCCCAGGGGGTGGCTATTACCATATTCCTTTCTTGAAGACTATTGGCATTTCTCATATTCTTTCTCTTACTACTTCAAAATTCTACAACTATAATTAGCTTACAATTCCTTTTGAAGTAATCAGTTGTAGGCATTACCATCTTCTTGTTAGGGTCAG
Source organism: Gymnobelideus leadbeateri (assembly GCA_011680675.1). Taxonomy (NCBI): domain Eukaryota; kingdom Metazoa; phylum Chordata; class Mammalia; order Diprotodontia; family Petauridae; genus Gymnobelideus; species Gymnobelideus leadbeateri. The sequence continues at coordinate 32,229 of WOXC01007327.1, read as the reverse complement.
TGAAGTCTCATGACTTGTCCATAAATGCATGAGTACAAAGAGGAAGAGAAACATTAAAACCCTAGGTCTACTAATTTCAAAGCAGCCTTCTTTCTCTGTTACCTTACTGCCAAATACTTTCCTGTTACAGGTAATGAATAGTGTAATTACCTAAAGAATTTATGGAATTGGAATAAATTCACAAAGCATGCTGGGCAAAAACCGATACTGCCAGGCTACATTCATTTGGGAAGACTGAAGGGGTTTTTGCTGGATAAAATAAGCACCAAACCCGAGGTTTGGGTAATACTGATGATAAATAAAGTAAAGGCAAGAATATCGTTGAAATAAGTTGTGAATAATGACCTAAGGCCTAGGCTCTTTTACCTTCCCTACATTCTGTTTTATCTTCAAATTGCCTTGCCTAAATGCTGTTGTTCTTTGTCCTTCTTTTTGGAACATGACCAATGACATCATGGAGTTTAAAGTGACATCACTTGGATTTAAGTGAGGCAGAGTTGGACAAAGTCATCAGCCTCTCTCTCTCTTTCTTCCAGAGTCATATAAGTCTAGTGGCAAGATAAAAGTCAGGACAACTGGTAATGCCTGGGATGCAGTGGATGACCTTTGTATCTTTGATGTCTGACCAAGCTCTAAGTGCCCCTCAAGTACCTGCTTCAGCCAACTTCATGGCTGTTGGAACAAGTCGTTTTCATCTGCTTATTCCACTGAGGGGGATGTCTTCACGCACTTGGGGTAGACACCCCTCTAAAACACTGATGTATTTGTGGGCCCATTAGTTACCCTCAGCTTGATTTAGCCCAGTTGCTATAAAGCATGTATACCCACATATACATATATGTATATATCCATACACATGCATGCATATATACAGACACATACACATACATATGTGTATATATGTATACATACATACACATATGCACATGTGTGTATGTATATACACATACATATACATATACATACATAAATATAAATAATCCCAAATCCTATGTGAGATCTTAAATGCAGGCACTGGGGTTAAAAGACAAGGTAATTTTAGCTTTAAGGATCTAGGCTTGGCATTGGTTAGGCTGTAGTTAACCTCTGTCTAGGATTAAAGAGTAGTCACCTGGGTGGCTAGGTGGCACAGTGAATAGAGCACCAGCCCTGGAGTCAGGAGGACTTGAGTTCAAATCTGGCCTCAGACACTTAACACTCACTTAGCCATGTGACCTTGGGCAAGTTACTTAACCCAAATTGCCCTCCAAAAAGAAAAAAAAAAGAGTAGTCAGCTTGTCCTTATTATGAAGAAACTTTCTAGACAGCAGACTAGAAAATGGCCCTGCTGTGAACTGAGAAGATTATATCAAATGAACACATTTTTATTTATCACCTATTAGCATAAGGTAAAAAATAGGTGCCAGAGTTTAAAGACAGAAATCAAACACTCCCTGCTCTCAAGGATATTACATTCTTCTGGGAGAGACACACCAGCTACATAATTTATTCAAAATAATGTATAATATTTCAAGTTCATTGACAACTTGGGGGATTAAGAAAGCAAGTCAATAGGAGGTGATACCTGAACTGTGTCTTAAAGTGTAAGGAAAGGGGTTTAAAGAAAATCTCAGGGCCTATAACAAGCATTATGGCTCACAAAAGATATTAAACTAAAATTTTCATTTAGCTATGCCAGATGATTTGGCATAGTATGAGCTCAGGTTCTTTGAGTGATTAAGAAAAGAAGTACTGGAAAGGATAAAATGGCATGCCCTTAGGTGACCTTTAAAAGTTAACAAGGTGAGTTCAGGTAAATAATGCTGAGGATCATAGCTCCTGACAAAATATATAGAATATATATGAGACTGAAGAAGGGAAGGTCATGGAACCTACATGAATCTGAAAGATTGGGCGTGTGGGCAGAGGCGCCACCACAAAGAAACATGCAGGATTTTGAAAGGCTGTTTCGATTGATTAGACACAAGGAATGTGAAGACAAATGTTGTTTTTGTTCTATAATTGCACATCATGGAAGTTTTCCAACTCAAGCTCCATGAGAGTCCAAGGAGAATCTCACCAACAATGAGGTCCGCAAGCCTGGGGGGTCAAGAAGTGAGTGACCAGATTGAATGAAAATTAAATTAGTATTCCAAGGGGGTATTATTTCTACTGCTATTTTTCTTACTATGTTATCTCATGAAATGTCTTTGGTTTTGATGAATTGTGTTTTCTAGCAATTTGTAAAGTTAACATACCTTCAGAATTTTGGCCAGAAGCGAACTTCCATAAAGTATAATAACCTGGAGGCCCTACATTTCAGAAGCAGTGCTCCAACTGCTATGCTTTAATACTTGATGTATTTATTACTCTATTGAACTGACTAATCCTCCCACTCATACTTATCAGATTAACCTCCCTTGATGATTTGCCACCAGTCAATGGTTGGGAGTTGGCCATGCTGCATGAGGCAATTTACCATACTTACTATGGAAGCAGCTCATACTAGAATAAGGCATTTTGTGGTTTATATAAAGCTTTCTTACTACTAAAACTATGAGTTAGTGAGAATATTATTATGTCTCATTTACGGATGAGAAAACTGAGATTCAGGGACGTCAATAGTTTTCCTGAGATAAGATAGAAAGTTTGAATACAGGTTTCTTGATTCTAAGTCCAATACTTATTTTCTCACTCTATCTTGCTTCCCCTCTCAAATATACTTAGTGATTTTTCTTTTAACACAGTTTTCTTCTTGTATACTGTGTGGTCAATATGTGAACGAGTAGAGAGGTAGTGCCAGACACCTGGGCCAGCTAGTAGAAAGAGTTTCTCAAATTTCTGGCTTAGTTCGTGAGCCAAGAGGATTTTGACAGTCCATACAACATAAAGGTGTTTTGTATTTCAGGGATGTCAGAGAGAAGGCTTTTGATTCACCACTAGCTCACCATTTGTTTGAAGAGGAGCTTTCAGAACCACCCGGTAAAAACCTACCTGTATGGGGTAGCAGGGATTTTGGCTTTCACATGTCCTCTGGCAGTCAATTCCTCCCCAGAAGCTGGCTCTGCTGGTGCTCTGGGGTGTGAATGCAATGTCATGAGCGATGTATTGTCCCCACACCATTAGGAGATCAGTGTACTGGTCATCCTCTATCACAGCCTCATTTGATGCATGGATTATTTTTCTTGTTACTTCACGAACCTGGGGCAGGGAGGAAGTTAGCTTACTAGGTATGTCAACTCTTCTTAACTTTTAATGAAATGCTCAGTTGTTAAGAAGGAGAGATGGCAAACATAAAAAGAGTGTAATTTTTGGATAGGAATTTTCCATGTGGTATACATGGCTGTAATGACAAGGTGCTAGATTAGGGATTCTTTCCCTGGGGATGTTTCTGCTTCTGTTTATACCTCACCAATTTCTGTATAGGTGGAGGTGTGATTCCTTCCTTAGAACATTACAGAAGACATTTTGGTGACCATTTAATGCTAAGTACAAGGATTATAATTCACATTCAAAGATCTATGCTTTTCTTCTCTATGTTTATAATTCAAAAAATATCTGAGTTCATGGTAATATTAAGTAATGTATAAATAATATATAATGTATATAACATATATAATATATGATATATAATACAAAGTATAATCTAGAATATAATCTATAAATATAAATTTTATTTATAATATATTGTTTATATTTATATTTTTTATTACACATAATATATAAATAAATATTTATTAAAGGCCTACAATGTGGGAATGCAAAAGACAAAAATGAAAACAGATTTTTGTACTCAAGTACTTTACATTCTACTGTATGTACAGAAACATTGACTTTAAAGTTGGAAATAACTTCAAGAAATTATATGGTCAAGTATTCTTCAATCACATAGGATAGGTATTTTTTTATTAATACTCTTTTATATTCAGTCATATGCACCAGTAGATAATTGATAGCTAAAAGCAAGTTTGTCAAAAGTCACATATTATTTAGTGTATTGTGAATTTCAGTTTTAAGGCTAAAATCAACCATTTGATGAAGATGAATGCATGGCTTTGTAAATGTGTTCTCTTCGTTGTGTGAAAAAAAAAATCTCTCTTGTGGTCTTCAACACTAGTCGTTTTCAGCTTTGAGCAGTTAAAAATCAGTTTAAGTTTAGTAATGTGACAATGGACTATGTATTGCACATTCAAATTCAATTTAACAAATATCAAATACAGTGTAATATGGAAGAAATGGTGCTAGATATCAGAATATAAAGACAGAAAATGACCCAGTCCTCTCTTCAGAGAGCTTGCAATAAAACTGAGACTTCTTTAGGGATAAACAACAATTTAATGACTTATATAAGATACTAAATTCAGTTTGATTTTTCATTCGATCTAGTATTACACTTTTTTTAGCTGCACCTATGATTTTGATGCTATAGGGAAGTTCGAGATTAGAAAATCTCTTTTTGCTGATGTTGATGGTCATTTTCTCTGACAGTTATAGTCTTAGAAAGTTGCCTAGAGCATTGAGGGCTTACGTGACTTTCCTTGGCTCACACAGAAAATGAGTGTTGGAGGCAGGACTTCAACATGGGACTTCCTGGTGGTAAGAACAACTCCCTGTCTACCATGTCATGCTGCATTCTTTCTAATTGCATAATAATCCAATACTTAGTGTATCCTTACTTGGTCTTCTGCAACTATTGCAAACTATGATTCCTGGTCCCCTAATTGTTAGTATTTCCTTATATTGCTTAAATGATTATATATTTAATTGATATGTATCTAAATATGTACGCACATATTATAAATACATATATACGTATACATATGTATATATATGTATGTGTATAAATGTATGTGTGTATGTATATATGTTCATGTCTATGTATCTCTATCTCTATCAATCTTTTCCCCAATAGAATGCATAAGATTGAATAAAAGTGACTGAAAATAAGTTATGCTGCTTCATGGAATGGTGTTAAAGGTGAGAAGTTACAAAGTCACTTTAGTTGTTTGTATTGATTTTAGTGTCATATTTCTAATGAAATTTCTTTGGCCTTTTTTGGGGGGAGGGCAATTGGGGTTAAGTGACTTAGGTCATATGGCTAGCAAGCCACCTAGCCGCCCCTCTAATGAATTTTTTTTTAAAAGCTCAAAAAGATTATTTGTAAATGGAAACCAGCAAGGTGTTATCATATTGAAATAACTGGTCAGTTTTCCTAGGTAATCTGTTAATTCAAGAAAAAATCCATAATTTTTAAAGGGAATTGATCAGCTGTTTGACCAAATTAACCCAGTCAACCATTTAATGTTTTTTTCCCCAGCAAATAAACATTTCTTTTTTTTCATTGTAAATCTTTCTTCCCACCCCTGCCTCCAATTGTACAGAGGATTCAGTTCATTTTATTTACGAAACATCACTGTTTTGAGAATTGGGAAAGATCATTCAGGACGAGTCAAAAAACCCAGGAACTGATTGTGGCTTTCACATGATTCTATATGTGGCTTTGGGCAGGTTCCTTCCACCTTTTTGGGCACTTACTCCTTATGAAATGAGGATGGTGTGCCAGATGGTCCCAAGATGTCCTTCCCTATTCATCTATAGCCCAAATGACTACATGTATGCCCTTACTTGTATAATGTCATTTCCAATAAACATCAAGGAAGTATATGATATGACACTGTTCTACTTTTGAAGGCCAGTAGAACTCTATGAGTGCTATGGGAAATATATGTCAGCTTGATTTCCATGGCATCATGATGTACAAACCAGTGGCAGTGGAAATTCATTGTAAAGGAAGTTGGGATCCCAGCCCCTTGGCTGACTAACTCCATCTTCATAGACTGGTGGGAGCCATCGAGCGAGGGCTGTGTTGGCAGCTCCCCATCTGGGATTGTCTCTGTGGAAAAAACAAACAAACAAACACTTAAAAGTTTTGAAAAGGGAAAACAAAATCTAAAAGAAGAATGATATAACAGTGCTATGGACAGAACTATCCCTTTGATATAGGAATTCAGATCCATTGTTACAGGCAGCAACTTTGTGTGCCTATGAGAACTGAGGAGGTAACCTACCCATACCTTTCCCATTCCCATGTTGTAAAAGCTCTCTAGATGTTGCTTTCTTACCAAGGACATTCCCCTTCCTCGGAGGTCTTCATGCAGAGGCTAGATGGCCACTCATGTTATATTGAGGAGTCTGGTGCATGAGTTGGATTAGGTGATCAGTAAGGTCCCTTCCAACTCTCAATTCTTTATTAAGTGCTATAAAGGGGATTCTTATACTATTACACAAGATGGTCTCTGAAATCCCTTCTATCCCTTGATTCTTTCTTTAGGGCATGAAGGGATCTAAAAGTCTTTTAAAAGAAGACTTATATTTGATCTTTGAGGAATAGGGAGCCTTCAGAATTGATTGAATGAGGAGGGTAATGACATTTTTAGATATGATCAATTTGACAGCTTCATGAAACACAGATTAGAATGAGGAGAGATTTGAAGCAGGGAAACCAACTAGTAGGCTATTAGAATAATCCAAGTTTTATTTGATGAGGTCCTATACTAGAGAGGTGACAATGCTAGAGGAGAAAAAGGGCTATAGTTGAGATATGTTGCAAAGGTAGAAATGATAGGCTTTGGCAATTGATTGGATATGGGGTGTGTGTGAAAGAGTGAGGATTCATAGTATGACAGCATAGGTGATTTCTGAGCTACTGATAGGGTGGTGGTGGCCTCGTCAGTAACAGTGAAGTTAGGAGGAGAGGAGAATTTTAAGGAAAATAAAATGAGTTGTTTTAGACATAGTGGACGTCCAGTTTGAAATTAGAGATTCAAAACTGGAGGTCAGGAGAGAGATTAGGACTGAACCAATAAATTTGAGAATCGTTTGCATAGAGATGATAGTTGAAATAATTGTCAAGTGATAAAGCATAGAGGCAAAACAGAAGCAGTCCCAGGACATAACCGTAGGGGCCACCCATCTGCATGACATGAAAATCCAGCAAAGGAGATTGAGTAATCATACAGGTAGAAGAATAGCCAGGAGAAAACAGTATCTAGAGAGAAGAGAATATCAAGCAGAGAAGGGTGATTGATAGTAGAAAATGTTGCATAGAAGTCAAGAATGATGAGGATTGAGAAAAGATCATTGATCATGAATTCTTTGGAATTTTGGTTGGCCATTGTGTTGATCAGAGGTACTCTTTCTCAGTTTATCTTTCAAATGTTATTGGATAAAATTTTCTCCTTGTTCTGTTTGATTCACTTTGCATCATTTCATAAAATTCTTTCCAGGTTTTTCTATTACTATTCCCTTCATAATTTCTTATAACACAATAGTATCCCATTACTTTCATATGCCATAACTTCTTCAGCAGTTCCCCATTTTGTAGGCATCAACAACATCAAAAAGAGCTGCTAGAAATATTTTTGTACAGATGGGTCCTCCTCCTCTTTCTTTGATCTGTTTGGAGGCATAGGCCAATAAGCAGTCTTGTTGGGGCAGAGGGTGTTCTGTTTAATAGCTTTTTGGGCATAGTTCCAAAATCTTTTCCAGAATGTTTAGAGCAATTTGTAGCTTTACCTACAGTGCATTAAAGTAACTGTTTTCCCTAGCTCCTCCAGCCTCTGTAATTTTCTTTTTTTTGCCAACTTGGCCATTCTGAATGGGTGTGAGGTGTTACCTCAGAGTTTGTTTTAATCTGTATTTCTCTGTTCACTAGTGATTTAGGGCATTTTCTCATATGCTATTGATACCTTGGAATTCTTCCTCTGAAAACCACCTTTGACTATTTATCAGTTAAGGACAATCATTGGTAACTTTGGAGTAAATAATTTCATTTGAAGGATGAGGTCAAAAGTCAAGAGGGCAGTGTCAATTAGAAGGTTAAAGGAAAAAAAGAGGAAGCATCAATTATAGATGGTCTTCCCAAGGAATTTAGCACACACACACACACACACACACACACACACACACACACACACACACGAGAGATATGGAACAATAGTCAGTGGGGATATCAAATGAGAAATTTTTGAGGATGGGGAAAGATAGGTATGTTTGTAGGCAGTAGGAAAGTAGCCAGTAGATGAAGAGAAATTGAAGATAATTGAGAGGGTGTCAATGTCAATTGTTGTTGACATCCAACAGAATGTCAATCTGTTGGTGAAGATGAGCTGGAATAAGATTACTTGGGCATGTAGAGGGGTTTGCCTTGACAAGGAGATGGGTGAAAGAGGAAATATTGGTAGAAAGCATTTGAGTGATAAGAAATGAAGAAGAAGGGAGAAGAGTGAGCTCTCAGTGAATGGCCTCTTTTTCTCCCCCAGGGAAATAGAAAACAATATTCTCAGCTGAGAGGGTGTGAGAGGGGAGCCATGGGAAATTTGAAGAGAGATAAAAAACTTTAGAAAATTTGCTGCGGTGAGCGGGTAGTAGATGGTTTAGGGAAATGTAAAAGAATTGTATTACCTCACTGACAATCCTGTTGAGATCATGTAACATTAATTTGTAGTATATTCAGTATTTCTAGATAAGATAATTTCAAGCACAATTGTAAATTTATAAAAGTAGTAAAAATTCAGTGAAAGAATAGATGACTTCTGGTTCTGGGGAAGGGGATGTATGGCATAGATAGACTTTATGCAGCACATAATATTCAAACTTGACTTTGAAAAAGTTGACCAATTATATACATACACAGATATATGTGTACATATCTATGTCTACATATGCATGTATGTGCATCAATCATTTGATCCTTACAATAACTCTGAGAGTCAGGTGCTATTATTATCACTCCACTGATTAAGGAACTAAGGAAGGCAGAGTTTAAGTGACTTGCCCAATAACACACTGCTATTAAGAAACTGAGTCAGAATTTGGACTCAGATTTTCTTGATCTCAAGGTCAGCACTCTACCCATGCCATCCAGCTGCCTCTATGTAGGAATTAGCCAGAGAAGGAAAGGAGTATGGTCTTAGGGGTAGTCGTAATTAGTTGAACAAAGGTATGAAAGACATAGGAAGGCTCAAGGCATATTTAGGAATATTGAACAACACAGTTTGGTTGGAGAATAAAGTGTTTAAAAGAGAGATGAGTCTAAAATGGTTGGTAGGATCAAAATCATGAAGGCTTTGAATCCTAGGATAAGGAGTTTAAATGTTATTCAGTAGGTACTGAGGAATGACTGAACATTTTTTTAACAAGGTGTAATGGAAATGCAGATTTAAAGATCTTCCCTGCCCCTAGGCCCTTTGATTGGCTTAAGAGACTTTGATTGGCTTTAAGAGACTCTGAAAACCTTCCTTGACTTGAAAATATGCTCTGCCTCCTAATAGGCTGAATGTGGTCACATGGAGCCTGTGGTGGGAGGCTTGTTTTTCAGGAAAGCCCACACCTTGATACTTTGTGATTGGGCAGTGGGTCCAGAAGGTTGTTATATTCTCTGAGCCAGGAGAAGGCTATATAAACCCTGAGGAGAGGCTTTGCTTTGGGGCTCACTTTGAGAAGTGTTGTGTGATCTGACCAGATGAGACTCTGGGAAGCCGTTGTTGAGAGCCCCCCGGCTTTGAAAACCCAGATGTTGATGCTTCCCTCTCTGGTAACTGTGATTTGGTATTGATATAATGGTAGGACAGTTTGGAAGCCTGTCTGATCTGTAAGTTCTGTAACTCTGAAGTTTGGGGTGCTGACCTTTTTCCCCTGAACTAGGTAATGTATGTTTGTTTGATTAAAGTAAGCTTGTTAACCCATTTTGAGTTGCTTTCCTTTACAAAAGCAGATCTAAGAACCTGTGTTGGCAGTCACCCTGGGGATATTGGGGTGCTTGCCGCTACACAAGGGGGTGACCTCAGTACTGTATTTTTTGAAAATTGTAGCATAGACAATAAATATACCTCATTTGGACTCTTTAGGGTAGCACTGTTTAAATTCTTGAAAAGTTTTAATTGTGGAATCTTTTAAGACTAATGTAGTTCAAAAAAAGCTAGGGTGCAATTGATAACCCAAATTAATAGCTAAATGTCTTTAAGTTTAAGCTCTACTTTAACCAACAGAGTAAACATATTTGTAATTATTTTATCCACAGAATCAACTTTGTGATCATTAATAATATGAACAACAGACAGCTAATGTACGATTAAATAGACAGTTATAAATGGTTATTATGAGTTTCAATGTGACATAGTACCTGCCCTTAGGGAACTTCTAGTTCTGGAGAGAAATAAGACATGCAAAAAGATAGATATAGTGATACAATATATTACATGATAAATGTATTAATGCAGGGAACTGGGTAGAAATTAAAAAGAGGAAAATTTAATCTTAATGTCAGGAAAAACTACCTGACAAATTGAAATATCTAAAAGTGTAATGAACTACCTCAAGAAACAATGGGACCTCACAGTCTATTAGAGACAGTGAACTCCTTGAAAGCATGAATTGTCTTACTTTTCTTTGCATCCCCAGTTTCTCAGTTTCAGCTTGGCACATAGTAGGAACTTAATAAATGTTTATTTACTGACTGACACCTTTCATGGAAGACTTCAAGCAGAGCCTGGATTACCACCTGTCCTGAATATTGCATGTGGTAGGAATCCATTCCCACCTCCCATTTCAGTTGTAATAGATGTCTTTTGAAGTCTTTCTGAAACCCTAATATTTCATGATTCTGTTAGAACAATATGTATGGGAGATTCAAAAGGTAAGGCTGTTTTTAACCAGCAGGAATTAGGGAAATCTTCATGGGAGGAGGAATAGCACCTAAACAGGGCAATTATAAGAAAGATTCATTTGAAGCCCTTCTGGTGATGGAATAAGTTTGGGTTCCTTCCATTCCCAAATCTGTTGATGATCTCACATGGTACTTAACTCCAAGGGAAAGAATCTTAATTCATCTCAGCACTGATATCCTCATGTCTATTGTACTTGAATAGCTCAGTGATGGAAAGTGATAATACTTTAGGCCCACAATGGCATGTGTCTGGGGGGACTCAAAGCTGGGAATAATTATATTATTATACTACTTCATTGATCTTCAGTGCACCAGAGTGGCTCAATTTGCAAAACTAGATGGGACAGTAATGTAGTTAATTAACAGCACTAGGTCCACGCTTGAAGGTTGGAGCAGTCTTAATAAAGCATTCAAAGCTGTTACAGTTGATTTGTCTTTATTGGAATTGCATAAAGTACTGCTCATGGGAAAGGCACTATTTCACTCAATTAAAAATAATGAAATGTTAATTTGAGTGCTTAGCCAATTTTTTTCCTCTCCTGATTGGCTTTTATATTTTAGTAATTCACACAGAGCCTACAAACTTTAAAAGAAGTGTGGGGCAAAGGTTTTCAAAATTCTTTACAAATATTATCTCAATTTTTTTCGCATAAAAATCCTGGGGAGTAGCTGCTATTTTTATTCCATTTTATAGATGGGAAACTGTTAAGACACAAGTTAAATAATTTGTCCAGGTTCACACTACTATTAAATATCTGAGGCTGGATTTGAGCTCAGGTCTTCCTGACTCCAGTTCCAATGCTGTGCCACCTATTGGCTTCAGGCTTCTGACTATGATCTGCCTCTGACACTTTCTAACTGTGTGATGTCTTAACCTCTCAGCTTCGGGTTCCTCATTTGTGAGATGGAGATAGTAATTTTTGCTCTGTCAGCCTCTCAGAATAGTTCTGAGAATCAGATAGGATAATGTAAATGCTTACATTTTTAAACTATGAAGTATTCCTTGAATGTAAGCTAATATTCTTTGTAGTACTTAATTTTCATAATAAATACATTTGTAAATTAAGTTCTGTGGTATAGCAGATAGAGAAATAGATTAGGCCAAGAGAGACATGGGTTCAAATTTTGCCTCTTATACTAACTATAATATCATGAGAAATTACTTAAACTCTCTGGGACTCTATTTCTTTATCTGTAAAATGGGGATAATAATACCTCCAAGGATTATTGTGAGGATGATGATAATGGTGATATTAGATAGCACTTATATAGTGTTTTAAGGTTTAAAAAATACTTTACAGTTATTATATCATAATTTCATTATGGCACCTAGGTGCCATTATTATCCCTGAAACTGAAGCACGCAGAGATTAAGTGATTTGATCAGGGTCACATAATTTAAGTCTTTCTGACTAAGAATTCTATCCACTTCACCACTTGGCTGACTCAGTTCTATCAAGGGGTATAATATACATAAAGCCATTCATAAACCTGAAGACACTATAAAATGTGATCTATTATTATTAGTGAGCTTCACCTTAGAATACATATTTCCTACAAATATATCATCTCCCCTGTAACCCAGTTTGCTTTCCCTAAATCCAATTGGATTTAATGAAGATAGTTACAGCTCATTTTCAGAGGGAATTTATCTAGTTATATTATTATGATCTCCTTGGATTGTAGGGAGAACAAATCAGCCAATACTTAAAGAAATTAATTCAAGATATTCACAGGAATGTCAACTATTAAAACTAAAGCTTAACTATAAATAAAATTAGGAGATGAAACTCAATGAAAAAGGCCCTGATGTTAGGAAAGATAGAAAGCAAAAGGAAAAGGAGCTGGCAGAGGATGAGATGGATAGATAGTGTCATGGAAGCAATGAAAATGTAAATATTTATTAAGTGACTACTATGTACCCGTTACTTGCTAAGCACTGAGATTTTTTTTTTTTTTTTTGCCTTTTGGAGGGCAGTTGGGGTTAAGTAACTTGCCCAAGGTCACACGGCTAGGTTTTTGTTTGTATGTGCGTTAAGCGTCTGAGGCCGGATCCGAACTCAGGACCTTCTGACTCCAGGGCCGACGCTTTACTCACTGCGCCACCTAGCCGCCCCGAGATTTTTTTTTTTTTAAGAGGCAAAAAACAGTCCTCCTCAAGGAGATGGCAATCTAAACGGGGACACAACATACAAACAAATTGGAATATAGGAAATAATTTAAAATGGGAAGGTACTAATATTAAGGATTGAGAAAGACTTACTGAAAAATGTTGGATCACTCTATGTTCTAAATTCTTTTCTAGTTCTAAATCCTGGGATCATTTGATCAACAAATTTTTTTTTATGACCCTGATATGTTATAGTTACTATACTTGGTGATATATAAAGAATCAAACTCTCTATTTTCAAAGAATTTGCATTATATTGCTAGATGCCTCATGTACATATGTAAATACAAACAATAAATACAAAATAAATATAAGCCAGTTAAATGCAATGTAATCAGAGAAGGAGGCAATGACACTTAAGGAGCTTGAACTTGAAGGAATCTAGGGAAGTCAATAAGTAGAGATGAAAACAGAGAGTATTCCAGGCCCTAGGGAACATCCAGGGAAAACACCTGGAGCTGAGAGATGGAGTGTCTTGTTTGTACAGATGGGAAGGAAGCAAATGTCACTGCATAGAGGAAAATGTGCCATGTAAATAAAGTACAAGAAGACTGGGGATTTAGAAGAGGGCTAGATTAGCATAGTGCCTGGAATTTAGTAATTGCTTAACAAATGTTTACTGACAACTTCTCAATACCCCAACCAAGTGCCTGAGACTGTAAAGTGCAGAATTGTTGTTGATCTGCATTTGTAGAGGAAGTTTTCTTAGGGAATTTCCTTAAATCAATGAAATCACAGGTCTAGAAAAACAGCTAATGGGCACAGTGAGGCCATGTGTCAGTCTGTGACTGGGTCCCCCTTTTCCTAATCTAGGACATGCTATGACACATGGGATTTATCTAGGAACTTGTCAGCACTTCTGGGACTATAGACTTGAGTAGTTTCAGAATGTTGGTGCTTATAATGTTTTAGCCTCTGGTGACAAAGAGAACTAATGCCTATTACAAATGCACAGATGTAGGGTAAGCAGACTCCAGGGTGCATTTCAATGCTCCCATCATAAATAGGTTAAATGAAGATGGATTTAGGAGTTGGTAAATAAGCACTCCTTGTTGTCTCCTTTCTCATACAAGCTATTTGGCTCTACATTCTAACCCCCCTCTCCACTTCTCCTGCTGTAGGAACCAACCAAGTCAGACCAACCCCCCTCAGGCTCATTCTCCAGTTAATATCTTCCATTATAAAAGGACTAGACAAATAACACCTAATTATTGAATACATTATGATATTTTAATTTGGGAAGTTGGTTTTAATTCTTATCTAGTTCTTTTATTTTTCTTTCGACATTTTGAAATATAAACTGGCAATTTCATATGCATGGCCCCTTGGATAAAAAGTATTTGAATTATTTGTGCCACAGTAATGTGGTACAGGGTGGAAAGAAGAATCAAGAAGCGTTTATTAAATCCTCACTGTATGCCAGAGACAGCTAGGTGGTGAAGCCAAGAGAGTGCTGAATCTGGAGTCAGGAAGACCTGAGTTCAAATGTGACTTCAGATACTTACTAAGCATGTGACTGTGGGCAAGTCCCTTAACCTCTGTTAGGCTCATTTTCCCTCAAATGTTTAGTTATTTTTCAGTCATTTCCAACTTTGTGACCCCATTTGGGGTTTTTAGGCAAAGATCCTGGAGTGGTTTTCCATTTCCTTCTCCAGGTCATTTCACACATGAGGAAACTGGGGCAAACAAAGTTAAGTGACTTGCCCAGGTTCATACGGCTTAGTGTCTGAAGCCAGATTGGAATTCAGGAAGATAAGTCTTCCTGATTTCAGTCTGGGCACTCCATCCACTGTGCCACCTAGCTGCCCCTTCCTCAACTGCAAAATGGGGATACTAATAGCTTCTAGCTGACAATATTGTTGTGAAGATCAAATGAGATAGTACTTGAGTTCCCAGCACGGTGCCTGGCCAATAGTAGGTACTATGTAAATGCTTATTCCCTTTTTGTCATCATGCTGTCTGTTACCTAAGGGATGGGGATATAAATTAAAACAAAACAAAATCTAAACCAGCTCCTACCCTCAATGAACTTACTTTCTAATAAGGAAGATACACAGAATAGATGGAAGGTAATTTCAGAGGATAAGACATACTAGAAGCCTACTAGATAGGAGAATTAGAAAGAACATTGGCTTTGAAATCCTGTCACTATCTGTGTGACCTTATGCAAGTCACTTTCCCAACTCTCAATGGAGACAGTTGGATTAGATGACTTCTGGGCCAGCTCATCTTATAGTCCTAAATTCCTTTCCAGCTCTAAATTATGGGATCACTCAATTGATAAACATTTTGGGGGGCCTGCTATGTCTCCCCCTTAGTGTACTAAGTGATACCATGCAAAGAATATCATTCTCTACTCTCAAAGACCTTACATTCTTTTGGAGGATATTACATGTACATATACAAATGGAATAAATACAAAATAATAATAAGTTAGTTAAGTGTAACAAAATCAAAGAAGGGAACAGTGACATTTCAGGAAGGGAGAATCAGGAAAAGCTTGCTGTAGGAGCCAGAGCTTGAGGTGCTTCTGGAAGAGAGAGATTTTATGAGGTTCAGGGAACCAAAATTTCCAATTTTGTAAATGAGAAAGTTCTGATCAAGAGAGGTGAAATGGTTTTCTAAATGTCACAGGTATTATAGCAGTGCTAAGATTAGAACCCTGATCCTTTCCTCCACATGGATCACTCTTTCTAATGTACCTCACTCTCTCCTCAGTTGGAAAGCAATGCTATCTTGTTCAAAATCACCCAGGTCTTACTAATGAAATTATGGTACTACACTGATTGAGCAGAAAAACTCCAATGTTCCCCTTCTTGACACTAAAATACCTGCTACCCTACTCATTGACATAGATCCATACCACCTCATCATTGCTAGATAAAGATCCCATAACTGTTCTGAATTGGTCTGTAGCCTGAGTGGATGAGTTTCTATCTTTATTACTAGAATTGGATGAACAGCAGTATTGGAGAAAAATGGTCATAAAGCTGACAAAAATAAAATACCATTTTTGAAAGAGTGTTTTAGAAAGAGACTGATGTCTATGGTGGTGTATCTGATCCTAGTTACCCATGATTTATTTAGAAACACTCCCCCATCTTTCCCAAGCAATCTATGGCATCGGTTACCAAGGTCCTTGTGATATTCTGAATTCTAAGTGATACATCGGGACAGAAAATTCAAAATTTCCTGTTTGACTGGAGACTTGCTGAGAGATGAGAAAAGTTTGTCCTTGATGCTACTTCAGCTCTCTACACCAGAGGAAACTTAAAAGCAATATTCTCTACCAACTCAAAGAGTTAAAAATTATTGTTAAATTCAATCTGGACTCAAATCTCATAATAAACTGAACTAAAATCTGTAAAACTACTAATGATCTTTTAAATACCAAATCTAATACCCTTTTCTTAATCTCCACCCTCTTTGACTTCTCTGTAGCATCTGAAATTGTTGACCACCTCCCTCCTGGATATTCTCTCCTATTTGGACTTTTGTGACATTGTGACATATTTTCTTAGCCCTCCTACCTGTCTCACTGGTCTTTCTCAGTCTCCTTTGCTGGATCTCCATTCACACTATAGCTACTAACTGTGGTAGCTTCCAAGGTTCTGTCCTCTTCTTTTTTCCCTCTATACTCTACCACTTGGAGACCTCATCATTTCAACTATAACCTCTATGCAGATGATTCTGAGATCTACATATCTAGCCCTAGTTTCTCTCCTTAACTACATGCCCATATCATGAATCACCTATTTTGAACTTGATGTCTAATGGGCATCTCAAACTCAATTTTTTGAACTAAAGCCCTCTCCCAATGTCTTTCTTACTGTTGAGAGTACCACCATCCATCTATTCATTTCATCCAAATTGTCAGTGTCATTCTTTATTCTTCATATTCACTCATCCAACAAATTGATATCAGATGTCAAATGCTATTGTTTCTATCTCAACAACATCATTGTGATAGATAGTGAAAATACAAAGATTAAAATGAAGTAGTCATGACTCTCAAGGAGATTACATTCAAACAGGGAAGACAATATATAGGTATGTTTATATATCTGCGTATTCATACATTTATATTAGACATGCATGTATATATACCCTACCCCAAACTCATATATATATATATGTATATATATATATATATGTGTGTGTGTGTGTGTATAAAGATATATCAAGACAGTATGTGTATTCACATATGTTTGTATATATGTATATGCATATATATAATATTTGTATATATAATATATTTCCTATATACACATATATGAAATTATAATTCAAACTCCTTTTGGTCAAACCTAAGAATGTGATTTATTATACCAAACTAGAATTGACTGGGTTTATCTAATATTACTCCTGGAATGCCAGTCAGTCTGTACTTCAGCAAATAAGCATTTTTAAGTGTTTACTATTTTTAAGTGCTTACCAGGGACAGTGTTAAGGATATGAAGAAAAGCAAAAACAATCCTTGGCCTCAAGGTGTTCACATTCTAATAAGAGAGACAACATGAAAATGGCTTTTTACACACAAATGCAGATAAATCACTGAGGGAAGTCACTGGGTTAAGTGGACAACTGGGAAAGACCTGTAGAAGATGGGTTTCCATATGAGTCTTGAAGGAGGCCAAAGAAAATAGGAGGGAGTAAGAAGAGATTTGAGGCATGTGATGCAGAGATAGAAGGAGGAGTATTATATACAAAGAACAACCAATAGGTCAGCGTAGCTGGGTTGTGGAGTGTGTAGAGAGGGAGAAAGTTAAAAAAAAGCTGGAAAGACAAGAAGGAGCTGGGGTTCAAAGGTACTTAAATACTAAAAAGATCCACATAATAAAAATCAATGGATTTTATTGGGGAGGGGAGTGACATAGTCAGACCTGTGCTTTAGGAAAGTCATTTTGTCAGTTGAATGGAATATGGATTGGAATGGTAACAGACTTGAGGCAGGGAGAGAACATTTAGCTGACTACTTCATATTAGAGGAGTAACTGAAACTGAGAGCTTAAGTGAATTGTTCAAGGTCCAGTACCTAATATAAGTGTCAAAGGTAGGATTCAAACTTAAGTCCAGTGTCATGTCCAGTACATTATACTGCCTTTCTTGATTAAGACTTAAACAACATGAACAAATTAATTTAGCTTCTAAGAAAGCAATAAGTCTTGGTCATAATGATTTTGCTGTGTAAATTCAGGACTCAATTATTTATTGGGTCTCCAGTCATACCCACTAGAATTGGAAAGTGTCCAATTAGAAAGATTTTTGAAAGACACTATTTCATCTGTAGTCATGAATATGTTGGAATGTTTTAAAGCCTCTTTGAAAATGGAGAGATGTTAAGCTAATATTGACATACATTTTTGTCCAACACTCAATATTTTCAGAAGGCTTTGAAATTCTTATTTATAGAACATCATGACTATCCATATATTTTATGTAAGAAATGGATAAAAGGCCAAATCATATTCCTTCAGGCCACTTCACTTTGCTAGCAACTACCTCCGACTGTCTAAATACTCTTTGCTAACACAAGTTCAGATTTTGCTGAATTATGTTCTGATTTTTCCTTCTGATTTCAAAGTACCATTTATTTCACATCCAGTCACATCAACAAATCAAGTCATTTACCCTAATATGCGTGCATATTGCCTATAAGTCAAGTGTATTTAATTCAGAGAAATAAATGAACAGATTATTTCAAGCAGGTCAACACTAATGCAAAGGATAAAAAGCAAAAATAAACTAAGTTCTATGGCTATGCATACCTAACATGAAATATTTGGCTTATATTATACTAGGCATTCAGATAGCTGGAAACATCTGTATAATGATTTAATTTTTCATCCACACAGAAACCTTGTTTCTCTGCTTTTACCCTCCCACCTTAAATCCATCCATCATAGAGCTGGTAAAATAATCCTTTTTTCCCCATTTAACTTCTTGGCATCAGAGTATCCCTATTTCATTCTGACTGGCTAAGTGGCCACTTACAGACACAATCATTATACAGAAGCTTTAACCTGCTCAGTTTTGCTGACCTGTGCTGAATTGGCAGCCTCCACTGGAAGCTCACCTTATTATTGCTGGACTTAGTGTGGACACTTGATTGGGCTTTAGTCCTGCAATAGCTGAGGATTCCCAAACTCAAGTGATCTACCAGCCTCACCCTCTCCAGGAACAGGGATCATGCCCAACCAAAACAATTTTCCTAAGGCAAAGGTCTGACTATGTCAAATTTCTGCTCAAACCCTTTCAGTAGCTTCCCATGACTTCTAGGTTAAAACACAAATGCCAACATCTGACTCTAACCTACACTTTTTGACTTTGCTTCACTTTAGCTCCACCCACACTCCCCACCACTCTATGTTCCAAACAAAGTAAATTACTAAGAAGTTTCTCAAATCCAACATGACTTGTTATCACCCATCCCTGTGTATCCATGAAGACTATCCCCTATGCCAAGTTTGCAATCTGTTATTTCTTTTCTTTTTTTGGTGGGGGGAGGGAAGGCAAGGCAATTGGGGTTAAGTGACTTGCCCAAGATCACACAGCTAGTGTATCAAATGTCTGAGGCTGGATTTGAACTCAGGTCCTTCTGATTCCAGGGCTGGTGCTCTATTCACTGCAACATCTAACTGCACCACACTTCTTTATTTCTCACCAGACTACAGTCCAGAATTATCTACTACGACCCAGAAAATACTTCATTCTGGAAGACCTTTCCAGCTGTGGTATTCACACCCCTGCCCTATGGCTTCTCCTTATAGTTGGATGCCTACTCCTAGAACCTTCATTGAAGGAAGACAGCCACATTATCATTTCTCATTTCATCTCTTCAATTTCATTTTCTTTTCTTCCCATTAGAATGCAAACTCCTTACGGGTAGGGACTATCCTTCTTTTGGTTTGTTATCATGTTCCTACATAATTGGGAAAATGCATATAGTAAACTTTAATAAATTCTTGTTGACTATCTTTGTTTCATTTTTTCCATATAATTTTATTTTTAAATTACATGTAAATAAAATTAACATTCATTAAAAAAATTGAGTTCCACATTCTCTCCTTCTCTTTCCTTAGGAAGGAAAGCAATTTGATGTAAATTATACATGATCAGGCATGTAAAACATTTCCATATTATCCATGTTGTAAAAGAAAATGCGGACAAAAAAAGAGTAACAAAGAAAGTAAAAAAAATGTTTCAATCTCCATTCTTAATCAGTTCAAACAGAAATTTTTGTATTTGATCCTGGATACAATAGGGAAGGGGGTGGGAGGCATCAAGTATTTATTAAGAACCTACTGTGTGCTAGGCATTGCTCTAAGCACTTTATAAATACTTTATTTGATGAATAGGGGCAGCTAAGTGGCACAGTGTATGGAGTGCCAGGCTTGAAGTCAGGAAGACTCATCTTCCTGAGTTCAAATCTGACCTCAAACACTTATTAGTGATCCTAGGCAAGTCACTTAGCCCTAATTGCCCCAGTTGCTCATCTGTAAAATGTGTTGGAGAGGGAAATGGAAAACCATTCCATTATCTTTGCCACATAAACTTAAATGGGGTCATGAAGTGTTGGACATGACTGAAATGACTGAACAACAGCAACATTTGATGAATAGGGAACCACTGGAGTTGATTGAGTAGAGGGGGTGATACATTCAGATTCTCATTTTAGGAAGATCAATTTGGCAGCTGAGTGTAGGGTATGTTGGAGGGGTGAGAGACTTCAAACAGAAAGATCAACTAGTATCTAGCGCAATAGTCCAGGTACAAGGCAGTGAAGGCCTGCACTATGTGGCAGTGTCAGAGGAGAGAAGAGGGCATATACAATAGATTTTCCAAAGATAAAAATGATAGGACTTGATCACTAATTGGATATGGAGAAAGAAAGAATAAGGGATTGAGAAATGACACTTATTTTGACAGCCTGGGTGACTGGTAGGGTGGTGATCACTTCAATAGCTATAGTGAAATTAGAAAAAGGGGAGAGTTTTAATGTAAAGATGATGAGCTTAGTTCTGAGCATATGGAATTTAAGATGCCTACTGGACATCTAATTTGACATGTTTTTAGACTCCCTTATTAGCAGGCATGACACAGATGAAGATCCAACAAAGGAGAGAGAGGAATAGTTAGATAAGTAGAGAGGGGCAACCAGGAGAGAGCACTGTCAGGAAAACCTAGAGAGAAGTGGGTATCAAGGAAAAGAGAATGATTTACATTGTGAGAGGCTGCAGAGAGGTTAAAAAAAGAATGAGGACTGAGAAAAACTGGGCAATTAAGAAATCATTAGTATCATATTTGTTGAATCAAATTGAATTTCAGAACCCAAATAGATTTGGAATTATACACATAGTACTTATACTCATTTTCTACTTTTCAGTTTTGGATTTGTGATTTCTTCTTACATGAAAGTCTTTGCAAATTGTTTTTGCAGTACAAACACCCATTCATCCCCACCCCCTCCCAGGGTAAATTTTTTTAATACAGAGATGATAATCCTTAAAGATACTAGCATTTTGAATCTATTGCTTAGAATTTTCAGGGTTGGTTCAGTTTTATCTGGATTTCTATATTAGATTTCCATTTGGCAAGTCTGGTTATTAGAAAGCAGAGTACACTAATGAGATATGTCTCTGTTAGGGTCTAGATGGTTTTTTAATTTGTTCTTTCTATCCATCAAATGAAGGTATAAGAAAACAACAGGGATGGAATTGATTAGAGTCCATCATTTACTTTTTACTTTGCCATAGGTATTAAAAGGAGAAATATTTAAAAATTCATTCATAACTAAGAATCAATCTTTCAACAAAAGTGATTTGTTGCAGTTCTCAAAATAAATTAAAGGAATTGTATAATGAAATACCTTTACATGAGTTTATAATTAAAACTGAGGAGTGATAACTAAGGGACTTAGATTTAAATTGGTAACTTTTTAGTTAAGAGGAAGAGCCAGCTTGGACTGACTCTCCAATTGCTTAATTTTCAGTATATACATTTACACCTCAGAAATCAGCACTTGTGACAAATCAAGGCCTGATTTATTATTTTGTAGATCTTTTAGACTTTAGAAGATAATGGGGAAAATGTTAATGATGTTAATTAGACTTAAAAGTGTGTCTTGCTCACATTTTTTTTCATATAACTGGTTCTTAAATATTTACCAGCATTTCCCTTGGGAGGACCCACCATTGATATTCTAGAGGCATATAACACATATAACACATGTCTTCATTGACACACCCCATCATTGTACTTTTCCCTCCTTATATGTTCTCTTTTCACCTTTCTTCCCCAGGACATCTAGTAACAGCTACAACTAAAACTTTTTATACCTGAGGCAACTCAGTTGAGTGTATATGGAATGATATATGGGGGCAAACTTCACTGGGTGGTATGAAAACATTGCTATTGTTTTTTGTTGTTGTTGAATCATGTCTGACTTTTTCTGACCCCATTTCGGATTTCCTTGGCAAAGATACGGAAAGGATTTGCCATTTCCTTTTCTAGCTAATTTTACAGATGAGTAAACTAACGCAAGCAGGGTTAAGTGACTTACCTATGGTCACCCAGCTAGTGTCTGAGGTCAGATTTGAACTCAGGAAGATGAGTCTTCCTAACTTCAGGGCCAGCACTCTAATGACTGCTTCACTGGGAGATGAATTCATGGGAAAGAAGAAATCAAGGTAGGGCAGATTTTTACCTGAGATTCAGATTGCTTCTTATTTTGATTAATATTCTTGCTAATTATATTCTGTTTAATTGTTTCTATACTTCAATAGGCTTATGACCTGGGGGAGCACCTCAGTCATTTTATCCTAATTTCAAGTCTTCTACTAGATAGATTTTTTCCCCACTTAAGCTTCTCCCCAATAGTAGCAAGTGATCTATACTTTCATTCCCTTTATTCCCATAATCAAGTTTTCCTCATTTCCTGATGTAATTTTCTTTTCTTATTAGTCAATTAATTAATTAGCACTTGGTCAATTAATCTAGGATCTTGTGAGAACAGGTTCTAATGGCGTAATGTGCTACCCCTCTTTATATAAACACATTTTCATTTGAATCGGGTACTTGTGGGGAAGCAATAACCCCTAAGATGGACTCTATGAAAGGGAATGTCAGGTGTTATTTCAGGACAGTGATTCCATGTCTGGAATATATTTTATATCAGTCTTATCTTTTCCATTCCCTTAGCCATCATACTAGTCAGTGCATCCATTACTTCTTGCTGGAATTCTTAGAATACCAAATTAAATGATCTTCCTGCCTTCAGTATCTAATTCTATGAACCACAGCCAAAGGAATAATTATCTTAAACCATGGGTCACTTCACCACTGAAAAACAATCGATAACTTCTTATTGCCCAATTGATCAGTGAACAAACAACCATTAAGCGCCTACTATTTCTCAATCACTATGCTTAGCATATCCACAGAATAAAGTATAATGGATTTTGTTTTGTTTTGTTTTGAGTTTGGTTTGGTAGGAGAGGCATCTATCTGATTTAGAAAGAATGGAATGACTCCACTTTAAGGTAACAGGAAGACTAACATCTGGATTTAGTTGGTTCAGGGGACTAGGGCTTGAATGATGGACTTTGTTTCCTTGCCTCCTGTGGCATAAAAATCCAAATATATGGTGAGCAGCCATGCAGCTGCCTCTATGTGGCTGCTTCAGAGCTCCTGGCCTGCAGATCATAGGGAGAGCCAAGCGACCATTCAGAGGGTAATCACTCTTGTTTTAACCTGCCTGGATCTGTATTGGTCTTGGGGGGTGGTCCTGAGGTGTGTGACCAGTGAGCCAGCTTATGGGGGCTGTAGAGAGGGCACCTTCCTAATAGATCCAACAGCTGCTAAAATTCCAGTGATTTGGGACAAAGCCCTCCCCTCTGGAAGCAGAGTTCTACCATGGCAAAGAGCTCAAAAGTGAAGTAATTGGCTTCCAATATGAGCAAGAATTGGAAGTACAAACACATCATAGAATCCTTTTTTGAGGACAAAAAGAATCAAGGTGTGGAGCTGGAGGAAGATGTCGAAGTCAGAACTTTTGCACCAAAAGCTTCCAAGAAAAATATGAATTGGTTACAGGCCATAGAGGATCTAAAGAAGGATTTTGAAAATCAAGTAAGAGAAGTAGAGGGAAAATTGGGAAGAGAAATGAGAATGATGCAAGAAAATCATAAAAAGACAGTCAGCAACCTGACTGAAAAAAATAATACCTTAATAAATAGATTAACTCAAATGGCAAAAGAGGACCAAAAAGCCAATGAGGAGAAGAATGCCTTAAAAAGCTGAATTTGCCGGATGGAAAAAGGATTTCAAAAGCTCACTGAAGAGAATAATTCCTTCAGAATTAGATTGGAACAAATGGAAGCTAATGACTTTATGAGAAGATTAGGCTATATCATTTCTAAGGGATCTTCTGGTTCTAAATCTTTTGCTTTTTTGTGATCACTTAACCAACTTGCATATTGTATCTTTGCTTTGAAAATCTTTACCTTTGTTCCTGAGTTTCAAGTTGACATTATGAGAATGTTGGACACTTACTACATCTTCAACATTTCCAAATGAGAGACTGAATGGCATGGGGATGGGATGCTGATTGTTAAAGCCACAAGTGAATCATGTCATGATTTTTCTAATAGCTTCATCAATAAAGTCCCAAAGTCACATTAATATATCCTTCATGGAGGAGAGCAGTCATAAATAAAAATTTGACAAAAAGGAAAGTCCATTTTAAAGGCAGATTTGTCTCAGAATTTATCAATGGAGAAAGCTGAGTTTTAAACATCTCCTTGAGCAGCTCAGGTTTCTGAAATTATTACATCTTAAGTCAGTGTCACACAGAAATTGTGGCCATGTGATTCAATCTTGGGAAATATAGCATAGTCAAATCCTGCTGAATTAAAATGAACAGTTAACTTATCATGTTAGATGACAATGGTTAGTAACTTCCAGTACAGACAATTGTCCACCAATCCTTGAAAATTAGCGTAGACTTCTCGGGCAGTACATAAGGCAACAAAATCAAAGGCTCTAAATAAAAGTTATTTTTCCCTTAATATTACAAATATAAATATACAAAAATAAATAAAAATATGGTGGCCCAAATCTCTTTGAGTCATAGAGTGGCAAAGAAAGAACTAATGAACTAAAAAATCTGTTTATGTGTGTATGTATGTGCATTAATGTGCCTCTCCTCATCTCCAACTTTAAGACACTTTGGCATTCCTTACAGGTATTGTCATACAAGATACCTTACCTGATGTCTGCAAGTCTTATTGCTTCCCTGCCCCCACAATTACTATATGAATAAATAAATATACACATATACACATGCACATACATGTATACATATGTATAATATATTAATATGGATTTTGTATACGTCTTTAAACACATGGTAGAGAGATGTCATGTTAGAGCCTTGAGTACTTTTGTAGCCCATAACAGTGACTAACATATAGTAGGAAGGATAGGAATAGGGCCTGGGACGTATGATTTCATTGGCATAGAAAACTCCCAGGTGTAGAAATTACCTTTACTAGGGCAGATCAGCCACTTCTCTGGAAGTTATACTCTTAGAGAGTTGCTTGGGGCACTGAGGGTTCAAGTGACTTGCCTGGAGTAACATGGTGAGTATATGTTGGAGGTGGTGCAAGAATCCATGTTTTCTTGTCTCCGAAGCTGGCTCTCTGTCCACTATGCTAGGATGCTTCTTGGACACTTAAAAACTATTTGTTGAATAGAACTGAATTATTACACAGTAAAAATGGAAACTATCAGAAGGGCTCACTAAGGTATTACATTTGGTGAATTTAACATCGTGCTGACCTTGAAGTTAGGAAAATCTGTGTTCATATCTTGCCTCTAGGAGAATCACTTAACTTCACTGACTGATTCTGTAAAATAGGTATAATAATATCTGCATTGTTGTTGTCCAATCATTTCAGGTATGTTAGACTCTTTATGATCACTTTTGGGATTTTCTTGGCAAAAATAATAGAGTGGTTTGCCATTTTCTTCTCTAGCTCATATTACAGCTAAGGAAACTGAGGCAATAAGATTAAATGACTTGTCCACAGTCACACAACTAGTAAATGTCAGGCTGAATTTGAACTCAGGAAGATGAGTCTTCCTGACTCCAGGTCCAGTGCTCTATCCAAAGTTCTAGGATTCAAAGATCTAAATTCTGAAAGATGAGAAAGATTCTTAAAGATGGAAACGAGGAGTGAGTATTTTCTAGGCTCAGCTTAGAGTTTATGGTAGTTCATGGAGGTACTGAGCTTAGCAGAACACCTGACATAAAGTAGGTGCTTAATAAATGCATGTTGATTTGACTTGGAGGTGGGAGAGAGAATATTTTTTTTTTTGGCTTTTTGGAGGGCAGTTAGGGTTAAGTGACTTGCCCAAGGTCACATGGCTAGTTTTTTTTTTGTGTTAAGTGTCTGAGGCTGAATTTGAACTCAGGTCGTACTGATTCCAGGGCTGGTGCTCTATTCACTGCACCATCTAGCCACCCCTGGGAGAGAGAATATTGAATATAGAGAATGACCTGTAATCTAGTTTGCCTAGATTTTATGGTGCATTAAGGAGAATAATATGACATAAGGCTAGGTTTAGCCAGATTATGGAAGGCTTTAAATGCCAGGCTGAGGAAGTGATATGAAATATATGTTTGGAAAGAGCATGTACAGATGTATAGTTCTCTATCCCCAGTTGACCACATGGAAGCTCAGCAGGGCTTGATTCAGTCTATATGTGACTCATTGACAAGAGTTCCCTAATAAGCTAATCACTCAGGGGACTTTTAAAAAATAATTAAAGGGGTCAGAGTCAAGATGGTGGAGTAGAAGCAGCACTTCCCCAGAGCTCCAGCCCACACCACTTCAAAATTATGTTATAGGAAGACTGAACGACCTCTGGAGCTCCAGAACCCACAAAATGACACAGAGAAGCTAACCTCCCACTGAGGACAGCCCTGCAGCCTGGCAGGGAGTGGCCAGCACAGTGCTCTGGGAGCCGAGCCAAGGCGCATGTGAGTTGGAGGTTTTAGCCCCAGGGCAGCCAGATCAGTAGCCAGCTGGAGGGACCCCAGAACACCAGCAGCTGTGGCGTTTTCAGAATTACCAACACATATATGCCTGGACAAAGTGAGAGGTTAGTGCCCTATGGACTTTAGGACTGGTTGGGAGAATGTGTCAGCTTCTTCTCCTGGGGGCAAGAAGCCGCTGAGGAGCCAGCATAGCTTGCGCCACATTGCCACATTGTAGCTTCAGCTCTTGGCCTGCGAACTGTAGGGGGATCCAGCGATCAGTATGGGGGGTAATCATTCTTGCTTTACCCTTCTTGGATCTGGATTGCTATCTGGGGTGGAGGTCTTGGGGTGTGTGACCAGCTTGCCAGAGCGTGTGGAGGCTTCACAGAGGCCACCCAACTAATGCCTCTGGAAGTTGAGAAAACCCCAACGTTTGGGACGGAAGTTCCCCTGGCTGGTGGCAAAGTCCTACTGCAGCAACAAGCCCAAAAGTCAAGTAATTGAGTGGCAACATGCCTAGGCAAAGGAAACAATATAAACAGAAAAATGCAACATTACACTCCTATTTGGGGGGCAAAGAGGATCAAAGCATGGAACAGAAGGAGGACTGTGAGGTCAGAACTCCTGCACCAAAAGCCCCAAATGAAAATACGAGCTGGCTACAGGCCATAGAGGACCTTAAGAAGCAGATAAGACAAGTGGGGGAGAAATTGGGAAAAGCAATGAGAAAGATGCAAGAAAAGTATGAAATGAGAGTCAACAGCGTGAGGAAAATAACACCTTAAAAATAGACTAACTCAAATGGCAAAAGAGGCTCAAAAAGGCAATGAGGAGAAGAATGCCTTAAAAAGCTGAATTTGCCAGATGGGAAAAAAATCTTGAAAGCTCATTGAGGAGAATCATTCCTTCAGAATTAGACTGGAGCAAATGGAAGCTAGTGACTTTATGAGAAATCAAGATGCTATTAAGCAGATCCAAACAAATGAAAGAATAGAAGGCAATGTGAAATGTCTTATGGAAAAAAACCACTGACCTGGAAAATACATCCAGGAGATACAGTCTAAAAATTATTGGATTACCTGAAACCCATGATCAAAGAAAGAATCTAGAAATCATCCTTCAAGAAATTCTCAAGGAAAATTGCCTGGATGTTTTAGAATCAGGGGGTAAAATAGAGGTTGAAAGAATCCACTGATCACCTCCTGAAAAAGATCCCAAAAAAGAAAACTCCTAGGAATATTATAGTCAGGTTCTACAATTCCCAGATCAAGGAGAGAATGTTACAAGCAGCCAGGAAGAAACAATTTCAATATTGTGGAAACACAATCAGGGTAACACAGGATCTGGCAGCTTCTACACTGAGGGACCGAAGGGCATGGAATATGATATTCCACAGGTCAAAGGATCTGGGATTAAAATTAAGAATCACCTACCCATCAAAACTGAGTATCATGTTTCAGGGGAAAATTTGGTCATTCAGTGGAATAGAGGACTTTCAAGCATTCTTGAGGAAAAAACCAGAGTTGAATAGAAAATTTGACATTCAGATACAAGAAGCAAAAGATGCTTGAGAAAGTAAACAGGGAAAAGAAATCACTGTGAACTTATCAAAGTTGAACTATTTACATTCCTACAGGGAAAAACAATAACTGTAACTGATGAAACTTTTCTCAGTATGAAAATAGTTGAAGAAGGGTATATGGGCATGTGAATACATTTGTGAATGTGTGTATATATGTTTTCAGGTATACATAGATAGAGGGCACAGGTCCAATTTAGTAGGAAGGGATGATACTTAAAAGGTGAGGTTAAGAGATGAGAGAGTAATGTGGTGAGGGGGAATGGGGAGAGACAATGGGGTGAACTGTCTTGTGTAGAGGGGGCAGGGGAAGGTGGTTGCAGGGGAGGGGAGGAACAGGAAGGCAAAAAGGCAAAACCTTATTCTCATTGAATTTGGACCAAGGAGAGAATGACATGCATACTAAATAGGGTGTCCCACCCTACAGGAGCATGGGGAGGGAGGGGAATGGGGGAAGGTGGTAGAGGGGAGGGTGGTAGGGGGGAGGGAATTTGGAAGCACCCACTTTTGAAAAGGGGCAATATCAAGGTAGGGAGTGGACCAGGTGTAAGGTGGCATAGGAGGGAGGGAAATATAGTCAGTCTTTTATAATAAATCTACTGTGGTAATGTTTTGCATAGCTACACATGTACAGCATATACTGAGTTGCTTATCTTCCTTTTAAAATCAAATTTTTAAAAAAATATATAAATACTATGACTAATACTATTTTGCATATAATTGAGAGATAAGATGTGCAGGCAATGGGGCTTGGGGATTCACCTGGCCCTACTGGAAAACTTGAAGGGGGTATGGGAGAAGAGATGGGAGAGAGCAGATTGGATGAGGGGATATCCTGTATGACTGTTATTCTGGGGTGGTGGATAGGGGAAAATGGGGAAACATTGTAACTCAAAATCTGATGGAAATGAATGATGTAAACCAGAAGTTAATAAAGCATTTGAAAAAAAAAAGAATTAGTTTCCTGTTGGGACTTTCTTGTCTTGCTAAGAGAAAAGCTGTGATGGCAGTGAGGAGTGAGGAAGGATAAGGTCTTTGTCTATGCTGGTCTCATATCAGTTCCACCCATATCCCTCCTACTTCTGGGGCTCTTTTCTAGGGACATCCAACTGTTTCCCCCTTTATTTGTGATTTTTTTTTCTTTCTTGATCTCAGGAGAATGGACTCATGTCTGATGGTGGACATGTCGAGGACAAATAGTCACCTTGTGAGTTCTGAAGGGAGATCCTGGATACGCACTGCAGCAGTAGCAATGACAGCCACTGGCAGTGGAAGTCTTTGTATCAGAGAGTTCAACAACTATCAGGAGATGGACCAAGCCTGGCCTCTTTTACCAGCAACAAGTATCAGGAATAATCATAAAGTGCCCAGTGCAGAGGTGAAACATGAAATGGCTAATTATTAGCCTTTAAAATGATTTCGTGTTTTAATGAGGCTTAACTGTCATCCTCCCCCAAAATTGTGACCAATGTTATAAGAATCCTATTCATTTTTTCAAACAAAAATCTACCTTTTCTCCTTTCTATCCTCCCATTGAGAAAGCAAGAAAAATAAAATTCCTATAAAAAACATGAATAATCAAAATGAATTCCAACATTGACCATCTCTGTCTCTGTTGCTGTTTCTGTTTCTATCTCTCTGTCGCTGTCTCTGCCTTTCTCTCTCTCTCTCTCTGTCTCTCTCTCTCTCTCTCTCTCTGTCTCTCTCTCTCTTTCTCTCTCTTTCTGTCTTTCCACACATATATATGTGTATATATGTGTGCATCTATATCTAAATATCTGTCCTCTGTGCCCCTTACTTCTCTATCAGGAGGTAGGTATCACCAATAGTCTTTTGAAATCACAGATTGTCATTTCATTGATAAGTGTACCTAATTCTTGCAAAATTGTCCTTAGAACATTGCTGTTGTATAAATTAAACTCTTAGGTCCAATTACTTCATTCTGTCTAAGTTTATATAAATGTTCTCAGGTTTCTCTGCAAGTTTAACTTTCATTAGGTAGTTAGGTGACACATTGGATGGAGTTCTGGGCCTGGAGTCAGGAAGACCTGAATTAAAATCTGATTTCAGATATGTGTGTGACCCTTGGCAAGTCACTTAACCTATTTGCCTCGGTTTCTAACTATAAAATGGGGGCAATAATAAGGCCTACCCCCCAGTATTGTGAGAATCAAATGATATTATATTTGCAAAGCACAGTGCTAGGCACATAGTAGGTGCTATGTAAATGCTTCTTCCCTTCATCAAAGGATAATAAGGTAACCATCTCAGTTTTCAATTCTTTGCCACTGCAAAAAAGAGCTTCTATAAAAGTTTTCTCACGTATGGGTCCTTTTCCTATCTTTTATGTCTCTGGGATATAGACCTATTAGCACTACCACTGGGTCAAAAGGTCTGCTTAGAGCAATAGCTTTTTGGGAATAGTTCTAAATTGCTTTCCAGAATGGCTGGATCAGTTCACAACCTCACCAAGAGTGCATTAATGTATTTGTTTTCTCACAGCCCTTTTAGCATTTGTCATTTTCCTTTTTTTGGTCAACTTTCTCAATGTGATGAATGTGAGATGGAAACTCAGAATTGTTTTAATTTGCATTTTTCTAATTAATTATTCAAATGATGTTAATATTACTACTGATAGTTTGAATTTCTTCTTATATTTTGAATCAATTCACTATATATCTTAGAAATGAAACCTTACTCAGAGAAAATTGTTGTATTTTTTTCCATTTATTTGCTTCTCTTCCAATTTTAGCAGCATTGATTTTATGTGTGTAAAACTTTTTAATTTTATGTAAATAAAATCATACATTTTACCTTCTGTGATCTTCTCTATTTCTTCTGTGATCATGAACTCTTCCTTAATACTAGATTTGATGAGTAATTTCTCCGTTGCTCCTCTAAATATGCTTATGAAATCATCCTTCATGTATATATTTGTAGCTTTTCTTGATATGCACCGTGAGATGTTGTTCTAGATCTGGGTTCTGCTTTCAAGGTTTCCCAACAATTTTTGCTGAATAGTTAGTTCTTGCTCCAATAAATAGAGTCTTTGGGTTTTATTAAAGGTTAGGCTATTGAATTAATTTGCTTCTGTATATTGCAAATATAATCTGTCCACTGATCAAGCTCTCATTTCCTTAATCAGTACCAAATTGTTTTGATCACTACTACTTTTATTTTGAGATTTGATACTTCTAGGTTCCCTTTATTCCCACTTCTTTCATTATTTCACTTCAGATTCTTGATATTTTATGTTTCCATGTGAATTCTTAAAAATTATTTTAGCAATTCTATAAAATAATCTTGTGTTAGTCTGATTGGAATAATACAAAATTAGTACATTGATTTATTTAAGATTATCATTTTTATTAGATTAGCTCAGTCTACCCCTGAGCAATTAATGTCCTCCAATTATATAGATCTGTCTTTTATATAAAGAATGTCTTATAGTTGTGTTCATATAGTTTCCACGTGTTGGCAGGCAGGCTCCTAAATAATTAAAAATTTCTGTAGTTAATTTCTGTAAAATTTATCTTTCTGTGTCTATATTATGGATTTTGTTTATAATATACAGAAATGCTAATGATTTATTGAGGTTTATTTCATATCCTGCAATGTTCCTAAAGCTGTTAATTGTTTAATTAGATTTTTTATTGACTCTGATTTGCTAAATAAGCCATCAAACTATGCAAAAAGCAACAATTTTGTTTCCTCTTTGCCTATGGTTTTCC